>BOPN01000018.1:111045-126045 GCA_017312705.2 Penaeus japonicus | reverse complement strand
TAGGACGATGTGTGTTTTTATTTCTATTGTTATTGCTCAGATAAGTTGCAGTGGTCTTGGCGTGTTTTGTTATCATTACTCAAGTGACTGGTATTATAATTTGTTCAATGACCGGTTGATTCATCGCATATAACTGGTATTGCTGTTAGCTCAGACTCTGGTATTAGTAGTGGCGTTTTTTTCACCACTTAAAATTACTTACTATTATTAGTCATATGCCCAGTATTGTTATAAGTTATGTGACTGGTATTATTGTCGGGGAAATGACCGGTACTTAACTGACTGAATCTCCAATCCGGGTCGTCCATTTTTCGCGTTGATGTGACTTAGCCTAATTAACGGTATTTTTTCCACTAAGTATCCGTAATTAATTACAGAGTTGTTGGAATTCCTGGATTCCGACTGGGTCATTAGTTATTACATTTTATTCGTTGATTCTGAATGTATGTGTCTGTGATTTATTGCAGTGGTTATTGATATTAATATCATTATTTCAAAACGGATCTAAGAAAAAGGCAACATTTGGATAAATTTAAGAATCTAGATTTTCCACAAAAATGGTGGTGGGGGATGGGGGTGTGGGGCAACAGCTGATACATTTTGACTGTTGTCATGTCTTCCGGTGATGTCAAGCCTGATAGCGTGCTGTTCTCCCGACGTGTAAATGTTAAAGAGATATCAACACACACCAACCACCGCCTGAACAAACACTGATGTTCTCCTCTAAGCGTGATGCGGAAAGTGCTGAGGGAAGGGAAGAGGGGGATGCTAGATATGGTGGAGATCAGCGAGTGGGGGTTGGGGTTGAGGGGGGGGGGTGGAGTGTCTAGAGGGGGTGGGAAAGGGGAGGGGAGTTGGGGATGTCTGGCTACTTACTGTCTTGCTTTCTTTCTCTTGCTGTTGTTGTTTGTTTCTAATACGGTTTCATGACTTCACAAGCTCTCGCTAACCCTTTCTGTGTGTGTCTCTTTCTTTCTCTTTCCCCTTCTCTCCTTCCCTCTTCCTCTCCAAAATTCCCTCCATCTCCTCTTCTTCCCCATTCTCCTCCCCATGGGTAGTGTGGGGAAGCAGGGGGAAGAAGGATGGTGTGAGGGAGAAGGTAGAAGAAGAAGAAGAAGAAGAAGAAGAAGAAGAAGAAGAAGAAGAAGAAGAAGAAGAAGAAGAAGAAGAAGAAGAAGAAGAAGAAGAAGAAGAAAGGAGGAGGAGAGTGGGATGAGGGGGAGAGGAAGAGGAAGTCGTACCCCACTGCGGTATATGACTTGATTTAAAGCCCTTGCATTTATATTCCGCTCGCTTCTGCATCACGGTTCCAGCCGCTGACCGCACGGCCAAAATCTAAACACTCGAATTACCACGTTTTTGACCAGGCATTTCAAACAAGCTTCGTGGGGCGAGTTCGGCTGGGGGGGAGGGGGAGGGGGGAGGGTAGTGGCCATGGGGAGGGGATTGGGGGAGGGAGGGGGAGGGGTTGGGAGGAAAGTGGTAAGAATGTGATGTGAGATTTCTATTGTCTGGGATAAATATATATTTCGAGATGTACCAATATCTTTTTCATTTTGTTTTTTCCTCCTTTTTTCTAGCTTATTTCCTACGATATATCTATCTACTCATCGAAGTATATATGTCTATCTGTCTATCTATCTATCTATATATCCATCTATCCATCGATCTCTAGTAACGGCGGCCTGTCTGTATCTGTGGTTGATGTGATTTTTGTGTTTGTCTTATATATCTTGTGGTCAGTCGGCCTTTGGGTATATTTTTCTGTGTGGTTAGGTTGATTGCTCCTTGAATTTCCTTACTTTTTTTGGACTTTTTTCTTTTTTCTTTCTTTTTGAGACCGATGCGGGTTTTGTATTGTGGGGTTATTGGGTCGATGTTTTCTTCTTCTTCTTCTTCTTGTTTTGGGGGGTTTTGTGTTGTGTTTTTGGTATCACCGATCTTTGTGATTCTCGTCATTGGCATCTTCATCTCCATCTCCATCATCATCATCATCTGTATTTTCATTATCAGTCGAGAAATCTCCCATTTGATTATCAGTAATCTTCATGCATTACCTACCCCTCATCCTCACTCTCACCTTCTCCTTCCCTCCCCCTCCCGACATCCCCTTTTCCTACCCTTCCTCTTCCCCTCCCTCTCCCCCCCCCCCCCCTGAACCTGCGACGGGCGAGCAAGAAGCGCTTGGCGACACTAGAAGAGGGGAATGAGGGGGAGTGGGGTGGCAAGTGAGGGGGAGGGGAGGGGTGCTTGACCCTCGCTCAGGCCATTCTTCATGTAGTTGAATCATGATGCCTCTCCTTAATGCCTCGGGAGATGCCATTCCTCTCCCTGTTATTTTGTAGGCATACCTCAGGCTGCCTCCTTGATCCTGCTGCCTCTCCAGCATCCTCCTCTTTCTCTCTCCTACTCCTCCCCCTCATCTTTCATTTTCCTCCCCTCTTCTCCTTTTCCTTCCTCTTTCCCATCTTCCTTCCCTCCTCTTTCCTTCACCTCTTCCTTTTCTCCTCATTCACTCCTCCTCTTTCCCCGCCTCCTCTCATTATCATCATTATTATCTTTATTGATTATCATTATCATTGTTGCTATCATTGAAATCTCAGCAGCGGGGCAAGATGATGAATATAATGGGAAGTGATATTATTCTTGTTAATAAGCGTGGAAGGAAATGCAGTTGCAGAATTTATTTATTTCGTACTTTGTACATTTATGCGTTTATTATTTTTTTTAATCTGTTTTTGGCTGACGATTTTGTTTTGGTCAACTTCGATTCTTTGAAGCAAACTCTTATCTTTATTGCTATGGATATCATTTTTTTAAAATCCACTTACACATGTGTGTTTTTTTCTGGAAACGAAGATGAGATACGAAAAAAAAAACGAATTACAAAAAATAAGAACTGGTGTTCCACTTCTTTTCGGAAAAAAATAATATAAAAGACATAATAAAAGGCCTAGGGAGGTGGGGGAAGGAGGCAGGGGGAGGGGGGGGGGCGAGGTTACTTCCTGCTGGATTGGTCGGCTGTGAACAGATTTGTCTCCGGAAGCTTAACTTCTCCTGAAGGAGGGAGGGAGGAACACCAGGGAATTTCCGGCCGCTTGGAGTATATCGCGCTTTTTAGCTCGGGATAAAAATAGTGGGGGGGGGGAGAGGTAGCGATCGTGTGTCTGATTGTGGTTTTTATGATTTTACTTTTTTCTTTCATCATTGTTTTATTGATGTTTTAGTTTTTGTATTTATTTATTTTATGTGTGTGCGTGTTTGCTGTGTATGTGTGTGTATTATGTAGCTGGATAGTTGAGTTTGATTTGTCTTTCTGTCTGTCTGTCCTACACGCATCCTACATGCATCGTACGCGCAAGAGAGTCCTAGAAGGCAAACACAGATATACATTTAGACTGCCTGGTTCCCGAAAAAAATGAAGAAAAAAATAAACCCTCCCAAAAAACTATAATCATTAAAATTGTAGTTTTGGGAATAAGATTAAAAAAAAATCTCTGCCATTTTCTCACCGGAATGAAATTTCTCGGAATAGGAGCATCTCCCAACGAACGGGGAAATGAACAGAGGGGAACATATCAGTAAATTGAATACAACATATCCCAAAGCTTGTATAAAATGCCTTTGGGGAGGCGGGGGGGTGGAAAAAATGGCAATGTGTGTGTGTGTGTGTGTGAGAGAGAGAGAGAGAGAGAGAGAGAGAGGAAGAGAAAGAGAGAGAGAGAGAGAGAGAGAGAGAGAGAGAGAGAGAGAGAGAGAGAGAGAGAGAGAGAGAGAGAATAGAAGTTAGGAAGAGCAAAAGGAAAAAAGAAGGGGGGTAGAGAGGAGGGGGGGGGGAGAGAAGATGAAGCCTCGAAAAATGGATAGATCGCACTCGGGCAAATTGAAAAGAATAGATTTAGCAAACGGTGAATAGGATAAACTCGCGGAACGGAAGGGAAACGCGTTGAGAAATAAAGAAAAGGATTAGAAAAATGAAGGAAAGAGGGAGGGAGGGAAGGGAAGGGGGGAAGGAAGAGCAGACCGAAGGAGAAAGGGAGATAGAGAGGGGAGGGAGAGTGAGTGAGTGAACGAGTTAGTGAGTGAGTTAGTGAATGAGTGAGTGAGCTTGGAGGAAGACAAGGAGAGAAATAGATACAACTCCTGAAGACTTGAGAAAATGCGTGCGATGCGACTTTGTCATCGGTGTTGCCATACGAGAGCTGTAATTTTCCTATTGTGCTTATATTGGTCGAGTTTGTGGCCCACCAATCTTCTCTTCGCGCTACTATTGAAACCTCGGTGATAATTTGATATTAATATTTCTTATAGAACTATTATTCCAACATCATTACCGTAGCCATCCTCAGTGTTTACATTTATTTTTTGTCATCATTTTCACTATTATTTTTGTATCTTATTTATTTCTTTATTTTATTCTTTTAAACTGCTTTCATTTATCTATTACTTGTTTTTATTTACTTTTTTTTGACAAGTTCTTCACATTGGGATTAAGAAGGACGAAAACTCTGCGGGGAAACGAGCGAAGGCAGAAACACACGCGGATGAAACGTGACTTGTACGAATGAGAACAGGAGGAGCTAGAATCCTATAATTCTAAATGCCAGCCATGAAGAAATGGTGGGGGAGGGAGAGGGACAGGGGGGAAGGTAAGGGAGAGGAGGAATCGAGGGAGGAGGAGGAGTCAGGAGATATGAAAAATGGAAAACCACCTTAACGATGAACTACAAGAATACAAGAATTTCTCAGACGGTGAAGAGAGAGAGAGAGAGGAGGGGGAGGGGCAAAAAAAAGCTTTATATCTCAAGCTGCCTGTTTGATTTAAAAGTATCATGCATAGTCTCGCCTTGATTTTGCTTAAAAACCTCGGAAGCAATTTTCAGCTTGAGTGTGGGAGGGGAGGAGGAGGGGAGGGGTGAGGTGAAGGAAAAGGGGAAGGGAGGAGGGGAGGGGAGAGGAAAGGGGTTCTTGCATACCCACTTCTATGCTTGTATTTTCATGAATATATTATCTGCCTAGTTGAAATGATGGCTGTATGTTGGGCTTTTAAAGAAGGATTTGATCGTGGAGGGAAGGGAATAATATACTATAAATATATTTGTATATATGTTCACGTGTTTATTTGTGTATGTATACTTTAGATAGATAGAGAGATACACATTTATATTTATATATACACATACGCACAATCTACTGTCAGATCTGTAGGAAACGACAAGTGAAAGAGGGAGGGATAGTATTTGTGTCAAACTTCGGAAAAAAAGTAAATAAAGAAAGATACATATGTGTGTGTGTGTGTTTGTGTGTATACACACACATATATACAAGGTTCAAGCTTACCCCTTTCTCCCCCATCATTCTACCCTCCCCCCTCGCATCCCTTAACCCCGCCCCCTCCCAATCCCTTTCGGCCCCCTTCTTTTGAGTAGCTTGAATTACTGTGTGTGTGGGCTTTCCGTTCAGTCCGTCTCCAGGTTCACTAGACAATTATGAAAATCAAACAAGGATTTCCGCGTCAGGGAATGAAAGTCAACACAAGTTTTATGGCGGATTTTATATCATGGTGAATTAAGATCTTTTCTTGTTTTTATTTCATCCCTCCCCCCTTTCTCCCTCCCTCCCATCTCCTCCTCCCACTCCCCCCTCCCCTCCCGTGTGTGTTTAGACTTATTACTGTCCTCTTTCTCGTTATTATTGATTATGTTTTGTTGATTTCGCATTTGTGTATGTATATATGTATGTATGTAGATGCACGGTAAGTGTAAGTGCGAAAAAATGTACCTGTGTATGTTTATACGTGCCTGCTTGCGTGAATGTTTGCGTGCGTGAGTGAATGTACGTAAGTGTGAGAATATGTACAACTTCCCCGTGATGGTTGAAAGGCCTCACGCCAGAGAGAGCGTCTGCACGTCTTGCGTCAACACAGCAACTTCTCTGTGTTTGCCCTCCGCTTCTCCGCGCCTCATCTCTCTAAACGCAGAAGAGTCCCGGATCAGGTGTAGAAACTTACTGATCCTCTTGTGCCTTGTACTGCCCGTCTCTTTCTCTCTTTCTCTCTTTTTCTCTTGTTATCTCTCTCTCTTTCTCTCTCTCTCTCTCTCTCTCTCTCTCTCTCTCTCTCTCTCTCTCTCTCTCTCTCTCTCTCTCTATCTCTCTCTCTCTCTCTCTCTCTCTCTCTCTCTCTCTCTCTCTCTCTCTCTCTCTCTCTCTCTCTCTCTCTCTCTCTCTCTCTCTCTCTCTCTCTCTCTCTCTCTCTCTCTCTCTCTCTCTCTCTCTCTCTCTCTCTCTCTCTCTCTCTCTCTCTCTCTCTCTCTCTCTCTCTCTCTCTCTCTCTCTCTCTCTCTCATTTTCTCTCTGTCTCTCTCGTTCGAGTCCGTAATAGAAGCTTTGTGATGATGAATATATATTTTTTTCCCAAAATTAGTTCATTCTTTCTTTCCCATCTTCTCCCCTCTCCTCCCCTTCTCCTATATCCCCTCCCCTCCCCTTTTGCTACTCTCCCCTCTCGGACGACCTTCGAATCCACCGACCGTTGTCGTATTCTTCGTTTGTCATCCTGCTCCCTTCCCCTCCCTCCCATCCTCCCCCATCCCTCCCCTCCTCTCCCCTCCCCTCCTCTCCCCACATCCCCTCCCCCTCCTCTCCCGTCCCTCCCCCTCCCCCTTCCCTCCCCTCCCTCCCACCGAGCGAGTCCAATACATGAGTGTAAACAGAACTTGGAAAGGAAACTTTATCTTAGCTCGCAATCAGGGCGAAATATGGTTGGATGCGTCGGGTCCGGATGAGAAATTCGGCAATTACTTCAGTGTAATCCCTGTAAATTTCTTTGATAAAACTTGCAGGCTACGGCGGCAATCTTTTAAATTGGAATACGAAATAAGGCGATGTGTTATCCCCTCTCTTGTCGTCCGCCCCCCCACCTTACCCCCACCACCACACTCCTTTTTTTTTGGAAATCGTATTTTTTTTATTGTTTTCATTTCATGGTTTCACTTTTATTTTTTATTTTTCTGGTCATTTTTAACTTTTTTAAATGGGGAGTGAAGAGCGTAGGTGGAAAAGGGGACAGACAGACAGACAGACAGACAGACAGACAGACAGACAGACAGACAAACACAAGTACAATGAAACAAAGAGCATAGTTAAAGAAAGCGAAGGGGAAACGGAAAAAAATAAAACGGGGAATACAAGTAGAACAAAAAAATAAAAGTCAACAAACCTTTAGAAAGAAAGAGAGAAACAAGAATGTACATGGATTGAGAAAACAAAAACGACGAAACAACAAAACAGGTGCGACAAAAAAGGGAACTTTCGAGTATCAATCACACTCCCCCAAACACTTCCACTCTCTCTCTCTCTCTCTCCCTCTCCCTCTCCCTATATATCTATTAATTTATCTATTTCTATTGCTATCTCTGTCTATATCCCTCCCTCCCTTCCTCACCCACTTCAAGAGTCACGCCCACAGCCCGCCCGCAGAAGCTCAGAGCAGCGAGCTTCTTTGCGGCTTTCAGCGAGTCCAGCATATTAAGGGATTGGCTGTGTTAAGTGAAGATTAAGCAAGCTTCCCTTCATCCGGGGACTTACACCCAAATGCCTGGTGTGGATACAACGCGTTTGTTAAGCGATTTTTTCTTTTCTTTTCTTGTTTTTCTTTCTTTTGTATTTTCTTTATTTTTTTCCTTTTTCGTTTGTTTTATCCTTTTTTATCTGATATCTTACTCTTCATTTTTTTATTCTTTAACCCATTTCTTCCTTTTTTCCTTCTTTCCTTCTTTCGTTTTTTTTTATTATTATTAAATCTCTCCCACTCCCTCCCTTCCTCCCATCTCTGTCCTCCTCTCCACTTCCCCTTCACCCCCCCCCCTTTCTCTGGCCGATCTCTCACTCTCGTTCTTGTCCCGTTCGTTCGTTCGTTCGTTCGTTCTGCATCATTATCTGCACCTTCTCGTTCGTGATTCTTGCGCCTTACGCCGGCGTAATAGATCGGATCTTGTGGCGAGGGAGGTCGAATGCAGTCGTGGACCGTAACTCCATCTTCTCTCCAGGTGTATTTTTAAGGCGGGGGGGAGGGGGAGGTTCGATTGCTTGCATGCTTGCCTTTTACCGCACGTGCGTGTATGTTTACTTACGTACTTAAGGTGCATATCTGTTCGTCGATTTGTTTTTATCTTTGTATCTATTTATCTGTCTGTGGCAATTTGTGTATATATCTATTCATTTATCTCTATCTCTCTGTAGCTATACATATGCAGGCATGCATGGGCTATGCATATATTTACATACTTGATGTGCATATACATATGTAGCGAAACATGTCATTTTTACTGGTCTCTCCATATCATTGTCAATTGCAAATCACTAAATGGATGCCAGGGTTTTGTATTTTATTATATGCGATTTTTTGTTATGTGATCGTTTTCACATATATGACGATTATGAGGATTGATGTGTGATGCAATCTGCATTTTTTATCAGTCTTCCCCTCTGTCCGTTGCACGACTATAGGCTTGCAATATTGAGTTTCCAGTGGGATATTTTAGTCCATGAAGCCTTTTTTTGTGTGTGCGTGTTGCATCACTTTGCATCGGGGTATTGTATTCAACAACAGGGTGCGAGATCCCTTGCGTTTTTGCTGGTTATTTATTTTTTTCTCCTTAGTGAAGGGCGGCTGAGTGAATGTCCCATGGATGAAAAGAGAGAGCGATACTGACAGACATATTGTACACACAGGAGGAAGTGACGAGGAATAATCACATCCGCGTATGTACACGCAGAGTACATGCGTGCGCGCGAATACTAACACAGACTCATACTCACACTTACACTTACACTTACACTTACACACACACTCACACTCACACTCACACTCACACTCACACTCACATTTCACACTCACGCTCCCTTTTCCCTTTTCTCCTCTCTCCTTTTCTCTCCTTTTCTCTCCCTTCCTTTCCTTCTCTTTCCCACTCCGGCAAACTCCTCTCGTTACACCGCGGTGAATGTGGAGTAGCGGAGTTGTGTTTTCTTTTCATGATCTCCCGTAATAATGGAGACAAAGGGTTGGATTGTTCTACACGAATATTCAGAAGTGCTTTCACTAGGGGGGAAGAAAGGGAAGAGTTGCCAAGTAGCCTTTTTTTCCTCTTCATCCTCTCTCTCTCCCTCTCTCTCTCTCTCTCTCTCTCTCTCTCTCTCTCTCTCTCTCTCTCTCTCTCTCTCTCTCTCTCTCTCTCTCGCTCTCTCCTCCCTTATCTTCCCTCTCTCCCTTCCTCTTCCTTTCCCTCTTTATATATCTACCAGTCCAACATATGTGTCTATAACTATATGTCTCCACCTATGTCTATCTCCCCCAACCCCCACCCCGCACGCAACACGCACGCACGCACGCACTCAGGCAACCCAATGGTAAATTATATTTGGATTTTTCTTTTGATCCGAAAACCGGTTAGTACGTCGACGGACACGCACGAAGGGGGAAGCAGTAGTAAATGCGTAATTAAGAGACTAAGCGATAACGAAGAAGAGTGATCGAGCCGATAAAAGTCAACGCGGGTAAGAAAAAAGAAAAAAGAAGTGAAAACAACAACGGGTAAAGGGTTAGGGGGGGGGGATATTGCTGGTGTCTTTGGCTGATTTGAAATTCAGATATGGAATGATTATGATTCCGATGGCGAATTTTACCGGAAGAAAGCTGGGGTGGGGGTAAGGAAGGGGGGAGGGGAAGGAGGGAGATGTACCATATGAACAATGGCGTTGGAAGGGAGGGAGGGAGGTAGAAGGAGAGGTGAAAAAAATATATATAGGTGGTTTTGCAACACGGCATTTGTGCATAGAGTGATTGAGTTTTTTTCATGCAATCTATTTCTATAGCCCTGGTTTTGATAGAATAGGAAATGGAGAAAGGGAAGCAAGAAGGCAGTGAGAATGAAAGGGACACACACACACACACGCACACACACACACACACACACACACACACACACACACACACACACACACACACACACACACACACACACACACACACAAACACAAACACACACAAACACACAAAAGAGAGAGAGGGAGACCAAAATGCATTGAATGAAAAAAAGGAAAAATGGTCGAAAAAAGAGAACACGGCCCTTGTTCCATTGTCGAATTGCAAGTCCAGTATATTCATGGGTTAATGGCCGGCTTATAGGGCCCAGTGGCTAGTTAATACGCTGTTGCCATAGTTTATTGAAATGCGCTTTGGTTTATAGAAGAGGAGGAGGAGTGGGGAAGGGGGGGGGGGCGTGGCGGGGGTCATTTTATATTGGTGTAGATTGTGCGTTGGATTAGAGACCGCCGGTTGACGGACAGCGCAATTCTATCGCAAACCGACGGGACTTCATTTCCGAAGGGATCAAGGCTGGGGATGGATGTCGCCGGCGCTATCGCCATGAGCGTGATGGAGCCGCGAGCGATAGGGACCAAATTCAATCGTAAAAAAAGAAGACGTACAAAGGCATAAATAGGTAGGTGAACCAGGTCATAGGCTAGCGAAATTTAATCGTAACAAAAGACGTATGAGGGCGTAAATAAGTCGGTGAACAAGGTCACTGGATAGCGATAGGGCGACGAGGCGGAAGGGAGGGGAAGCGAAAGAAGCGCTACCTCCCGGAGTCCTCCCCGAGTCCTCCCTGTCCCATCCGACGCCTCCCGATCGCCCTGTGTCACCTACGTGCCAGGTGAGAACAGGCGGCGGAGGGCTATGGGGGTTGGTGTAGGGGTAGGGGTAGGGGAGTCAGTGTGGTGAGGGGTTCGATAGGGGATTGGAGTAGGGGTAGTGTCATCGGTAAGGGATAGGAGTAATTCGGCAGAGGATAGGTGGGGAGGTAAGGAGGGAGGGGATAAGGGATCAGACTAATGCTAGAACGATGAGCCTCGTTTGTCCCTGTAGTAGCAAGGAGTGGCAGTAGCTGTAGCGGATTTTCATAACTTAATTTGCATACAGCCGCTTTGTGCCTCTGAAGTAAAGTATGTGTAAAGGGCCTCCGGTGCTATTCTTCTGCGGCCATTGTCCACGTGCTGTGAAATATATGCATGTTTTAGGATCTTGTGCGAGCCACTAAAAAAATGAAAAAAAAATGTGGAAAAGAATAAAACTCATCCACTCGGACAGTCGCAGTGCTCGTTCACATACTTTCTCGGTTCGGATCACTCGTTCTTTTTCACTTCTTTTAGTCTCCTAGAAGGCTGTCCTATTTGATTACTTTATTTCCGTATAAATTTGTCGTTTTTTATCGTGTTTCGGTCGGTATTTCTCCCAGAAATAAAAGAAGACAAGCAAAAATACAAACAAACAAAGATCCTATGTTCTACCTTTACGCCCAAGTCTTCAAAAATACGAGAGGAAATGATGTTATTCTTCTCCGTGTTGTTCAGTATTAATGCATCAGTCCCTCCTCCGTCATCATCTGTCTTGTGCCCTTACCCCACCCCCCCTACCCATCCCGGCTATCTCTTTTCAGACGTACATACGCACATGTACTTACACGCCCTGTCTCTCACTCGATGGAGGTGCACATGCTCGAGACCAACGCATCCTATTATTGATATATATTTTTTTGTTTCTTCTTCTCTTCTCTTTGGCTTTGTATACATGACAAGAGGAGACGTATGATTGTTTTGTTGCATTGTTCGCTGTCCTTAATCCCTGTTTCTACTTTGTTTCATTTTGCTGTGATTATTCCTTTCGTCACACTCTCCGCCTCTGTTCAACCATCTTGGGATAAAGACAAGATGACCTTTTCCCCCTGCTTAAGTTTTCGACTCCTTCGCGACCTCAATTTGACCTGATTAAAGCTCTCGGGTTGACCCTAATCACCTATTCTGGTCTTAATGGACTCGTGCGACGTCATGCAGGGTCACCTCAGGTCGGCGGTGGAAGGGGGGGGGGGAGGTTCACAGGTCACTAGATTATGTTTGGAGGAATATAGCGACTCCTGTTATTATGGACCAGCGATTTGTGGTAAGGAAGTGGGAACAGTTCGACCGTCTTTTTATTATAGATATTTCGCTAATTGGTATATTTTTATATTAATTTTTATTAGAAACAAATATAAAATGCTATCTTACCGACAAAATATAGAAAGAGAAATGAACTGGCGCGGAATTTACGACAGCATCTCTGGGAATTCAACATCGATTATTTAACATTACCAATTCATAATTGTTTATTTATGTGTTCGACTGTGCAACATTCAAATGCGGAAGGCACTCATGAATATTATAACTTCTGTTATTGAATGAATCTATAGCATCTGGCAACATATTCTCCCTCCAAAAAATGTCGGTCTCTCATTGGTTGTTTGGAAGTCACGTGACCCGAAAGTGGCTCAGGTGTTTCGATCCGTTTTTCTTTATTCCTTCCTTATTTACCTTAGTCTTTCCATACCGCCATATATTGTGGCATTTTTTATAAATCGGCGATTAAAGTAGATCTCAAAAGATCTACTACTTCAGTTTACGAATTGAAAAGCGGATGGATTTTAGGTCGAGTGATCTTGACTTGTATCGCCTTTATCGCGTAAAAGGGAGTATTGGGTATAAGGGTAGGGGGAGAGGGGGAGGGGGAGGGGGAAGGGACGGGGAGGAGGGGGGAAAGCGACATAGGTCAACACAGGTGAGTGGCCACAATCTGAGGTCAGTGTTTGACTGACTCTAGTGCGCTGTGCTGTTGTGTAGTGTGTCTATTGAATATTCATGTGTTTACATACGAGGTCACTGGATATCAGGAAGCCATTGGGTAATATTTAGTGGTTTCTCGAAGGCTTGAGTGTTTTTCTTTGTGTTGTGTCAGTGTGGTTCATGGCCAGTGCTGCCGTCATGTATAGAAGGGTAAGTATTTCTTTAATGAATTGCTATCTCATTATTTTACTTTTAAGTATCGCATTTTTATTATGTTGATAGGCTTGGCTATTTCCTTCTCCAAAAGCCCATGGAATTTTATTTCAATTTTATTTACATCATTTATACAAACATTCATTTCGATCACACCGCATGTATTTTCCGTTATTTATTTTGCCAGCAGGTTTTGAATGACAAAAGAATACTACGTGTGCATGATTCTGTTGCACGCATTGTCTTTCGCAATGGGCATTTTATTACTTCAGGACGCAGTCATTGAGTTTGATTTATTATTGTTGTAGCAGTCATCCTTATTTATTATCATTATTATCCCCCTTCGTTATTATGATTTGTTAATTTGATCCTTATCCTCCCTTTATGAACATGTATTTTTCCACCTGTAGATTAGGTTTATTTTTAGTCTTAGTTATTAAGGAAAAGGAATCTTGATTATCATGACGATCATCATTGTTATTATTTCTCGATCAGCTTTTCATCGCATCACTACCCATTATTATTATTATTATCGTCATTATCATTATTATCTCCCCTCATCACTATTATCATTATTTATATTATTGTTATATTTTTTTCGTATCATCATCATCGTCATTATTATTATTATTAGTCCCCCATTTTCTCCTTATGATTTTCGCCTCATTATTTTGTTTGTTTGGCTTGTTTCAGGGAGGAGAGAGTTTCGATCTGTCACTCAGCATCCCGGAGTCCAACACCCACGCGGCCTACATGAGTGACCAGGTGCGCCCCCTTCCTTACCCCCCCCCTTAAACCCTCTCCTTTAAGCCCCCACCTCCTACCCTTAAGTCTCTTAGCTTACTCCCTACCTCCCTATCTACCTCTTCCTTCAATTAACTCCTTTAATCCTCCTACCCCCCCACCCCACCCCACCCCCTTCATTAACTCCCATCAACACCCGCCCCCCCCCTCCATTTTACTTTTTTAAAATCAGTTTCCCTTTAGAAAAAAATATCCGAGTAGTTGCATGTCTTTGTGTGCGAGCTTTACCCTTTATTTTCTTTCCTATATTTTTATTTTTCTCGCCATGTTTCTTTGTGTTCGAGTGTTTCTCATACACCAACTCCCCCCCTCCCCCCTCTCCCCACCTTTTATTATTTTCTGTTATTTTATGTTTTTCGTCTTCGAGTACTTGCGTTTTCTTTGCTTTTTTAATGTGCGTGTTCGTTATCGAGAGTTTGTATTAGTTTCTATAATTTACTGTCTTGTTCTCACTTCTATGGCGTTTGATTGTTTTGTTTTGCTTCATATAGTTTGTTTTTTTGTATTATTATTACCACTGTTTTGTTTCATTTTGTCCTTATCATTCTTGTGGATTATTACAAACATGATTTAGTTTGGTATTGTTTTCACCTTTACTATTATTATTATAACTGTTATTATTATTATTTTATTATTTTATTATTATTATAATTTTATTATTATTATCATCATATAATTTCTTTCATTCTGAATCCAATTATACGTATCATAATTATCCATTATTTTCCTGTCCTCATTCCCTCGCGCCCCCCCTCTCCTTACCCCTTCCCCTCCCTCTCCCACCTCTTCCTTCCTCTCCTCCTGGGTCTCCGTGTGTGTGGTTATTCCGTTGTTTATCGACCGTTTTCTCTCTTCCCGAATACAACATCTGCATTACTGTCTTGTGTTGACTTTCCTTCCTTCCTTTGGCGGGGAATGGCTTTGTCTTGTAATGAAATTCATGGCGTCAGTCCTGATTGGTTTAGTTATATAACCGTTCGAAGATATTGATGTGTGTGTGTGTATGTGTGTGTGTGTCTGTGTGCTATCGATGTCAGCCTTTGGGAATGGAGGCTTTATCTCACCGGCAGTGGGGAGTCTCAGTCTCTCTCTCTCTCTCTCTTTCTCTTTCTCTTTCTCTGTCTCATTCTCGCTCTCGTTTTTAATAGCTCTCTCTCCCCGACTAATCAACTATATAAAAAATATTGTTGTAAAAAAATACACATATTACAAGAACCAATCTGAAATTACCCCCTCCTCCCCCCAAAAAAAATCAGCGCCACGACAGAAAGCGCGGGAAACAGACCACGACTTTCCCGCCACGCCGCGAGGTAAATCTTGGCCAGC
>BOPN01000018.1:87500-97500 GCA_017312705.2 Penaeus japonicus | reverse complement strand
TTCGTCCGTCCCCCGTCCCCCGTCCCGCCTCCGGTGCCGAGAACGCCGCCGCCGCCGCCGCCGCGATCAGGTGACGACTCCTCGCCAGCTTTACGACGCGATATCAGAACCTCTCCCCAATTTTCCCGTTTTACTTTTTTTGTTTTTGTTTTTGGCTCTTCCATTTTGGCCCAACATTCCATCCTTTCCTCCGCTTGATACTGACGGAGGAGGAGGAGGGCGACGCTCGGTGTACCTTCGTCGGGGTCTCCGCTCTCACCTGTCTTTCCGTATTTGCCTTTCTGCCTTGCTGCTCATCCTACCTTTCTCCTTTGTCTCACTTCCTTTTCCTTCTTTTCCTGCGTCTCGGCCCCATTCGCCGCCGTCGTTCTTTCATGTCATCTGCCGCTATGTTTGTTACGCTGAAATAGCAGCCTATTTTGGAAAGTGTTGACTTCTTCCGTCCCCGTAAAATGAGAAGTGATTTTGAGATTTTTGCAAGTAGAAGTAGACTGTCTAGGCGGTAGATTGAGATTTCACGCGCGAAAATAGCTGTACGCAAGTTTTTTCCCTTCAAAATACGAGTTCCATTCCCTACCTGACGTAGCCGTAATAGGCGTCATCCATAGTAATTAGACCCGACCCCAGCGGGGAGTTCCGGTCTCGAATCCCGCTCTTAAAGTGCTCGAAGCTTCAGCTCCTTCGCTCGGGTTCCAAGTCCCTTTGGCCCCTCCTCGACGTCGGTCCGAGCGGGCGCCTCTGAGCGGGTCGGCGGCCAGACTGCGGCGATCATCTCCCATGCAACCTTAACCTGTTCATCACCAATTAACGAGGCCATTCATAATGACCTAAGTGGCCCCGCTTCGCCGTGCGGCCGCCTGGTTTGTGATGCATGGCTGGTGGCGCTCCCACTTCATCTGCCTCGCCCGGGCCCGCCGCTCGAGGGTCGCTCTCATGCAAATACCATGAGCTGTCCCCATTACGATTTCATGCCTCTTTTTGGAGATGTGTCTCAGATTTTTTTCGCCTTTTCTTAACGTGTTTTGTTTTAGTCTTCACCCCACCCCCCTTCGGCAGGGCAGGGAGGAGGAGATGAAGGCAGGAGGGGGTGGAGGAGGGTGGGTGGGTCGTTTCCGCTTACCCCGAAGCCTCCGCATTCATGCCGAGTAATTGTGCGTCTCGGGGCCTTGCTTTGATGAATTTACATGTGAGTCACAGGGGGCGTGGGAAGGGAACGGAGAGGCACCCGCTCAAGTGACCGATTGCACCTCCGAGTGGGTCCCTGTCCAGCCGTCCAAAGGGACTCATGGGTCGCTTGCCCTTTTCAAGTTCCCGTGAAGTGCTAAGAATTCATGACCAAAGCTGGAGTAATTACCGCGAGCACAGTACACGCTTACATCTGGCCCTTAAATATAAAATGCGATCCTGTTCAGTAGCCAGCGTCCGGAACGGCGACGGACGGTTGGTTCCCGGCCTTCAAATTTCCCTATTTTTCTTTTCTTGATATCTGTTGTGATAATTAAGCCCCATTTACCACACGACACCAATTGGGTAATTCTCTTTAGACGGAAAGTGCAGCGATTCACCACAACTATTTTGAATACTCGATGCATATTAGCCTCGATTTACTCTTGTAATTTTGCATAGCATTCCATTTTTGTGCATTTGATCATGCTAATTGATTCAATATGAATATTAACTAATCCGATTTGCATAATTGTAAAAATATATATTTATACAGTAGATGCAATGGGGTATCGAATCTATCGTTTTTTTTAAGCGCGTGTATATTTATCTTTATACATGCATTTCATATAACTGCATATATATTGCAGTGTTGAGCGAACCGAATAAATGATCTTGTCTATTAAAATAAAACATAAGTGACGTTATTGTCAGCGACGAGAGGTAAATTTTAAAGAAAATAATCCAAGTAACTTGTTTTATTATTTCATTCAGCTGTGACCCTCCCTCTCCCCTCTCCCTCCTCCCTTCCTGTCCTCACACGCAATAATTTCCGCAGCCATTACACCGATATTATATAACAAACAAATAGTAACACATGAAAAAAAAAATCCCATCACATAAACGCCAATAACATCGCCAAAAATGACACACTAATACCAACATCAAATAAATTTATCTTTATTTATTTCTCATTCATTATATCATGTACTCATTTACTGTTTAACTTTTTAAAATGACCTATTTATCTTCTTTTTTATCTTCTCAGATGGGTCGCGGGAAGAGGCCCTCCTCGGAAAGCACCGAAGGCCCGGCAAGAGGCAAGAAGCCCAAAGTGTCAAAGAAGAGCAAGAAGAAAAGGGACCCCAACGAGCCACAAAAGTGAGTAGGACGAGATAGTTTTATTGTGATTAAGAAAAAGAGATAATTGTGAATGATTTGTACGATGTTTTAAGGTTGATTTTAAGGCGGTAGGGTTTTTAGAGGGTGAATGGCAGGTAGGTAAAATTTACTGCGGCTTGCGACTTACCGGTTCGGAAATACTTTCACGAAACGGTAGTTTAGTTGAGCATCGTGAGCATCCCCTGTCTTGAAAAAATATCGGGCTGAAGGTCGGCGGCGGAGAGCGGCGGCGGCAAGTCGGCGAGAGCGGCGGAGCGACGAATCGGCCGCCGGCACCGGAAACCAGTACCGCCGCCCGTAAATCTCATGCATATGCAACTTGTAGTATAACTGGCCAATTTCAATTAGGCAACCAATTATTCGGCAAAATAGGGTCAAGTCCAAAGTTTATTACCTCCGTTAAATGGATCAACTCAACATGAAAGCAGTAATATGCATATCATTGACGGACGCACTCGTTGTAGAGGCACATGCACGCGCGAGCCAAACGGCCTCTGAAATCGCTAGCGGCCACTGCCTTAAGGTCCATAACGGGTTATCGTCCGCGGAGAATCCTACGCGCTTGCTCGCACGTGTGAGGAGGAGGGAGGAGGGAGGGGGGGTAGGGTGGCGCTAGGATGCCCCCTTCTCAGGTTAGAGTATAGGGTAGGGAGGGGGCGTGGAGGGGGGAGCAGGACAGATCATTTGTCGAGTATTGTGGGTAGTATTGCCGTGTAATTGTGCCACGGTGGGAGTAACGGTGTGGAATCACTCGGGCTTGGATCTGACGGCCGAGCGGGACCTCCTGCACCCACTCCGCATTTCCCTGCGCCGTGAAAGGGTCATTGTTTATAACTCGGAGACGATGCTCGCGAGGACGGCACCAATTCACCCCCTTCCTTCCTTTCCCTTATTCCTCTTTCCCCCCTTTTCCCATTTCCATATTTCCCCATTTCCTACTCTCCCCCCTTTCCTACTTTCCCCCCCTCACCATAAAAAATCACACGTTTCGTAAGTCCGTAGAAAATAAGTCGACGCTTCATCCACTGAATACAACCTGACCCCTATACCCTACAGCCTACTCCCCCCCCACTCCCCTGCCGCCAGTAACCCTCTGTGTCAGTCACAACAAAACCTGTTAAACACTGGGATAGAGATAGTATGGCAGAAGGAAAGGAAGGGCTTCCATCTCGTTCTTCTTCTCATTTCCTTCTCCTTTTCCTTTTCCTTCTTGTTTTTCCTCCTCCCGCTCATTCTCCTCCTCCCTCCTCCCTCCTCCTCTTCCTTCCTCCTCCCTCCTCCTCCTTCCTCCTCCTCCTTCCTCCTCCTCCTTCCTCCTCCTTCCTCCTCCTTCCTCCTCCTCCTTCTCCTCCTTCTCCTCCTCCTCCTCACGTCCCCGCCCCTCCCCTCCCCTCCTCTTCCCCAGCTCCTTTCCTCCTCCCTTGGGCCTACCCCTCCCCCACCCCCTCCCTTCCTCTAAGGCTCTATCAACATTTTATATTGCAGGAAAGCTGGCCAGCAAACGTGATTATAGAGGATCAAAAGCATACATAATATGGGCAGAAGGTTGCCGCCTGATCTTGTCCTGAAGCTCAGTATTTCCACTCTCTCTCTCGCTCTCTCTCTCTCGCTCTCTCTCTCTCTCGCTCTCTCTCTCTCTCGCTCTCTCTCTCTCTCTCTCTCTCTCTCTCTCTCTCTCTCTCTCTCTCTCTCTCTCTCTCTCTCTCTCTCTCTCTCTCTCTCTCTCTCTCTCTCTCTCTCTCTCTCTCTCTCTCTCTCTAACTATTTATCTATATCACCTCCCTCTCCCACCCTCTTCCTCTCCCTCTCACACTCTCTCCCTCCCCCTCCCCCTTCCCCTTCCCCATCCCCTCCCTCCCCCTTCCCCTTCCCCTACCTCCCCTCTCCCTCCCCCCATCATTCACTCCATCACCCTCCATCTCCCTTCCCTCCTCCTCTCCCTCCATTTCTCTCCTCCCCTTCCTTCTCTCTTTCCCATCCGAGGCGCTTCCATTGCATCTTGTCATCTCCCGCTTGTTTTGTTATCATCATCACCATGATATCAGTATAATTGCAAAGAGACCGCTATTTATTTTTGTTGTTGGATTTGTTATCATTATAAATGTTTTTATTGCTATTATTATTATTAGTAGTAGTCGTATCATTATCATTATTATTATTATTATTATTATTATTATTATTATTATTGTTATCATAATCATCATCACTATTACTATTATGAGTATTTATTATTATCAGTAGTATCATCATCATCATCATTATTGTTATTATTAGTATGATTATATTGCAGTCATCAGTATTAGCGCATGTATGTTCGGCCTTTGAAGGTCATATCCTGTTTCCAAGGTCACGTGAAGAGAATAAGAATAATGAAATATATTTTAAGTTTTTTTTTCTTCAAGGTTGTAAAGTGTTGGTGAAGGGGGAGGGAGGGAGGGAGGGGGGGGGGGGGACAAGTGTATTTCTCCATTTTTCGTCTCCTTTTTTATCTCCTTTCTCCTTCCCCTCACTCCTCATCACCATTCTCCTACCTGTCTCCCCAACCTCCCACCCTACAGCACACCTTCCCTTCCCTCCCCTGCCCTACCTTTCCCTCTCCCTCTCCCTCTCCCTCTCCCTCCCCCTCCCCTTCTCTCCCCCTTTTTCCACTCCTCTCCCCCTCCCTACTTCCCCACTCCCACTCCCTCTCCCTATTTCCTCACTCCCACTCCCCCTCCCTATTTCCTCACTCCCACTCCCCCTCCCCTTCCTCTCCCCTCCCTTTCCCTCTCCCTCCCCCTCTCCCTCCCCCTCCCCCTCTCCCCCCTCCCCCCCCCCTATCCTTCCCCTGCCGCCATTCAGAATCTCCGTTGGACTATCTGTGTAAATTTTTAGGAGGCGACCGGACGTCCGGCGTACAATCTGATTCAAACTTTAGGACGCCGTGTTTCCTGGTAGCTATGTTTGATGGGGGGGTGTATAGGGGGGGGGGAGGGTGTCTATTGGAAAGGCAGGAGGGAGGAAAGGGAAGTGGGAGGGGGGGTAAGAGGTGAGGGAGGAAGAAATAAATGGTATAGATTATGAAAACGGTTAAAAAAGAATATTTGCTTAGTTTTTTCTTGCAGATTTCTTTCCGTCTGTGTGTTTTTGTGTTTTATGAAACAAAATGAGTTGACCATGAAATAAGTCGCCATAGTTGTCATTTATACGCAGTTACTCAATTAACTTTCTTTGTTTTTTTATATATTTATTTTTACATTATTTTTATCCATTTTTGTCGATAGACATACACGTGGTGCTCATTGAGCTTTCGTTGGATCTTTATTTACGATTAGTTATACATATTGACCGGTAGGCGGCGCCCATTAGGAAATGAGGTGTATGATATAAGGGAAGGCTTATCCATAATATTTCAATATGTATTAGGCAGTCCTGAATGGTAATTATTTTAGTTATATTAACGATAAGCTTGTTGATATCTTTGATAATTATTAGGATATAGATGGCGATATCAACACAAATTACAAATACTGAAAAATATGAACACAAGAAAACGAGATTCATAATGACTATAAAAAATAATGATATTACAGAACAAAAAACAACAACAGCCATGTCAATAATGATATTTTTCAAAGTATGTCGCCGCGTCCCCATTGACCTCAAGTGCCTCCGGCCGGCGTTCAGAGGAAGGGCACTCTCTCCCCCCGGGCGTTCAGAGGAAGGGCGCTCTCTCCCCCCGGGCGTTCAGAGGAAGGGCGCTCTCTCCCCCCGGGCCGACTGCGGAGACTGCGGCCGGAGACGAACGCCGTCGCGCCACACCTCGGCCGAGCGGGGGACTGAGCCGGGGACTGAGCCGACACTCCATAAAGACTGCACGGACGAAATATGGAAAAAGGTTTTGTAGTGCTCTCAAGCGAGTATTCCAGAAGACATTAATGGCCACGCTACCGTCTCATGATTTCATACAAGAATCGAAATATAACAGGGCCGAGGGGTGCATACGGCCTGCTGTTCCCCCGCCCGTCCGGAGGCCCTTGGAACCCCCGTGCGTAAGGCTCGGATTTGCATGCGAGGGACCCGTGGCGGGATGCGTCTCATTGGCCGCCGGAGGTTTTTATTTTTACCCTTGTGCTATAAATAAGAGGGAATGACTTTCCTATCCCTCTCAAAGAATCATATTAACAACTTTCCTTGGACGGACGCGCAGGGAGGGACAGGGTGGGAGGGATGGAGGGAGAGGGAGAGAGAGAGCGAGAGCGAGAGCAAGAGCGAGAGCGAGATAAAGGGTAGATGAGTGTAATAAGGGTTTGAGAGAAAGGGGAGATGTGTTGATATCGATTAAAATGTATGGATGTAATGCAGTTATCTCCCTTTCTCTCTCTCTCCCTCCCTCCCTCTCTCCCTCCCTCCCTCCCTCCCTCCCTCCCTCTCTCCCTCCCTCCCTCCCTCCCTCCCTCCCTCCTCTCTCTCTCTCCCTCTCTCTCTCTCTCTCTCTCTCTCTCTCTCTCTCTCTCTCTCTCTCTCTCTCTCTCTCTCTCTCTCTCTCTCTCTCTCTCTCTCTCTCTCTCTCTCTCTCTCTCTCTCTCTCTCTCTCTCTCTTTTATTATTTATGTGCGCGACAGTATGTGTGTGTTTGTCCGTGGGTAGAATTATGTTTGTATGTGTTTGCGCCCTTTGTCGAGGAGTTGCTTATTTGGCCCAATAAGTTGCGTGTCTTGAGAGACGAATAGCAAAGCAACCGTAGTTCTATGTTTACTGTCCAGGATATTAAAGCGATAGACGTGTACATGGGGGGAGGGGGGAGGGGGGAGGGGGCTGCGGCCGCTAAGGGACCGCGTGTGCGCTGTCTCAGGTGGATGGTCGGCGGCGTGGGTGCTTCTGTCTCTCCTATTCCATCCTATTCCTCTTTTCTATCCAGTCCTACTCTACCTCAACTTCTGTTGAATCTCGCGCGGAAGAGAGCGGGAGACGGAATGAATGTGTTTCGTTATATTTGTGTGGGAGAGAAAGGTAAGTAAAATAGAGCAATTGAGAGTACGTTACACCTGCTTCCCTGGTGCGGGGGTTCGCCTCCCTCCGCCGCCCGCTTGCGTTTCGTGACTCGGAGCTTCGAAGGTCGTGTTCCGGAGTTTCGAAAGTCGTGGCTTCGGTGCTTCGGTGCTTCGGCTGCCGTCATTTCGGAGCTTCATGGAGTCGCGTTCCGAGTAAGCCTGACCGTCTCTTCTTGGTCGTGCTAGTTCGGCGGGGCCGTCTCGTCCCTTTCAGCTTTACCTTGAGAGCTTTCTGGGTCTTCATTGTGTTTTGAGTTTTATGAGAGTGGAGTTAAACTTGCGTCACGCTGCAGGAAACTGAATTTGCGCTCAATTTCGGGTTCGATTGCTTTTTAAGTTTTGACTTGATTATATGCGAGTAGCGGCAAAGTGTTTCTTGGGAAGATGCTGTTTCGGAACAGCTTGTTTTATCAGCCCCTCGCGATCTCGTTTTTGTTTTCCTCTTTTCCCATTTTTCTCTTTTGTGGCCGTCATCGTTTTTTTTATTCCTTGAAGATTATTTTCTATAATTTTCTCTTATCTTTCAGCTTTCCTTTCTGTATTCTTTGTTCTATTTTCTCATTTGCTTCCTCCTTCTCCTCCTCCTTTCATTCTCCGTCCGCCTCATCCTCCCCTCATTCCCCTCTTGCTTCTAATCATCCTAAACACCTTGAGGAAATCTTCCGTTCGTCTAGCAAGCACTGGCTGAGCTGCGATCCTTCTTCCGTCTCTCGTTTTTCTCCCCTTCCCTTTCGCCATTTAGCCCTTTTTCTTAATTCCACATTTCAACTTGTCCAAGTAGGAGTAGTAGGAGGAGGAGGCGGAGGCGAAGGAGGCGGCGACGTTAAAAAAAAATAATAATAATAATCTCCGCGTTTTAAGAGAATAATTCTTGGTTGATCGGCGATGTTCTTGTTCACCGCTGTTCACTTGAGGGGAAATGGCGAGGTCTCGGGCAAAGAACGGCTGACCCTCCCGCCGCAGGTTGTCAAAAGGCGTCGAAGTGTTCTCTCCCGATGCCCCCCCCCCCCCCTGCCTTTCATTTATGCGTTCATCGAGACAAGACGTTTTGAAAGGGGTGCATGTCTCCGTGGCGTCCGCATGAGAGAAGGCGCATCTTGAGAGAAATGCTCCCCTGCCATGTTGCATTGCAAGAAAAAAGAAAAGGACTCGCGAAGGGGATTCCTCGCGAGTGGGCGTGGGCAGGCTGCAGGAACCCCCAGGAGAAGGGCTGGCCGCAGGGACACAGGGGAGGCGATGCAGGACTGAAGGGCTTCCTCTGGCCGGGAAGGGCGGGGAGGCGGCTCTCAGACGAGGAGTTCGATTTTTTACCGTAATTAGATTATGAAGGCGGGGAATATCGTGAGACTACGGCAGGGGAGAGCAGGCGGCGCTGTAGGGGCGCGGGCGGCGAGGATGGCAGAAGGGAAGTGCCTGATTTGCAGCGCCGGAGGGCATTGCAGATCAAGGTGTCCGGGAGGAGAGGAAGCCAGGCGTCGCGGATCAGCTGCCTTGTGCTAATTGTTTCCTCCGTGTGTCTCCTGTGTCTCCTCTCCCTGCGGGCGCCCGGACACGTGTCTTTCCACTAAACCACAATCACGCGTCTAAGAAGTCTCAGCGCGGCTTCCGCCCGCCGCGGGAAGTGGCGTAGCGGCCACTCTCATAGCCGTAACTCGTTGTTAATTTCTGCGTCGGAACTCCGTGCTAAGTTGTGCTCAGCACCTCGGGACTCCGCGGCCTCGTAATCCTCTCCTTGTTAAATATGTGTGTGTATGTATATGTGTATACATGTGTGTGTATATATAGATAGATATACATATACATATACATATACACATACACATACATATACATATACATATACATATACATATACAAGCACACACACACACACACACACACACACACACACACACACACACACACACACACACACACACACACACACACACACACACACACACACACACACACGTATGTACATATACATGCACATACATACACATACACATACACATACACATACACATACATTAATACTCACACTCATACGTAATATACACATATACATTAATACATTTGCTTATTTAGGAAATGGCGTCTAACTGTTATTACAGCGCGTTTTGGATGGTACTAAATGGAATTTCTGAGCGTAGGGGTGGTTTAGTGGTCGGGAGAGGGATGCTGTGAAGATGAACTAAGGGAAGTGGCACTTCTAGTCCAAGAGTGCACTAAACCTTTAACTAAAAATGTAATTTTTTTAAAAATATTATTTGCCACGAGCGCGATAGGGTTCTGGATAACGGTGAAATATAATTCCGACAGGATGAAAACAATATACACATGTGTGAAAACTCTACGCTCGAAAACCAATGTTTTACATTGATTATTTTTCGCTATTGCTATCAAATATGTTGTTTTTAGTTTTTTCCTCTCGGTGTTATAAAAACATTCCAGAATATACAATGAGGTTGATAAAACGCACGCCTTTTGTTTATATGTATTTTTTAAATTGTGCGTATTTTAATTGTAAACCCATAGGGGGTGACAGTAGTCGGTACTTGCTACCCGACGGACTGAATAATGATTATTTGCATTTTATTAAAAGATCATGCGATGTAACACGACCCCCCCCCCCCTCT
>BOPN01000018.1:45000-82500 GCA_017312705.2 Penaeus japonicus | reverse complement strand
CGCTGTCAGATAAATTCCCCGTTTTATTGACCTTTTTTGATAGCGGTGCAGGCCTACACAAGCATCATCCCGCTTTCCCGATTCTTCCTTTGTTTTGCATTTAGACGAGGACGAAATGCAAGTTGTGAGACCTTTCTTCGGCCCAGTTATTAGGCTTTCACATTATTATTTTAACATTTTTATTTCTGTAAAATGCTTACTTGGCTGTGATGTTTGTTCCGAGTGTTTTACACGGTCCAAGGTAAATGGCTAGCTCGCTGACCAGGCGCGGTCACTGGCCTCGGCGTGGAACGGGAGCGACGTCCACCGAGCGCAAATGTCTGGCTGATGAATTTGTGTACAAATTGCACCATTACGCCATTCATTGCTGTTTCTTCTAGTATAGGTTAATGCTGTTCCGCCTGTTATTGATGCAATGGCAGTGACTCTGGGTAGTTCCGTGACTAATAATGCGTGTTTTCTCCCCAGGCCCGTGTCAGCATACGCTCTGTTCTTCCGGGACACCCAGGCCGCCATCAAGGGCTCCAACCCCAACGCGTCCTTCGGGGAGGTGTCCAAGATCGTGGCCTCCATGTGGGACTCGCTGGACGCCGACCACAAGAACGTCTACAAGAAGAAAACCGAAGCGGCCAAGAAGGAATACCTCAAAGCCCTCGCTGCCTATCGCGCCAGCTTAGTCTCCAAGGTAAGAGGCAGAGACATGGCTTGTCTGGGGCTTGGTGCTTCAATTAACGGGAAAGGAAAGTTGTTCTGATGCATAACTTTTGACCAGTCAAGCTGATTTTTTTTTTGCCTTTGTGGAGTGTCTGTTTATCTGTAATCCTTAACAAGTTTATTTTAACTTATGATAAGTGCATGAGAGCTTGCTTGAGCTATATTAACCAGCATAACCATTGCTATATGCCACTGGTAGAGAGGCCTGACTCCTGGCTTGTGTTACAGGGTGGTGAGGGTGAAGGGGTGTATGGAGCTCCTGGGTATGGCCAGTTTGCCCCTGGGTTTGGCTACCCTCCCACTACTAGCGCCCCTGGCCACCCCCAGGTTCAGTCCTCCACACAGATGTCACCACTGGCCAAGAAGTCTCCTCTACTCTCCTCACTCATGGCCGACCCTCCCCCTCCCATGATGACCCCTCCCATGTCACAGCCCATGCCACCTTCTGGCCCACCCATGATGCCCCATGGTTCTATGCCACCCATGTCAGCAGCCAGCATGGCTCCCCAGGCTCAGCAGGGCCCACAGGCCGCCCACCAGCCGCCTACACCACAGCCCCACCTGACGCCCATGACCAACGTACCTACCACCTCTCCCTACATGAATCAGGTATTGCATTGTCCCGCCACATAACCTGCTGGCTCACTGCTTTAGCTTACATTACTAACCTGCTACATAGTAACAAATAATCAACACATATCAGGGAATATGAAACCGTAGACATTCAGTGCAAAATAATGTATGCTGTGTAACAACAGTAATATTCATGATAGTACTGTATGTAACTTGTGCATAATGTGTACTTCGATGTTAAGGTAATATGCATGACTGCAATGTACAATCGTGGTTTCCTAAATAAATAGAATCATATAGATATATCTTTTAACAAATGGGTTCTGAAGGGTCGACATTGTGTAATTTTAGTATACTGAAGTGTGTAAATCCTTGCAGCAAGCACCTGGCTCCATGACGAGTCCTGGTGGTGGCGGCTCACCAGGTAGTCGGCCGCAGCACCAGCCCCAGCAGACACCACAGCAGGCTGCTACCCAACAGCAACAGCAGCAGGCAGGACAGCAGCAGCAACATCAGCAGCAGGCAGGACAGCATGGTCAGCAACAGCAGCCTCCTCAGCAGCAGCAGCAGCCTCCTCAACAGACACAGCAGCAGCAGCAACCAAGTGGGCAGGGTTCAGGTGGCCAACAGCAGGGCCAGCAGGGACACGTTGGCTGCCCAACCTCTGGTCCAAATTGCATCAGGTCCGGGTGCACAAACCCAGCTGTACACAACCCAGAGTGGGAAGATGAGTACTGCTCCAATGAATGCGTTGTTTCGCATTGCAGGTAATTGCATTTTTCAATTTCAGTAATATGTGTTATGATTTTTGTGTGTGAAAAAATAACATTATGACCAGTGTGCTATTTGTGTGTTTTTTGTGTTCCAATGTAATTTAATGATTTGTTTTTTATGACTCTTTCAGAGATGTTTTCAGCACCTGGGTAGCAGGCAACCACCATCAGCCAAATACTCCAACCTATCCTGCACCAGTCAAATAAGCTCGCCAATGGGCTCATAGATAATAAGAGGGCCAGCCAGCCAGTCAGCAGTCAGTCAAAGTCCAGTCAGTCATCTATGTGGGTTAAGACACAGAGATGGTACCTGTAACTTTATTATTTTAACAAGTTAAAGGAATGTCTTGTGTGAATATATGGACACTGATTGATCTGGTGAAGAAATCCAAGATACACATGGCTGCTGTGTAAGGCTGTAATTGTGAAAATGTTTTGTGGTACCTCTTCTTCCCCCTAGATGTTGGCAAATGGGTGCTTGTGTTTAAAGTCAAGATTTCTAAGCTGCTGTCATTGCTGGAACTTCAAAAGAAGCATCTTTCTCTCTGTTCCAACTTTCCTTGCTCTTTGTAGTATCCCAAGTGTATTATTCATACCCATCTGATTCTACTATTCTTCTTCAATCCTAGATGAGAAGAGTTCCAGAACAATTGTTTGCTGTGAAAGTGGGCATTTTTATGTATTTTTATTTTGCTGATGAACAAGGCTGTGCTAGCAATGCAATGGCATTAGCAATTTTATTGGATTGTATTGGGTTCCAGAGGAGGCATTCTCCTCTCTCCAACTTTGGGCAAAAATGCTTCCCAAGTGCCCATCAAAAGTCTAAAACTTGAATTACTTTTAAGAAAAAAGAAAAAAAAAATTACATCAAACCTGACCAAATGGATGGAGGGGACCAAAACTTTCTTTTGATTTGTTAGTTTTATGCTTAGTACAAAGAACAAATTTAATTCACTGAACAATAAGATGGGTGATTTAAAAGAAATACATTTAGATCATCTTGCTCACTTTCACAGCTTTTGGAACAATATTTTGATCATAAGGTTTAAGTAATTCCAGCAGGAAATCATGTCTTAGGGAGCTGGGTTTGTAAATATTTGTGTTAATTTTCTTGATAAGGAGAGAAAAAATATGATTACGATTATTATAGATATAGTAACATATTTACAATATAATTTGTAAATATTTCAACAATATGTACAAGTGATTGGTGATTTTTCTCCTCAACGTGATTCAGTTATGATCAGTTGATTATATACGGTATGTATGTATGTACATGTATCATAGTAGATTTGTTCAGAGGCTTATTATTTGATTAGCAAGAAAAAAAAATCATTAGAAATGACCTATTTGTCAAACTTGTATCAATTCCTTCCATTACAGCTACAGGAGTGGATATCAAATCCTTAAACTTCCTGTGTCTGCAATCCTTGCATGCTAATTGTATGCATAGCAATATCATTTGGCAATTCCCAGTTTTCACATATGTATTTCAAGAGGTCATCGGCCGAGTTTGTGTCGAGAGGACACTTTGCTCAATCCTCATTGTACATAACACTAATATTTGGAGGACTGACTGCCGTATCCTCTTGGAAGCTAACATAGAACTTTCAGATAATATTTACATTCTGGATACAGCCAAGAGGAGACATATGATTTGCTTCTATTTTCAAACTTTTTTCCTCAATAATATTTTCCCTTGGGTGAAGCTTGATGCAAAGTACTTCATGAGAGCTGTCCTGTTTGGTGTATATTATGGGGAAGTGGGATGTAGATGTGAGAGAAGTAATGACCACTTACAAACTACCCGTCTTCACATCAGGTTTTACCCATGCTTGTAGCTCTTAGAAAATCCTTCAGTCCTAGAATAAAATAAAGTCAGTGTTTGCCCTTCTTATATAGCTATAATAAATATGTTGATTAAATACTGTGCTTAATGAGACAGGCAGAGACTCCACCACAGGGTTGAATCCAACATAACTTTTTGTTTGTCACTATTTCTAGTTTAATAGAATTAATTGGTTTTTGTACTTATATGAACAAATTCACAGTTGTTGTGGTTAATGAACAAGACCTTTTGTGAACAACTTGAATCAAATATTGTTTCACACAACTTTTTGTACTAGAACAATCCACTACAAAATATTGCAGAAAGAACAATACCCAAATAAAGTTTTAAAAAAGATAAGAAAAAAATGCCTTTTACATTGGCAACATTTATGTGTTGCCTGTTCCAAAGTGGTGTTTCATATATATATAAATATATTATATATATATATATATAACTAATAAATGTTAGTTAATGGTTCCTTCAACCATTTTCCAAAATTGAAAAATGTTGTGGAATGGATTTGCCACAGGGCATAATTCTGAGATTGTTGTGTTAATGTGTACAATGCCTGTGTGTGCTCTCTTTCACTTCTGTATTCACAATATAATAAACACTATACACACATCATGTTGTCATTTGCCCTTACATTATATTTATATAAGGCTATAAATTTTGTGAACTAGCTATTCATTTTATTTATTATTGCAATAATACAGATCTAGGTGGTAAGGCAAGGGGCAAGGCAATTAAGAGAAGAAATTTTACAAAAAGGCTGAGGTTAACAGGGATGATTGAGCACAACATGCATTAGGAAGATGCATTAGACTTTTGACAGGAATAAAGAGAAAAAAAAAAGTTTAAATTCTGATAAAACGTATGGACAAGTTATCAGAAGCTATTAAGAATAATCCTTCCTTTACAATAATAGTATTTATGGCTCTGAAACCATTATGATTTCAAATACTCCCACATAGATGATGTTAACATTCTCATGGCACCAAGTATCAAAATCAGATTATCAAAGTGCTTCTGTTACTGACTCTTGATGATATCTGTCTTTAATTATACTTATAACATGGAAAAGAAATAAAAAATAATAAAACAAAACAAAAAAAAACATAAGCAATAACATGATAAACCACTAACTTTGGCTGACCACATTTCTTACACAATGCTTATTACACCCACTGGACCCTTCAAAAAAAAATACAGGAAATAATATCTACAATTCAATTTTACCAAAAATATTTTGTAATTCAAATACAAGCCAGAAAATGTTCAATTTTGATATACACCATGATACTGATACGTGATATTCCTACAGCGATACACAAAATATCATACAGATGACTAATATCGACTAGGATCCCTAATTTTCCACATGTTAGGTAATACAAACTGGTAATTCCATTAGTATGAATGCTACCTAGTATAGTAATCACAACTTAAAATATTATCTATAAAAGAAACAGTGACATGACCTATCTACACAATGGTCTAGATAGAATAAACAATCTGCCAACATAAACAATGAGAATTGGCAAGCTTTTCATCTGAGCAAATGTATCTGTACACAACCTATGCTGATATTATCAAGGCTCTAATGAAACATAAAACCATCTTGCCAAAATTATTCAAGATAATGTATGCCAGTCATGTAGACATATCATCTTTTAAAGTTCTATATTTGTAATGAAAACTGCACCTTAAAATTCATATACAGCACTCTTACACCAATTTACTTGTTGGTAAATAGTCCTAAACTGCATGTGAAAATATAGAAAATATGATATGATGAAGTATATGTTCAAGCAATAATAGTTTTTATTCATAAAATACAGTGGTGTATTCAGTCAAGATTGAGTGGCTTGGTCCTCTATACATAAAAATTACACACTGCGCACAACTACAACTTCCGTTTCATCAAACCTGCTTGAATAGAAAACATATCTCACTTAACAACACTGTGTGAAGTAAATGTGAATACATTAAAAAAATAATGTAGTGATATGCATTGACCTATCACTTTAAGATGTTAAAACAGGTTTGTTTCATTACATGTCTGATCATTTAACATATTTGTTTAACATCATTATATATATTTCTTTTTACTATTTTTTAAATAAAAAAGGCATAATATATCTAAATCAGAATATAGATATTAGGACAGATGCTTATCTTTAATAAATGATTTAAAATTTGAAGTACTTGTCAACATCTTTTTTTTCTGGGAGAAGGCCTTCACCTATAACATATTTTTTAAAATACATTATGTACACTATTTTTTAAAAACTATTAAAAAAACCTGTTCATCTTTAAAAATACCATTCTTCATTACACTGCTGTTCTTTAACACTATTTTCTTCATCAAGTGGACTTGTTCTCCCTATCTTAAATAGTTGGTGTTTGCTATATAACAAATGTAGAAATAAGTGCACCTTGCAACTGCTTGAGTGAAATAACAAAAACATAATAATGATAAATTGATCATAATAGCATAGAGAAGAAAATGTTAGCAGCAGTTAAGTCACACTCTTAATGGTATATTTTTCAATTCATAAATTCATTTTTATTGCTGCTTAGCTAGTAAATGAAAAAGAAAACACACACCATAATTCTTCAATGTACAGTAACAGTGAACAATGAAAAGTCCAGGCTATGAAGTCTCTTAAGGTCTGGCAATGACTTCCACTTGACTGTTAAGGTATTGAGTCTTCAGTATCGAGTTTAGATCCTTATTCGCCTAATCTGTTTGTACAAAGAACAAGAGGTGAGATCTAATGAAAAAAACAAAAAACAATAATAATGAATATGTAAACAAAAAATGATTGCCCTATTATTTTCTTTGTAAAGACAAATTCTTTTATACAGAAGAAAAATTATGTATGTATGTATGTATATATATATATATATATATATATATATATATATATATATATATATATATATATATATATATATATATATATATATATATATATATATATATATATATTTACTCAACTGCATGGCTATATTTCAATGAAACTTTTATGTCATATGGATCTTTTGATTATTACCAATACCAAGAAACCTCTAAAACATATCTTTTGAAAAATTCAACGTCCTTTCATTAAAAGAAATCAGATCAACTGAGAATATCAATTAGGGAATTACAACCTAATGCTCTCATTTTCACTCTCTTTCCGGCTAAAGAGACGAGTCCGTGCTGAGTTCTGAGTAGCTGTAGAAATGACCTCCATCCAGCGAGAGAAGGTGAATTCAGACTCCGCTCTGGAATGGAACAGAAGGAAAGGGGAAGTGAATATTTATGACATGTAAAAATTAGAACTTCAGCTCCATGTCTCTATAATCATAATAATTGGAACATTTTCTTAAATTCAATTTCAGTATTGTGAATGTGACTATGGAGCAAATAACTGGCTTATTTGCTGGAAGTTGCTCTGAAATACTATTGTATCACAACACTGCTCAATATGTGGATTGTCTTTTTGTCAGTGTTTTAGAAGTAGTGTTAAAAAATATCAAAGACATGTAGAGTGAATATACCAGTAGCAGTAGCAGTTACCACTGAAGATACATTTCTTATAATGTAATAACCATTCACAGTGAAACAAAATTGGTAGATTACCATCAGAATGATAGAACATACCTGAAGAAGTAAACATGGTTCTTAAACTGGAGTTTAAAGACAAACTCCTTCTGTATTTGGTCATCTTCTCCAGGCGTAGTTATAGTGTATCCAAGCAGTGGAAGTGAAGCCAGAGGGAAATCATCCTGGAAGAAAATATTCATCATACAAAAATCATAGTAAACATACATCAAAGAACAGAAATATAGCTTCACAAATCAAATTCTCTGAATCCAAATCAATCTTGTTTTTTTGAGGCACTTACCTGGAAGGTCTTGTAGAAGAACAGGCAGAAGTTGGTGAATACCACCCAGAGCTTCTGCCAGCCCATGCTGTTCTTGAACTTGCGTAACAAGTACCCACTGAGTTGGTTCTGTAACAAAGAGTAATAGTTTAGTTATTTGCATCCGTGTAATAAGTCACTTAATTACAATGTTAGGACTGAAGATGAAGAAACTTTGGTCTTAAATGATAATCTTGAAAAGAAAAGCAGTTTGAACACACCTGCACAGCTAGAGAGTAATCTCTTGCCGCCACACTGGTGGCACGGTGCCAACAAACATGGACGGTGGTATTGGATCGCTGCTGCGGAGATGCACCTTTCTCTCCTAGTCCTCGAGTAGGACTCAAAGGATCCTCAAGTGTGCTGCTTTCACTGCGATCAAGAACTTCATCAGAGGAACCTATAATGAAAAATAATGTTTTTTACTGTGCCTTAGTAAATAAGGAGAAATGTGTTATTAGCAGAATATTCCCCCATTTTGACAAAGATGGTTCACATGTTACTTACTGATGGACTTAAGTGATAGATAATGGAAGGCATCATCAGGTCGTGACTTGGCCTGACTGATGGCTGCAGTGAGGTCTTCCAGCCATTTGGCTTTATCCTCATCACTGTTTGCAGCCACCATTAATGCCCTGTAAAAAAATGTATCAAGTTATTTCATTACTCTTTATTTCATGAAAATCTTGAATCAAGAGAAAGAATAAAAGGATAATTTCACAATTTGTAAATAACATGGCTATCAACTGGTCATAGCTAATCAAATGAAGTTATTTGATCTAAGCATAATTGAAGAATGAAAGTTGTGCAAGCTAATATCAATACCTAAAGTAGCAATGCCGCCTTTCAGTATGACTTTCCCTCCTTTGAACATTTGCAATTTCCCCCAACATGAGAGGAGAAATGCTTACCTGTTGCCTCCATAGATTGTAAAACAGTTAGTTGCTCCCATGCGGCTCTCTGTTTCTTCGACCATTACACCTCGGAGAGGGAGTTGGCCATGCACCTTAAACTGCAACACTGGGGTTGTGGTGCGATTTGTGTACAACAAGACATCGTTGAACTATAGGGAAGAAACACATTAAAGATTAATATCTATAAAAATATACTCTATTTTAGTGCCAAACTATGTCATTAACAACAACAACAACAATTTCTGTAAATTTCCCGTAAAAATGAGAATCCTGCTTGCTGAGTCATGTTAGGAAATGTATGTACTGGTACTGCAAAATAGGACAAATCGAATACTGTTGTTACAATTGTCTATAAACATATTGCCTTTGAAATCTATCAATGTTTTGAAGCCTTAATAATGCCAGATTGTTTGTGTAATCATATAGTGTATAAGCTAAAAAAATATATACCAATAATACTGATAAAGAAGTAAGGATGTCTGGGAAAGGGAATGGGTTTAAGCAATGGTGATTTTGTAGTAATATTTTGTCTTTGGGAAATAGAATATATGCATCGAGTGTCAAAAGTCATAGTTACAGTATAAAATCTAAATCAGTAACAAAGACCATGGTAGAGTACAAATAAAACTAGATTTCTGAATGTGATATAGCTCAACACTTTCAAGAGTTTTACAAAACACTTGCATGAAAACAAATATGCAAGAGAATATCAGAATACAAGAACTGAATACTCTACAGAAAAAAATACTTAAAATCGATGAAGGAACATCTAATAAAAACATTTTTTTCTTTCACAAACTGCTAAAGAGGTATGAAATAAACTCACAGTCCTTGTCATAAATAAAGAATATGTAATAACTAATTCTGCATCAGTAAGCATGTAAAATATACCATGAAGTTTCACTAAAAGAAAGAAAGATAGAAAATGACGATAACAAATAATAATAATCTAGAGTTCTAATCATGCAAAAAGAATAGGAACAATACCAAGTATCCTCTGCAATAAGGGTGAAAATACAAGAGAAAGGGACTAAAACCAAAAGAGATCAGAATCTAACATCCAAGTGTAATGTAACAAACTGATGCAATAACATGTAGAAAACAATGCTGAAATTTAGCAACCTATTCGAAGATCATCTGAGAAAGGATTGGATAAGGTGGCAGGGATTAGGATCCATAACGTACTGTGAGATAAATGGGACGGATTTTCATTGTGGTTATTTCACCCATTCTGTCGGAATGATGATTCTCTGTACTAATGAGCTTTGTGTAGTGTATATTCATGGAATGTTCCATATTCCCATTTTGGTCATCTTTAATAATTCTCTACGAAAACTAATATAATATGATAATGGCTAAAATATCTACTCACCTCCCATTACCTTCCTCTCCATAAATTAAAAGATTTATTTTGAGGTTGAATACATGACATAAGAAAATATATATAAAACACAATTCAAAACATTAATCTTATAGAATGCATAATCAACAGTTATCCAAGAATTAATACTAACCAAGAAGAACATGCGTTGCTGGTATCCCTTTCGAGACAACTTTTGTAAACAACCTTCTCGCAAGAACTCTCGACCAGGTTGTACTAAATTGTCTATTCCAACCAGATCTCGCTGCAGCTCTACCAACTTCACAAGGTTCTCCTTTATACAAGAGAGAGAATATTTTAAGATATCTATCATAAAAATATAATGCCAATATACTACTTTCATATTCTGTTCTTTATAACACCGCCACAGTTTCTATATCAAAATATGTATTTTTTAACAAATGTGGGGAAAAAAGAGAAGAAAATCATGATACTGAATAAACATCAATGACTCACAGATGCAGCGAGGGCTGGTCCCATGCCTTTCACAGCTTGACTCAACTTGGCTTTGGCGGTCATGCACTCACGGTAGTCATGATGATTAGCACTGCCATAATGTTTAACAAGTCCTGTTTTGAAAAAAAGATCAATTATCATAACCTAATATGTCCTTTGACTTTATAAGATACATCCATTATCTTCCAAATAGACAATATACTAATGGCAAGAAGGTAGGTTTACATGTCAACAATAATATTACTAAACAAAGTCATTTAGCACAACTGCTAAAAATCATACTCTTTTGAAGGATATAACTGTTTAAGACAATCCAAAAGTAACACAGCAGAAAATACTTACGGTCAAGCAGCAGATGATAATGCTGAAGACGATGGAGGGGTTTCAAGATGAATGAAGTCAACGGCAAATAGCAGACTTTTTGCATCTCAAAATCTCGATAGATTTGCTCAAAGCGTCGGTTCTTACGGAAAGAAGCCTCCAGGCCTTCCAAGATTGAGTAGTGGCTCTTAAGATATTTGTCATACAACTAGGGAAAGAGACATGATGAGTTAATATAAACTTGGCTATTGCTGTACAATTGAGTTTATCTACAGATTCTAATATTACTTAAAGCTCTACTAGTGATATGATCAGTACTTTCCAACCATTGACTCCAGGATCATCACTATAAATTATCCTTTTTCTGTCTTATTCCATAGAAAGCTTCACTTATGTATGCAAATATACACTGCTTATATAAAAGGAAACAAGGGATTTTAATAGCGAGAATAAGACTTACTTCTAGCATATTCATGTTTTTCAGCATAATATCGCCCACTCTCTGAGATTCCAACTTGTTCGATCCACTTGCACGACCATCCCTAAAAGTAAGGATATTAATCACCAGAAAATAGTTCAAAACTTCTGAACTAGAAGAAGATATGCTTCCATAGTGCTTGGATATTCATCTGTTAAATAACAGGTAAGTACAAAAAAAATAAAAGAATAAAAAAAATAAATAAATAAAAATAAATAAATAAAAACAATAAAATAAACCAATAAAGAGGAAATTACCATAATGCTAAACGTGTGTCCAGCTCCTTCAGAAACTGTGTATGGAACTCATAGATTGGGTCAATCAGCTGGAAGAGTTGGTTGAGGACATCTGTGGGCATCCCTTCCTCCTTTCCAACTTCTTCTCGTAACCACTGAAACAAAATGATTTTAAGTAGGAAGATAAAACAAAGAAACTCCAAACAAGTTAATTCCAATCTCACACTAGTCTGAGCTATGTACTCATTCTTGATTTGAGGAAGAGAAGCAACAACAAAAAATAAATGGACTTCAAAATACAAAAAATAACAAATAACAAAAAATTAAATGCTTCCATAGGATATCTGCAAGGGACATTACAATCCTACATAAAATAATGGCCCAATAAATCTCAGAAAGAAGTGCACATCCCAGATACAATACCAAGATTACAGACATCATACATGTAATCTAATCACCAGTATAATTACTTTCAACACCATCAGCATTATAACAGATCCCATGGTTAAAAAAATTACAGTTGGTAACACTGTTCAATGGAATATTGCACTTACCATATTAATAACCTCTAGATCTTTTTTATAGGTTCTCTCAGTTGTTAAAATTTCTTTGGCTATGAAATAGGCCTTGTCACTAGGATACTTTCTTTTCCTTGATTCTCCTTCCATTTCCCCAACACGCGCAGCTGTAACTGACTTGTCATGCCCGTTAGGAATGGAGTCCACCCTAAGGAGGAAAAATGAGTGATAATCAAACTTACAGCAGAACACTTCCCACATACCATGATTAAAAAATAAATGAACAAATGGCTCTCTGCCATAAGTGAAAGAGGAAAATATAAAAAACCTTCAGTTACAATACACAAAATGAAATATTTACAGCAGAAAACTCAACAATCAGAGTATAATCATAATTATCTCATTTGGATACAGTACTTGTTATTGACATAAAGTGACAGTACCTGTTATTGACATGATTAGACAAGGGTATATTTTCCTTCTGCGTGGACAAGGGTGAAGTCAATGGAGAGGCATTGATGGACGGTGAGCTGACGACTGGCTCATCGGGACTCAGCCCAATAGGGGAGGCAAGGCTGTGAGACGGCAGTGGTGGAGCTGCGTCATTGACCCTGGGCGGCGTCACTTCTGCCGGTGAGACGCCCGTTTGCACTTGTGTAGAATTGGTGACTGTTGAAGGAAAGATGTGTTAATCAATGGACAGGCAAGTTTGTTTGTTCACTTATAATAGACCTTAGAGCAAGTTTTATCATCTTTCTGGAAGTCAGCATTAGCAATTTTGGTTGTAAAATTGAACTGTTACCTACATCACTTGAAAAAGGTTTGATATAAATTAATGAATAACCTAATAATTATCAAATTGATATTTTTATAAGTATAATGGTAAAATGACTGTATACCAGTTAAAAGCAATGGTAACAAAAACATTATAAATATAAACGTATATATACATATACATACATATATATATATATATATATATATATATATATATATATATATATATATATATATATATATATATATATATATATATATATATATATACATGTGTATATATATATATATATATATATATATATATATATATATATATATATATATATATATATATATATATATATATACACATGTGTATATATATATATATATATATATATATATATATATATATATATATATATATATATATATATATATATTTGTATATATATATATATATTTGACAGCATGAATGTAAGATGAATCTAAAATATATTGATCTTGCTTGCAAAGCAAAAAAAATCATAAATGCAAATCCGTCTACTGAAATCCCTATAAACCAATACTATCGATATAAGCAAGACACCAAGGCTTGGCTTCATGCACTGTCCCTTAAAAACCATTTGTGTGTGTATATATACAATGTATTAGCACCAGTTCCTTTTTCATTCAGATTTTAACTTGACTGAAAAGTTCAACAGAAATATCAAATCAGTAAGGCATAATCACCAAAATGGAAATTTGATAACAATCTTGAAACCAAAAATAAACCTAAAATACTGTCTTTCTCACAAATTAACACCAAGAGAAGATACAAAAATTACAAAATAAAATGAAATACAATATACAGATGTCAAAATAACATAATAGCATGCATATATTCCAATCAGATATCGGCAAACTCATCAAAAATAATATTTTCCTGAATACAGAATGGGCAGTAAAGTAAAGTGACATAGCACAACTGGAAAAAAAAATAAAAGTAGAATAGGGCAACAAAACAAATATCTTCTTCAGAATTTTGCAAACAAATTATAGTCCACAACATGGACACTTACGCTGACAGATGGAAAAGTTATCGTAACATCGAAACAAAACCTTTAGAACCAAAGAAAAATAAATCCTAATGATACAGTTGCTATAACAAAATAATAACTTCATTACACAGGCTAAAACACAATCACAAACAATTATGCTTTAATTTTTTCATTCAATAGAAAAAAAATAATAATAATAACAGGTGCTATCCATCCTTTATATGTGCCTGGATGATCTCACACAGCTACACACCATTTAAAAAAAAAAACAGTATAGTATAATGCAAAAGTGAAATTTGAAAGAGATGACTAAGTTACTGGCTGCTGGTCCTTTATCAATCATAACATCTGACAGTAAAGATGCTTTCCATTAAAGGACACTGTGTGCATTTAACTTTAAGACTGATGTGAGCAAAATGCACAGCTGAGTCTACTACATTACAGGTACAAAGAGTTGGAACCAACAAATAACTACTATGACCTATTAAAGTATTTCTTTGAAGCTTTACATAGGATAAAACAATCTAAGACACCCCAAAACAACATATCCAAAATTTTTGAAATTCATGCAGATAGTCAAATCAATTTCAATGAACTGTTCATCTCTTATTCTATCACTTCTCTCAAATTCTAAACTTATTGTTCTGTCCATATCACAATTATGTTTAATACTTTAACAGTATGAAAGAGAAGCCCTGATCTCAGAGCGGATGACTACCCTTATACTGTCCGTCCGAGGAGTGGCAATGCCTGTCTACTGCCAGACACACTCTAAAAAGCCAGCATTAGCACGTCTTAACTCTCCAACCAGCTGCAAGATTTTGGGTAGAGGAACAAGGGAAATAATTTTTAAACATTACGTGTATAATCTCAGGATCTCAATAAAGATTTATTCACATGCTAGTGAAGATAATCTTTACTGACAATCCATCCATGGTAACAGGGATATTTGAGGAAAGATATGTAGTTAAATTTTCTCAGTGCTAGTTGCCTTAATGATTTAATAAGCACAAATTTCAACAAACTAGGACAATGAGATATACAAGGGAGCATTACCCTATATGTAATGAATGAACATAAACAAACTTGAGTGAAACAAAGGTTGGAGAAGTAAAACAACAGCAGAACAGCAGTCACAATGGAACCATTTCAATTTTACAAATATATATTCATATATATAACCAGATCAACCACAATCTAGACTTCATTCTTCCCTATCATAATCCCTGCATCCCACTCTAGGACAGTCAGTATAGGAGTCTTCGTGTTTTGATGTTTAAACCTTCAAGGTGTATTTGGTGGCTTCTAGATCTACATTGTAAAACCTACAGGCAACATTCAACAGGATTTGGGGAAGGCATATCAAAACTTTGATTTTAAAATATGAAATCAAACACAGGTATTGAAATTACCTAAACAGCCCAAAGTGTTCATATTACAGCAAAACATAAAATACAAGAAGACAGTGGCAAAATTTTGTTTAAAAATTATTTCATCATCATTCATTGAGGAACACATTTCTTGTTGAAGGACTTGGGATGCCTTGATCATATAACATGCAATACTACATCTATCAAGTAGTAAACAAAATCAACAAATCTATAACAGGAATGAACCTATAATCAAATCAACTTCATTCTAGTTAAATACATAAATTGTGTATAGATGTTTCAGATGTTTGTATTTATGTAGATGTGTGTGTCAGATGGGTTGTGTGTGTACTTGTGCATAGGTGTGAGCGTGAGTTTGAGTGCATGCAGATGTGTGTGTCATTTTTGGGTGCTTGTATCCAAAAATGTATGTGTATTTATGTGAGTGCATATATGTATCTATGTCTGTATGTTTGTGTATGAAAATGAATACATAAACACACACACACAATAACTCATACCCAAAAACACATGGGCATGTACACGCTCTCACAAATACACTAACAAACAAACCTACCCACTCTCACACACACGCATAAACTCACTCATATATTCATTCTCTTTCATTCTCTCACTCACTCACTCACTCACTCACTCACTCACTCACTCACTCACTCACTCACTCACACACACACACACACACACACACACACACACACACACACACACACACCCACCCACTCACTCACTCACTCACTCACTCACTCACTCACTCGCTCACTCACTCACTCACTCACTCACTCACTCACTCACTCACTCACTCACTCTCACACTCACTCATTCTCAGTCTTATTCTCACACTCACACACGTTCACACAGAAACCTCTACAGTAACAACAGTACCATCAAATCAAACAAATAATGAAGCACATTTTGAAGATGAGGAAACCAATTTTCAAAGAAGCTCAAGATGACCACAACATGTACTGGATGGCATGCAAGACGTGTTTTGTTATGCTATGTTTAAGCAGCACGACAGCAGGTAAGGCAGGCATTGCCACAACACTGGGACTTACCTCATCGGCGTCAGTGTCGTTAGCTATCATGGTCAAACACCAACTTTCTTTTTTTCTTTTCTTTTCTTTTTTTTTTCTAAGTATATTCTATTAAGTCAGTCTACTATTCCATGGATAAAGAAAAGTAACTCAATGGCTTATGAGGACAAGATCCCAATCAGGTGCCGAGGGGCAACACTGATCTTCTTCCCAAAATCTGAATTGAGATTTTTTCCAAATCCATCAATGGTGCGACAGAGTTGGAGTGCTTGGAACTGAGTTTGTTGTTCAATGACTTCAATTTATATGATTGGGAAAAACAATAATAGAAACATTATGAAGAAAAAAATAAAAATAAAAATGAAAAAGATAATGATAGAGATGATAATGGTGCTGATACCATAGAAGTGAGAATGACACTCATAAAAAAGGAGCCTAGACAAGCAAGGCCTAAAATAAAATAAATGTTCATGAATTTCTTTGAAAAGATAAAAATATATATATGTGTGTAAAATGATAACATTATTACAAAACAAGGAACAAGTTATCAAATTTATATATGTATAAATTTGGAAATCTTGTTTCATAAATGAAACTCATGTAAAATGTTGCAAAAAAACGTCAGTCAATTTCAAGTCTTATCCATAATAGTAGGATATAGCAAGATTTAACACGGCACAGGTAAGAAAAGTGTCCACTCCAACGGCCATCATGTCATTCTGCATATTAGTAGTGAGAGAACACAGTCTTGTAAAAGCACAACCCATTCCTGTGAATCATGCTGATGGGATCACAAGCGTGCACTAGTTGTGCCCAAGGATTAGTCAATTGGTGCAACTCTGTGAATGGGGTGGACTTGTTTTGAAAGTGCAACTACCTCAAACATATTCAGAGCAATTCTCTTTGACATTTTTAAGAAATAACCTCTTCAGTTACTAGATAGATTAACAATATCAATAACTTTGTTTGAAAGAAATAGACAAAATTCCATTTGTTTGAATAAATGCTGAACAATTTCATAGGTGAAACGGCTATCCCTAATATTTCCGGGAATCAAAATAGTTTTGAAAATATTTTTCGTTTTGGTAAATAGAATGAAGCAAATGAAAGAAAGATGTTATCATACACTTTCCATGAACACAAATTTAGTTTTTAAGAATAAAAATCATCTTAATGTTCTGACTATACAAGTGAGGACAAACTGCACACTGAATACCTGCAAATATGCTTTGCTAAAGAATGACAAACTGTTAAGAGACTACAGATGAAAATACTATCACAAACATGAAAAATTCATACGTTTATTAGTTTGTCAAGGAAACATTGTTAGAGGTATAAAATAAAACAGCAGTAGAAAAAGAAATGAATCCAGTAACACACTGCTTGGAGTTAATCATTCATCAATAAAAGATGTCTCTAAGCAAATATACTGTATTTGTTTTTTGCACTGAGGTTCGTCAAGTTTACAACAGACACCATCTTCATTACGCAAATCCTCAATTAGTTTCATAGTTTTCTTAATGAAAAGACACCTGTACCACAATTTCAGTACTAAACAAATACCATTTACATATTTACCATCATTATCAAAAAAGCATAAGGGATCACCACCACACAGTTAGCACAAGCTGATCTCTTACACTACACCAATACAGCAGTAATGAAGATCTACACAAAATTTTGGATAGTCTCTTCCATCAATAACAAACACTGTGAGCTGATATAAAGCTTTTCTTCCGATGAAAAATACTCTAGGATTAACCCGATCATTTATCGTCTTAATTTCTAAATAAACTGGAAACAAAGGGCCAACCAACAAAGAATAAAGGACATGATACACAAACATAATATACCAACACTGAAAAAGAACAGTGTTTACATAATTAGCATTCTCAATAAATAGTATACATGAGCAATGCTAATTTACATTCACCTTGTTTTCAAGAGAATCCAATTATCATATTTACATACTGTACATGATTCATAAAATTCATTAGGCAAACTTTTTTCAGCCTCGAAGACTGAAAATGTAACTCCTAATTGCTGTTGCCACATTTCATATCCAAATTGATGCCTACTTATAATGACTGCAAAATGGAAGAGAATTATGCATCATTTTGAATTTTCTTTACCTCCATTTCATTGTACTTAACAAAATATATGTTTTGTTACATAATGGAAGTACACGTGTATCAAAATTTTAGGAAGTGCGCAAAGATTTACAAAATGGTTACATATCTCATGAACTCTAATTCCAGGTCTTATGGTTAAATATCTACTTCTTTATCATTTAAATTTATTACTTCAGATAAACCTTTTGCTTATAACAATATACTTTCTGTTTGTAACAATGATGAAATTTGGCAGAATGAAACTTTTTATAGCATAACATTCTAAAAATAAAACCTTATCATGAAAAGATATTCACATTAAACATCACTTTATTACATGTTAATAGGAATTTTTAGTGTACCTGGAAAAATACTAGCAAAATGCTACTTTATGACCAAGCCATTCATACTACTCACTGACAATATAAATGAAAGGTAATCTTAAGTATGCTGTCTGTGAATAAAACACCTACTTTCTTTCTTACAATCAACAAATCAATTTCTAAATCATGTTCAGATTAACAAGGAATTAACTCAAGACATTGTATCACAAATAAGATTACTTATGAGTTGCTGTGAAAGCGTGTTGTTAACATTTGACCAAAAAAAAAGTTAAAATTATCTTTCATTCAAATTGTTAAGTAAAAATAAATCTTTACAAGTGATATTTCTATCATAAGGATTTGTTTCTTTTGATGTTGAAGACTGTAAACCTCTGATATATATCCTTTGCAGTACTTATATGCCAATCCAAGACATGCCATGTCCCTAAAATGGCTGCTACTTCTTCATCTTACTTGTTTGAATTTTTTAAAATGAAATCAAGTGTTACAACACAGAAAATGGAACTATATAACTAGTAAATACAGAATTATCTCTACCATTTTAAATTCAAAACACAAATAGAGTACATAAGGTAACCATGTTGTCCTTACATTTCCTATTAATATTATAATAGTAATCATCCCTCTTCCATTATCATTAGCCAACAATATCAGCATTTCATATAAAATTTACATTATATACAGTGCCAATACAATCAAGTTATCCACAAACATGAAGAGTTTCAAGTAATCTTATCACACTGAAATCAACAGCATATGCTCTTTCGTCATTATGTCATAAAAGGTTGACGACTACAGTCAATTTCCGAATCATGAAAATCAATCAAATGTGACAAGGAGAAGAACTAGAAAAATCAAATCAGAAATTAAAAATCAAATCAGGTTTCGCCCTCCAAAATAAGAGTCATTCAATACAAAGCTTAAATTTTCCCCCTGTTCTTTGTGTGCATGATTATTCAGAGCCTTAAAAGTTGCATGGACTAAGCAAGCTACAAAATCATACTGTGTGACAAGTCAGAAATTAAAAAGACACATAAACAGGAGGCAATGCAATCAGGACAAGTCTAAAAAGAGAGGAAATAAATACAGAAAAAAGGGGGGCCACTAGTATTTGCACAGAATCATCCATAATCGACAACACACAGAGCATTCCTAGTAGTAGAGACTGAATAGAGAAATTTGTATGCAATAATAGCAACTAAATTTCTGACTCAAAACTACTTCCCCAAAGGGCATAGACATTAAACCACCTGTTCAATATGATAAATAGATTTGCTGGATCCCACCATTTTCTTTTGTTAATTTAATGTGCATAGGAACTAATATTTTTGAGTGAGTTTTAATACAGCGTACAGCTACCAAGCTTTTCAGTTTGCCTGCTAAACCACAAAAGAATATATCTATTTTTTTTTTGTGAGATAACATACAGAGCAATCAAGATGGTTAATGTGCCAATGTTGCTAATGGTAAAGAAGAGAAATATGTATATTAGTAATTATTTCTACTTTTCAATTATACATGTAATTAGAATGTACAAACTCTCATTTCCTATCATTAACATATAATGTTCCTTTCTGTAAAAAAGTGAGTATTTGAAAATAAAAAAGCATCAGTATATATCCTCATGTTCATTTATGACTACTTTGGATAAAAGTCATCAATCAATACCGGCAAAATGATAACCAAAAAGAAAAACCAAAAATAAGTCTGCCTGATATATTGGTTACATGAAAGAGAGGTAGCTTGACAAACCACTATATCTTATTCAGGTTTTTACACCATGCTAAAAAGCTTGTAGGAACAATGAAAAGTTTTGAGCTGCTTAAATGAACTGCTTTACATATAGCCTATAAGCCTCAGATAATCCCAAATGCAAAGTTTTAAAAATCTAGTTCTTTAGCTTACACAAGAAAAAAATTCCTACATTACATTTTAGTTCTGATAAGATTATCAAACATTTAAATCTAAAGCTTGACAAACCAGTAACATTAATGCAAAAATTATATATCTGAAAAACATACAGACAATTATTACACCAATCTTCTGCTTTCACCATCTTAATCATCATATCAAAAGTGAAAAGATTTTTTTCCTTTCCAATAAATGTTGATGCAAAATGCTTATTATACTGCAAAAATTTAACTCTTTTACTACTAGCTCAAAACCTATCTCAATTTGAATATTATCAGCACCTGCTGTTTCAATAATTATTACATATAACTGAACAATTATTGGTTATATTGTTCTACATATGAATTTACTTCTTGCATGAAACATTGGACAATATCTTACAAACCTAAAGAAGAAGAAGAAAAAAAAAAGTTTTCTTACCAAAGCCCCTGTTCTTTTATGATAATCATATATCTAGTAATACTAATGATCTTACAAACACAAATTGGCCTTTGCCCTTTCTTAAAAAACAGGAACTTATTTTTAAACTAAAAATTAAGTGTAAACCATATCTCTTTGATTGTCTAATAAAATAATGATACTGACAGAACTCCATGCACCTATAGATTTTTTTGTTTTTCGCTTTTTTGCTTTATGCAGATGGTGATTATACGGATTCTGTATAGGAAAATATGTGACACCTGATGTGATCTGGCTTATCTAGATCAGAATTACTTTTTGCTAGAGATAAAGTGCTAATCCTTTATTTCTATTTTGTGCATGAAATACATGCTATAATTAAATTACATTATTAGCTTCACCTGCTAGATCTTTCATCCTATAAAAGTCAGCAATGGAAGCATACCTTACCTCACACTTATTAAATTAAAATTTGGCACATTTGAACACTGAACAGCAAGTCTCTGAACAGAAACTTGATATAAACACATTTCACCAAACATAAGCAATTGTGAATTATCATACATGATAAAGATATTGAAGAAATATATTTGACATATAAATACTTTCTTTTTAATTAAAGGTTAAGTAAGTGAGCACAGGTGCATGTCCGTGTATATTTGTGACTGTTTGTGCATATTCACATAAATAACAATCTTAATATGTTTATAATTATGGGTATATGTGTGTGTGCATGTATGTATGTCTGTGCATGTCCCTGCATATATAATCATGAATATGCATATGTATATGTGAGTATGCAAGTGCATGTGTATAAAGAAGAAAGTAATATGCTCATCCTAACATAGATCAAATTTATATACATACATACGTACATACATACATACATACATACATATATATATATATATATATATATATATATATATATATATATATATATATATATATATTTAAACATACATACATACATACTTATATACTTACATACATACATACATACACACATACATACACACATATATACACACATACATACACACATATATACACACATACATACACACATATATACACACATACACACACATATATACATACATACTTGCACACACATACATACACACATATATACACATATATATATACACACACATATATATAACATATATATATATATACATATATATATATATATACATATATATATATATATATATATATATATATATATATATATATACATACATATATATATATATATATATATACATATATATACATATATATATATATATATATACATATATATATATACATATATATACATATATATATATATATATACATATATATATATATATATATATATATATATATATATATATATATATATATATATATATATATATATATATATATATATATATATATATATATATATGTATATATATATATATATATATATATATATATATATATATATATATATATATATATATATATATATATAATATATATATAATCTGAAGTCTTTCGGAAAATATCTTAAAAGATCATATTTTCATCATCTAACAATTCAAAGCCATGATATTTCAAAGATGGACACAGCATAGACTGATGTACAAGAGCCAATAGAATACAAAAAAACTCTGAACAATTAAGAGCACAGTTTATCTATAGATTTGATTAAAAGAAGAAAAAAAATATATAGACTGAACATTATCAATGACCTTTCACGATGCAAAAGTCAATGGCATTAAAAATGAAGTCAGAATAGCAGAATGTTCCTTATCAATCCAAGATCATTATCAGGCAATGGAGCATATGGAAACAACTTCGCAAACCAGTCTTAGCAAAGAGTCGTCCATTCGATGATGAACACTACAATGAAGACAGTGTAAAACTTTAGTTGCGTCAGTACTAGCTAACCTATTACAAATATCCTTAACAAAAAATATATGAAAATATAAGAACAAAATGTATGCAGTCTAGTGTTTCAATTTAATCACTGTAAAAGATAAATAAATAAATGCATCATAAACAATAAACAATGTGCAAAATTCCCCTTTCTAACATATCAATATTACAAGAAAAAATATGTTCTTCCATGGCTATCATTATATCCACAAAAGAGAGTCCTTACAAGTTTCAACCTGAAATAACATCTAATTTGGTTGTTTGCAACTCTAATCAATTAGCCAAAACCATCAATATTGTTATTTACGAGACTCTTTTATCTTCCATAGTTGTAATGATTTGGATGATTGATAAATATAACTCTAAAATGTTGCAACAGTTCTTACTGAAACGAGAAATTTCAGAATTCCAAAAGACTTTATCAAAATGCAAATCATCCTTCTAATAAGACTAACTTCATAATGCATTTTAATTAATAATCTGAGAACAAAAGATAAATGCAACTCTTCAAGAAATGGAATGCTTCACAAATATATTTCAACTCTAAAGTCTGACAAGTTTTTGCACTGAATTCAAGTAACACACACTACACTAGGAGTAATCTCTCTTTTGTGGTTTAAAACAGTTGAGTAGTAATTAATAACAATGAATAACTTCTGATTTTGTATGTCTTATTAAGGTCCATGATTCACTCTCATTGAAGTGTCTGCTTTCTAAGACAAGAAGACATTTCCAGACTGGACACTCAAATGAGTCTGAATCACTCTGAATCAAGAACAATATGGCCAGCTTTATCATTTACCGTCATTTATGTTTGAATTTCACATGGAAAAAAAATATAGACAGAATTCTATGAAAATGGAAGTATTACATGAATCACTACTTACTTATTCATATCTATGTCCTGTACTGTAATAGCTGTTGCCTTGGTAAATAGCTTTCTGTAAGGAAATCTTTAAATTGTGAAAGTACTGGTTTAAACATGAATATCCAGTACTATTAAATGTTCACCATATAAAGCTGAATGTAAATTAGATATAGCATTTATTTAGTTCTGCAATATGTTTGTGTTTGTTTAATCAATCATCATGCAACTGGGATTACACATCAGACCTCACAGTTCACAGTTACAACCCAAATACAAGCACTTGACATATATAGGATTTCTTTATATGTGTATATATAGTCTGGCATGGTTCAGCTTCCATCTTGTAGTGATTTCCCCTCTAATACTTAACATTTCATTTAAATGACCTAAGTTAATTATAAAGTCGTAAAGAAATAGAGATAGTTTCATTCTTGTGAAATTTATAAATATATCAATAACTTTTTCTTATAAATTATACATTTTAATGTTAATAGTTTTGAATAATTACTTTATCTCTAGTGTCCCAATATAAAAAATCATCAGAACTGTTTTACTTTAAGGGTGGATTTTTATTGAGAATATGCAACCCTCCTATTGTTATATAACTAAACACAGCCAAACTACTTTCAAAATTAAGGAAATATTTAATGTAATCTGTGCTTTGCAACCAGCCATCTTCTGTCAAGAGAACAAAGAAAATGCAATGATCAGCTAATAAAGCTAAATGTACAATGAATGAGCTAAAGACATATCAATTTCAAAGACTAAAAATGGCTGATCAAACACACTGACTGTATACTCCTCACAAACAACATTGGCACACTGTCTGACCTCTCCAACTTTGACGACAACTGATACTGAACACCGTAGAAGGCGGCTAAAGCTATTACTCTAATTGCATAAATATAATCTGTAAATAAGTGTGGGGGAAAAAAATAAAGAGAAAAAATCTGCACTATTGACATGCAACACCACATTTACCAAAAGATATCTGAGGGCGCTTGAACAAAAGATAAAATACTACTACTCCATCAACAGCCTCGCACTGCAAAAAAAATCAAATTAGTATGCAAATCAGTATGCTAATAAGTGCAAATGGTAAGACAAGACAAAGAGAGGTTCTAAAACTTTAAAACATGAATAGGCAAACATTTAGGGAAGGTTTAAGTAATGAGGCTTTTAGTTGTGGATAATGTGTCATTCATAATCAACAAAGAGATTACACGACATGACATAATCATCCACTTTCTCATTTAGCACAGCTTCAGACCAGTAAAGGCAACAACTTATCTATAGAATCCCAGGTACTAGCCATGACTGTTTACAATACAAATATATTTGATTATCATTACAAACTGATTTTCATCTAAACACAGTGCTTATACAACTGCACTATAACTACAATATGATACTAAACTCTGAATCATGACACTATGCTGTACATACCGTACTAGTTTTGGCACCAACATAAGTGCTTGCCATGAACTAACTTATCAGAAGGGTTGTTTGATAAAGTGGTTCAGCAGTTTCTGAGGAAGTTTGACTAAGTCTCATTTTCCTCCAGCTCTCTTGCATTTAACGAGCCATATGAAAACTTCCTTGTACTAGTGAACTACCCTATGTGGCAAGTACTATAATAATAGGTTAGATGATGAGTGACAAAAGGATAGCCAATGTACCACAAAGTTGCATCTCTTGTCTTGCTTGCTCTTGCTTGTCTTACCATAGAGCACAGAGTTAGGGTGGGCCAAACCTATTGCACAAGTGAACAGGCACTCCATTTATGTACCGGCACCTACGATCACCCAGCAAGGCTGCAAAATAACAACCAAAGAGAGGTCAGACACTGCATCCATCAGTCAGTCCTCAGTCAAATGTGCCGACATCCAGTCAATTCACTTCAAACTACAAGAGAAAATTCAAAGATCCCATGCCAAAATTCCTTGAGTATACCTCGCAATGAAGACTTTACCACGGGAATAGAAATCATGGTGCAAGAGCAGTCATCAGTGCCAAGATTTGGGGCTTCCTGCTTACAACCATTCTTGCAGCTATTTTCCCATGAGAACTAAACATTAATGTATTTAATTTGGCATAGTTAGGGTGCTGGTGTCTTAACCCACACAGGACGGGTGGTACAGCATGTGTACCGCGCATTCAAAAGCCCAGTTGCCGGGCGGCACAGTATTGTGCCAGCTATTCATTTAATTTAGGCCTAATAATTCAAAAGCCCCGGCATTTGGACATTCTAGGCTAGAAATCCCCCGTCGGGAATGGGTTAAAAGCTACTCAGTCTAGACCCCATACTATTTGTTTTTTGTTTTCATTTAAAGGAATTCTCAAGGTGTTTAACTATGTGTGAAAATCTACTATAACCCTTGAATTAGTTTTGCAAAGCCAATATCTAAAATTTAGTCTTTGCATGTTACTATGAATTACCTCATACACACAGGCAACCTTTTATCTTTTTAAGATACTGCAGAAATCATGTGCATCAGCTGTGAGTATAAATAATCAACACAAATTGTAGGAAAATTAATATCTTATGCAAGAAAGAAACTAGCAAATATTGGACTTACTGTTGCATAGCAGTAATTAACATGTATTGGAATTTTAAAGAAGAGTCACTGGTATAAAAAGCAGTATTGGCTTTGAAATTGATGGTAAACTTAAACATTCATATGTACAGAACTACATCCATTAGCCTTTTGAGCAGTGATGATATATTACAGGTGCAACAACTAACACAATGATAAAAACATGACCCATCAGTCATATATGTGGTATTATTCATGGTTTATCATTCAGGTTATATGATTCATTTCTTAGTCCATCCATGTAATTTTCCTCCAGCCTGGCTGTATTGTTTTTTTTCATTTAGAATACATTCTACCTGCTCCCTTAGATTTATTCTCTAAAGCCAAAAAGACTCGACATCAAGCATATTTTTCTTGAATAAACTTCCAATGAGAATATGAATAAATAAGACATCTGCATTTCAACACAGCTGCAACAGTGGTTTTCAAACTCAACTTTGACATTTTTTTCTAAGTAAAATAAATCATTATTTTTAATACAGTGCATACAAATAATAATATTGACATTTCCAAACACAATTACTATACAAAGAAATTCTTTTCCACAAATATTATCATCATCCACATCCATAAAGATGAAATCATCTACTGCTCAAATGGATAAAATGCTCATAACACTCAGAAGTTTGTTAGCTTCCATTCTTTGCTTATAATTCATTCATTGTATGAAATGCATATATCAATAACATGGTAATTTCTTCTAAAACAACAGTACCTAAGATGCTGATGAAGATGACTACTTACTTATGAGAGCCCTTAATGACCTTGGAATTGATCTCTATAATTAGTCATACGACTGGATGGAGAAAGTTGGCTAATCATCAACAACTTATGCTCATCAAACCATATTCTTAAAATATAGCATTTTGCTTGGCTCAATCTGCCCTTTGTTATTCCATATATACAATCTGAACTTTACAATGCTGTTTTGGCACTTAAGGGATGTTTCAATCTTTGATTAGAATCAAGACAAACTACTTTTAAACTATGTATAGCAGAATAATTTCTGCACAAACAGTTCTCATGTAACTATCACCACCTTCTGAGTTTGCTTTTTTTCTTTCTTTATATTTTTTCACTTTTTTCTGCTCTTGGATTATCTGTTTATTTTGCAACTGTCATGTACTCTTAAATAATTTTCTGATAATGATGAACCTAAATTATACCTGTTAAACCATCTCTTCAGATATTACAAAAGTTTGTTTCTCGTATATTAGGTGTCTGGAAGCAAGTTTTCATGCTTATATTACCTTAGTATTTGAATGTCCATGATGACATGCTTTCTGTATATTATATAACAACAGTCACAATCCTATGTAAATAAAATGTTGACATAAATGACAATTTACCAAAGTAATGCAACATAACTGTCACTCTGCTATTAGCTGAGGAAACAATACTATTCATACAAAAAATAATAATAATAACAATACAAAATATTACAAAGTGATAAAAAATCATAACCATGATAAAAATGTGAAGCTGCACTGCTGAATCTGAATATAAAGCATGGTCTTACCAAATTAGCTATCTTTAAACATACTAGTGGCATCATATTCCTTCAAAACCATATGAAGATATTACCCATCACCATTAAATAAAACTCATCTTCACGGCACCTGCTCCACCTTTGTAATGTGACGTCGTTGTGCATGTGGGGCTATAAGTTTCCTATACTAAATTAAAGCTTAAAAATTCATAGGTAACAATCTTCCATTGAGCTTCATTTGACACACAGCATTCCTACTTCCTACTTCCTTGGATCCAAATTCAGATAAGTTTAACAGGAAACAGTAGAACAGCAACCAACATCAAAACTGCTAAAAAGAGAGTCTTGCACGACTTACAATATATTGCTCGTGAACACCAATATGATATGATAATTCAGACGCTAACTTATCTGAGAGTAAATAATAACTCTCTAACACCACACAATACTTGACGGGGTTTAAATTTCCTGAATAATGCACCAAATGGAAAATGTAAGATTAATATATCCTTAAATCTATGGTTATGCAAGTAAGCAAAAAGAAAACCTTTTGTGCAGGTGTTTCCAAACGATGGTAAGGTGTCGATAGAAAGTTTTTAAGTGTTAAGTGAGCAAAGGAAGGGACTGTGACATATTAATAGACAGTAACAACACATATTCTGAGATACTCCTGTAACAAATTTATGATCTATAAAAAGAAAGGAAAATATCATACTAAAAACTATTCCATTCTCCAGTATCACTTTGAGCAGCTAGACCCAGTGTTGAAAGGTTTTCCCTACTCTCATGGAGATGTCCCCCCCGCACTTCAAATTCTATAGCTACACGGTGTCTCGCATCGGTGGCCTGGCCTCCCTCTGGCTTGCCCATAGGAATATCTCTAACAATAGGTGTAGGGGGAGTTAGAGGAGGACTTGGACTTCTAGACAAGGAGGGAGGTCTCATGAAAGGTCTGGGGGGCGGAGGTGGAGGAGGAGGAGAGGGCGTTGATAGCTCTCTCCTTAAGCGTGTGGGGGTTTTAGGTTTTGTAGCAGCAGGCTTATCTTTTGCTCCTGAGGTCCCAGGCTCCATCTCCAGTTCTTCTACTGACTGTACATCCTCCAACAACTCAAGATTGTCCTCAGGTTCCTGTAATGTGTGGTTTTCCTCAGAGGCCGATTCTGATTCTGATACCTCATGGATACCCTCAAATTTCACTGGAATATTATCGTATATTCCCTCACTACTTAAGTTTACTCGTTGATTGATTTCCATATAGTACGTTTCTATGTGACTTAGTTCAGTATGAGGATTCTCAAGAAAGGCAGAACTAGGAGGTGAAGGGAACTCATCACTCTCATCCCCTGGCACAAATTCTGGTAAATCTCTGAGAAAAAATTTTGCTGCATACTCTTGAACTGGTTCCTGCTCCTCTGCATTCAAACTCACTCTTCTGTCACTTTGATTGTCATCACTGGTTGAATTTGAATAATCAGATGGCAATTCCCCTTGTTGTTCTTCTGAGGGGATAGAAGGCTGCTTTTCTTCTGTGGGAGTTGAAATCTTGCTATCTGTGTGTTCTGGCTCAGGCTCTGGCTCGGGTATACCAATGTGGTCTTGCTCATGCTCCTGTTCTGAGGTTGTGCTGCGTTCACTTATGCGAGACAATGTTCGTGAAGGGAAAGCATATCCCATGTCTATCTGCCTTGCAAATGGCTGATAATATTCTGGTTCCTGGTAATCATCATGGTATTCGTCAGGTTCTGAAACAAGATCAGGGGACTGAGGGGATTGGTCGCTCATCTGAGCATGATCATCATCGTCATCATCATCAAAGAAGTCTTCATCAAGGTCTTCTGATCCTCCTACTGCTCCCATAGTCTCATCTATGCTTGGTCTATCTATGAGTTTGCCTTTTTCTCGTTCAACATGCTTTTCTATTTCTACTTCGCCTTCTGTTTCTTCTGACTGGACACTTTCTTCCTTATGCATTACTTTCTCTACTGTAAATACATCTTCATCATCATCTTCATCATCCTCTTCATTGTCGTCATCATCATCATCATCATCATCATCATCGTCATCATCTTCATCATCATCATCTTCTTTATCTTCATCCTCTTCCATTACAATTTCAGCAACTGCTGGATGTTCAGCATGGCCCTCGACAATTTCTACCACACGAGCACCAGATATTGATGTAAAAGGCTCTGGCACTTCATCAGGAGGTATAAGTGCTTCTGTTAGCTCATCCATGTTAATCAAGGAATCATCAAGAATAATACCATCAAAAAAATTTGTCTTTCGCTCTGCATCTGATATAGTAGGACTCTTCTCAGATACTGATGCAAGAGTTGATGAAGATGTATCCGGTTCAAGTGATTCCGACTCCCGCTCTGGTTCAAATTCAAACACTGGAGCATCAAAAAAGGGTGATCTCTGACCAGGTTCAATGGATATTGATGTTCTTCTTCCAATATCAGATAGTGATGGTCTTCTCTCTGATGAAACAGAACCTCTTCTATCTGAGGACACTGAACTTCGACGGTCTGAACAGACTGAGCTTCGTCTTTCTGAAGATGAAGAGGACTTCCTCTCTCTCATTTCCCGGTCCATATCATATGGGGATCTTCGGCCCAGATCCTGAATGGATGACCTCCTCTCTCTATCTAAAAAGGGAGAACGACGTTCAGAGTCATGTAGTGATGACCTACGTTCTCTGTCAGGAAGAGGAGAAATATTTCCATAATCTTGAATTGATGGTCTACGTTCTCCAGTTGGATATGGTGACTTTCGTCCAATGTCATGCGCAGACATTCTTCGTTCACCAGTAATAGATGATCTCCTATCTAGAATTGATTCATCTATTTCTTCTATGCTCATCTGGCTGTCTTTTGAACCTAACTTATTTAGTCTTTCATCAGGCAATCGGAATCTTTCAATGACTGTTCTCTCTGAAGCATCACTTTCATCAATCTTCCTTTCTCGAGAAGTGTCAGTTAGGTCCATTTCTCCACTGGAAGGAGATTCTTCCTTCACTTCTGGTGGAGGTGGTAAAATTTCAAAATCGAAGATATGAGGTTCTCCCTTTTCTTCAATAACAACAATAATCTGATCTTCATGTTCAGACTCTAATTCCAACTCTTGTAGCTCTTCTTGTTCATCTTCTTCCTCATCGCTACTTCCTCTCACACGAGTTATGAGGTCCATGTCTGGGGGTGGTGGTAAAAACTGTACCTGTTCTTGAGAAGGGGTCAAGTCATCATCTTCTTCTTCTTCTTCCCTCACTTGCTCTGGAGGATGTGATATTGTATGAGGAATCTCTAAAGGTGAGCAAATATCACTGTCTGTATTTCCCCCAGAATCACTTCCTCGTCCAGCTCCATACATGTGGTAGACTGACTTTTTATGAAGAGTTGAAAAATCCATGGATCTTGGTCTTTGCTGAGAGGAGTATGAAGTGATACTTGGAGGGCTGGTTGAAGTACTTCGCCTGTGCTGAAGGAACTTACCGTGCTGAAGGTCCATTGGTCTTGGGGTAGTTGATGACCGCGTGTGGGAAGAAAGAGATGATCCACCATCACTTTCACAAGAACTCATCTTGTGCAAGCTCTCTTGGGATGATCCATAATCTACATAGTGTCCCATCTCCTTCGCTGCCCTCAAGCTGGCAGATAATCGTGGAGTCACAGTTAAGGTGCTCAAGCTTGTTGAGGCATCACCCAGGTCGCGAAGGCTCTCGTGTGAATCCCTCCCTACTCTGGAGCGGCCACTGGAGTGCGATCTTAGACTGATGCTCTCTGGAAGGCTCTCCTGACGTTCTAAACCTCCATGACGTGGATGAGTCATCTGTCCAAAAACTGATGCACTATCTGTGATGGTGATGGTTCCCAAGTGCCGTGTTGTTAGCATGTAACCCTTCTCACTGGTTATTTCACATACACTGTTCTCATGGAACTCTGGGCTTCCAGGGCTTGCAAGATCTTCCTCGTCAGTCTGGGACGGCCGCGAGTCGAGAGGTAATTCCAGAGTTATTCTGGAACTAGCTCGACTTCCAGCTAAACTTCGTGACAAGTTCCCAGTCTGACTGCTGCTACGTGTTCTTGGAAGACTACCAGTGTAGCCATTTGTGTGGGTTTTGGGTGTATTACTACCATGGCTACGAGGCAGACTGCCCGTGTAGCTACTTGCCCTCCCCCTACCATCATCCCCTTTAACCCCTGACCAATCTATCCCTTCTCCTAGATCATCCTCATTATTGATCAGTAATTTTGACCCAGACCTGCTTGGACATCTGAGGCTAGATTGTGATCCTCCCCACTTCCCTCCCTCCCTTTCAATAAGTTCATAGGAATCATGTGACAAATTATCCCCACTATCATCACCTTGTTCTTGATAAAGTCGGTTATCAATATAGCTATAATCTTTTATTGATCCCTCCATGAGAGCAGGGTTAGAGTTGAGTTGTTGGCGTGAGGACATAGTAGAGTTAGTGTCGATTGAGGGCGCCCTTTGGTAGTGGCGATGCTGACCTGGATGGTGGGAGTACTCGGGGTCATGACCTCGCTGTGGACTAGAGGTCACTGAGGTCTCCGGTGAGAGGGTGTCCTGCCTTGAGGGTGTCACACTGGGGGTCTCCAGGTCGCGTGTGTCGAAGTCATGGAGGTCAGCAGTCTCAGTCTGGGTAGGTGACCCCGGCGACTGTGGGTCACCTGTAGAAGCCAGGGTCATGGAGCCACACGATAAAGATACAGGTGTGCCAACTGTAAAATATGAGTCAGTTAGTATGAAACCAACACCAATAATGGACTGTATAGTTCTTCACAGTTCATCATGCAAAACACCTTATAGAGATGTTAATAGGAAGGAAAAAGTAATACATCTAAATGTTAAACACAATTAAAAACAATTCAAATAATAACAGCCATATTTGTTCTTCAAAGTTTTTAATTCCTACACATCACAGACTGTCAAACAAGTTGCTGGGATGATTCTTCCTTTATGTAAGTACTAGACAGTCAAGTACATCATGAAATATAGGTCTACTAATATGTTTCGTGGTTTATTACTAAAAATGTACAAACATTTTCATTAACCCATTCGCGCCTGATGACGTGCTGACACATTTCGTGGTTTTTGCGTCAAACGCCGGCAACAAGATATTTGGTCAAGGCCAGGGTTCAAGGTAAACAAGCAGGGAGCACAGGCTCGCGGCTAATGCACCCGAGAATTCCAAGGCGTTAGGCTTATGCGTTCTAAAACCCCACCATTCTGACCATTCAGAGCCGGAATCGCCCCGGCGTGAATGGGTTAAGAAAATTTGCTCAAAAAGGAAAATATGTCTTCTCTTACTGGAAAGAGTATAATTACTTTAAACATTAGGTCTGAATAACTGACAGCTATGCAAAAGTACTGAACATTAATCCAGTAAAAAGAAACATTAATGTAACTTTTAAAAAATAATAACATTTGTGAAAAATTACCATCAGTTAATTAATATACATAAATAAAATTTAGAATAATCACACAAACAGTAGGTGCAAAGTAAATAACTTCATCAGTATAACTTTTGTAATAGTTTATAAATCTAGTGCTTACATATAATAATTGTGAATGATAATATGGAGTGTGCATTCAAGTCCAGGATATCTAATAAATACTGCATAATTTTCTTTAACCCTTCTTTATCTAATGTAATGGAGGACAGTAGACTGTAATGCATTATCATATACTTTAACAACCAAAATGGCAAACACTTGTTTTACTCTGAGACTTGCTGTTTAGAAATATCTGTCAGACTCCACAAAGGGTTAGAGAAAACAATTTTTGGTATAGTGAAAAGATCTGGAAAGACTCCTGAAACATATATAAATGTCAAAAATGTTTTAAAAGCAGTTACTTGGTTTTAAACTGAAAGATATGGATTATGTAGAAATACACATGCCAACAAACACAAGTACATATATGCACACTCACTTCCAAGTTCTAAAAATGTCTTTCTGCCAAAATATACTCGAGTATCTCATACAATTTATACAATACAATTTAGGACATAAGAAGAAAGCGACCATCAAAGATGAAGATAATAGTACTCAGCCCATAGTTTTATTGTTTTGACAAAGAATAATGAGCCAAGAAGAAATAGGACTCTAATGATCCCGTTAATCCATTCGCGCCGGATGACGTGCTATCACGTTGTGGGAATATTTCGCTTGGGTCAGATAACGTCATGTTATGATCTCTTCTTCTAAATACATATTCACTGCTGTTCCATTTGTATACACACATTGTCCTTGACTTGGCAAAAAACTCAAAATACATTAAAAATGCCTATCAGCATCCCATAGAATCTGGCGGGTGAAAAGCGCTCCTCAAGGCGCAACACATGGAGACTGCGTGCACTTGCTATCTTCACAGCGGGAGCAGCATTAGGCAAATAATCAGCCCAGCGCGAATGGGTTAAGGAAAGTGCCCTAAATACAAATTAGCAATGTTGGTATGAAAAAATGCACTGTGAATGACCATGGACTGAGTGTAATGTTCACATAACACACAATGTTTAAATTAGTACTTATGAGGAATGTGATGCAGTAGACATCACATGGAGGAGGAGGAGGAGGAGGAGGAGGAGTAGGAAGAGGAGGAGGAGGAGAAAGTGGAAGAGATGAAAATTGAGAAGGAGGAACAAGAAGAGAGAGAGGAAAAAGAGGAGGATGTTGACAAGGAGGGAAAGAAAAAAATTGGTAGAGAAATAGGCAGAAGGAACAAGAGACAGATTTTGGAAGGTAATAGCAGAAATACACTTCAAAATTAAACTAATCTACAATCTATCGACTTACCACATTGATTGTCTCCAAGTGGAAGAAGGGGCTGTGCTGAGATACTCATACCTACATTGCTCACGCTCGTATGTACTGAGGGAGAGTGTCGAAATGACTGAGACCTGATAAGAAAGAAAAAAAGGTTTTGCTTTATTTCAATTTTTTCTTTTCAAAGTAACATCTGTAAAAAAAAAAAAAAAAGTAATATTGCAAAATACATTTCAAAATGGCAGAGTAAACAAAGCGATAATTGATTAACCCATAAACTGCACAATAGGGTTCCAAGCGGTCATACCCGTGGTGTGCAATTATTGGCATAAAAAAAAGCTCTCAAAAATTATTTTTACTGTTATAAAATGAAAGATTGCATGGAAAAAAAATAAGAAAAGATAGAAATGTATGCATTTTCATGTTAAGGCATGTACATATGTGTGCATGCAAGCATACACACATACCTATAAAAGAGAAAAATGTGGCTGAGCAGATAATTACCTTTGAAATGGTGCTCTCTTTACATAATTATCTCTGACAAACTCCTGAACCTGTTTTTGAGTTCTGCCGCTGTATCTGTTGATGAAAAGAAGTTTTCAATGAGCCCGTATTTGGATATATCAACCCCTTAACCCGTTACTGATAAAACCGTTTTGGCTCCAATTGGTCTAAACACTGGGATATTTCAAATGCATAAGCCTATTGCCTCAATCTATACAGTCGCTCTGGCCGTGGCCAACCGCTGCAAATCTGATTACTTGTTGTGCTATCCATACGAAAAGCCATGACAAAATATCTCATCCCTGGTGGTAAGTACTACCACCACTTGATGTGATATCTTGTCACCTGGTGTTACTGGGTTACCGACAGCTGATGTGACATTCCCTTCATGGCTTGGCTGGTCTTCCAGCTAGTGACATGAACACTACATCATGGGCTTTGTGTGGCCATCTTATTGGGTGATTGGGTGTGTAGAGGCTGGCCACCACCTCAGCTGATGAATAGCCAGTGTCATTATGCCTGTACATTTCAAAATACCCTGGCATAATGTCCAAGCAGAGCCAAAACTGCCCCATCGTTACAAGGTTAATAAAAAAAAAAAGGAGAACAATCCCTACAGACAATAGCAACAATTTCCACAAATAAGATAGATAATAGATTATGTTCAAATAAAGCATTTTCTTTTTCACTGTTTTTAGTGAACATATACAAAATTCAAACATAGTTGAACATTGTCTACATGTAAAAAAATGTTAAATCATTTGACGTAGTGTACACATGGAAAATCCATAACAATATTTAAGACTAACGAACTAACCTAAAGGAAGATCCTCGTGAAAGCACTCTGGTCTTTTGACGCGGCACTTTCTTAACTTGTGAACATCGGAAGAAACCATGGTGCTCCACACACTTCTTCCAGAAATTCTTGCACTCGTTTCGCCCATCAAAGAAAAATTCCACAATGTCCTTGTAATAGCCCTGTAATAATTTAAATAGCATTAAATCAATCCCTAAAGTTAAATGTCACAGAACCTATAATATGCCTAACATAATATATAAAAAATAATGACATTATTTCTTTAAGGTGATTCCTTTTTCTAAAGATAAATTCTTAGTACTGATGAGGCAATAAAATAGTATTTTGTGAATTAGACAAATTAAATAACATTATAAAACTTTAACTTGCTTATATACTATTGATATTTAGTGAGAGTGAAGAGTTATTAATGCCAATATCAATTTCCAGAAGATATTATATTAGTACTATTCATTTATATTTCATAAAGTTAGCATAGGCCCAAACAACCTTAAGTTATATATAGTTAAAGTAAATGCAAAATTCAATAAATAGGGAGAGTTGCACAGATTTATATCAATGTATTCATTACAAGCAAAAGAGATTTGACCATTACCTAATACAATCTCAATCAAAAGTTCTACCTAAATCTTGAACAGACTGTTTTTCATCTATTGCCAAACCTGTTTTATCCTCTACGGCAATTATACTATGCAGGCATCTAATGAGTACTTAATCCCTACTCTAGAAAGCACATCGTATTAGTGCTGGAACTTCTCAATGCAGAAGCTGTAATGCCTTTCTCACATAAGGACTGTCTTTATTTTAAACTGTCATTCCAAAATCCAGGAGCTTTTTTATTTGGTCTTTTATTTTTTGGGGGAACAAGAAATTATCTCCTTTGCTTCAGTTATCTCCCATCAGCATAATGGTAACTTTTAAATCCTTCATTGATAAAGGTATGAGTACCATTTCCACTTATTCTACCATAACTAATTTCCTGGACAAAAAATATAGTCACAAAAAATAGTTTAGAGAGCATCAAGTAAATACGCAATTCAGAAATTCATTTCTATAGCAACATAATATCTTCAGTATCTTTAAACATGGCTGATAAGAAATTTATGTAAATATTTGTGTCTAGTGCCACTTTTATCTCAATTGAGAATTTGACTTACAGTAAAATCTCTTTTTCCAAATCTATTACTGAAAGAATATCTATTATTGGTATTTTCAAATCTTCATGAGCTGGATAAAAAAAAAATCAGCATTCTGTAGAAGATATACTGGGATCAATATGCTAATAAAAAAAATATATTAATCTAAACACACCATTCTTCATAAAAAGCAAAGCATAGAAAACTTTCATATCAGTTTTGAATGCTATATGGGATAGTCCATATTAAAGCTGCTAACACATTACATGCATTTCAGTACATG
>BOPN01000018.1:27500-37500 GCA_017312705.2 Penaeus japonicus | reverse complement strand
TTACCCAAATCACACAAATTACTTCCATTCCTTTGTTAGCAAAGCCATCATCAAATCATAATAACACATTATTCCTATTATTCTCTTCTACTCCAAACTAGATTCACTGATCAAGTAATCTACCAAAATCTCTCCGACTTTCTCTTTTCTTCTTATTTGCCTTCATCATTTTTATTCCTTCATTATCACTCTCACTGTCATTCACACTCACTACCGATGTCAGCAACAAAGTGAATACCTTGGACAATGTAGGATGCCATGAGGGCGGCAGTATTGTCGTTGCACATGAGCCAGCCATGCGCTAAGTCTCGTTTGATCTGGAGGGCAAAGAGGTAGCGTGTGTACTCTTCCTCCAGCTGGGCGGGGTCAGGGGTGTAGAACTTGACGCAGAACCTCAGCACTGGTTCTACCTGGCTCAGACACACCTGTAACAAATATCTTAATCAACATATCTTCTATGTTTTTACTGATTATATCTCATTCAGTTTGAAATCTTATTCAACAGATACTATATGTTTTGTGAATGTAAGTACAATCAGATAATAATAAAGACAATTTCCATCTGAGGAAGTACTCCTAGTCAATCTATCAGTTAACTGGGAAATCATATTGAGAAAACTTTTCATTTGAAGTTATATTCTGGAATCTCATAATAAATATTAAACTTACCAGAGGACTATACAACAAATACTATTTAATAAAGTACCATTTATCAAAGTCAATGAGAGTCATCACATGTTTATGTGTAAGGATAAGGATAAGCCAGATTTGCGGAGCAGACGCTACGTCGGGCTTGTATGCACTGAGGCGAGCCCGCCTGTGCTGACTCGTGAGAGAATGTGCCAACAAGTGTTGACTCAATCTGTGGTTTATGTGTATGTACATATGCATGTGTAGTCTTTTTTGAAAATACAAATCATCTCGACAATGATGTTTTTTCTCTTTATCAGTTTATCTCAAATATACAAAACAAATATAAGTTTGCCATAAAGTATCACTCATAAATCTTCATTTTCCCTAAGACTTCCAGCATCCCATTCAATAAATTCAAAGATAAAATTACTTTTCCTACTCTGTTTCACTTTGTATAAACGGTTATTGCAGGCAACCCTTCAGCATTTGTAAAGCTGATTTTACCCGTTTGACTTTATGTGAATCGTTAATGCAAAGAAAAAAATGGGATTCATAGTTCAATTTGAGCAAAACTTCACATACAACTTCAAAATCTTAAGGGAGAGGGGCTTCTTATTCTAGGGGGGGGGGGGGGGGGTGCTACACACAAACGCTAATAAGAGTAATACAAACATAATATTAAAATATTTATAAAAGTCAGATTGGCAGATTTCTGTTTCTTTCCTTATTCATTTTTTTTCTCTCTTTTAATTTGCGTTTAACAAAGAGGACTTCATTTCCTTGGAGACAGGGGAGCTTAAGAAAATCGCCCATATTGCCATGACTGTCAGCATCATCACCTTTATTCTTATTCAATTGTATGTTTTCATTTTCTCTTGTGTCCATGAAAACAAAAGAAAATCAATGAGTAAACTAAATTAAACAGAATGACGCCATATTTTTGCGGAAGCAAAGATCCTATCGAGACGTTCGTGGTGATGGACTACATGCAACACATTTGAATGGCATTATTATTTCAAATAAACTACCATTGCAAATCAGTCAGCCATCAAATAATTATCCTTGCCACCCTGTCAATCGTCAGAGATATCATTATCAATTTATTCATCACCAAATATTTATAAATATTAAATATTTATTATAGTAACTAGGACATGTACGGCATAGTGTGATATGACTTTACTTCACTCCCCTTAATAACTGCTGATTACATCAAACTTTGAACCCCAATTAAAAGGAAACCAATCTCATCTGCCGTTCCATCATCGACTCAACCAACCTGTCGATTCATGGGTTTCTCGAGGTCAAGCCAGTAGCGGGTGTTGCCGTCCGTGTACTCGAGGCCGAAGTAGTCGGACTCCAGGAGGTTGAGCTGGCGACACACCTGTTCGAGGAGCACCGAGGCGCACGCTTTGCTCTGGAAGGGGAGATAAGACGAGAAGACTTTAGCACAATAACATGGACATGAAATGCGAGAGGCGAGCTTTTCTGCCTAGGCGAGATATCACAAAAAAAGGCAAAATGACACATTCTTGTACCTAAATCAATATAAAACCTGGGGAGTGAAATCATGGTAAATCAACTAATACATATGTACAAAAAGTCTGAGTAGAAAGCATATATATATATATATATATATATATATATATATATATATATATATATATATATATATATATATATATATATATACACACACACACATTTTTTAAATGTATGATACAAGTTGTATCAGAGTACACAAGAACTCATGCGAGCGTGAATGTGTACTCACACTCGCTAAAATGTTTAATCAGAGTGGTGCCTTGCCAGAGACGTAGTAGAGGAGAGGGGAAAGGAGGGAGAGAGGAAGCGAGGGAGAAGCATGGGAGGGAGGGAGGGAGGGAGGGAGGGAGGGAGATAGACAGACAGGGAGTAGGGGAGTGGGGAGAGAGGGAGGGAAGGAGGGTGGGAGAGAGAGAGAGAGAGAGAGAGAGAGAGAGAGAGAGAGAGAGAGAGAGAGAGAGAGAGAGAGAGAGAGAGAGAGAGAGAGAGAGAGAGAGAGAGAGAGGAAAGGGAAGGGGAGGGTTGAGAGGAGAAAGAGAGTGAGAGAGAGAGAGAAAGAGAGAAAAAGAGAGAAAGAGAGAGAGAGAGAGAGAGAGAGAGAGAGAGAGAGAGAGAGAGAGAGAGAGAGAGAGATAGGAAAGGAAAGGGGAGGGGAGGGTAGAGAGAGAGAGAGAAAAAGAGATAGAAAGAGAGAGAGAGAGAGAGAGAGAGAGAGAGAGAGAGAGAGAGAGAGAGAGAGAGAGAGAGAGAGAGAGAGAGAGGGGGGGGGAAGGGGTGAAAATGAAAATGAAACGAAAAAGAGAGAAGAGACGAGAAAAGAGTAGTAAAAGAGAGAAAGAGAGGGGAGGAGAGAGAGAGACTCGGCACACATGTAGCAGTTTCCCAGAATCCTACAATAAGGTGAGGCCGCTGGCGTTGACCCCTGACATTCGGAACCTCCTCTTTCCCCTCGTTTCTTCTCCCAACTGCCTTGCCTCCACCCCCTTTTGTTCTCCCCATTTCCCCATCTTGGGGAATTTTCCCTCTTTACCCATCTTTCTTTTTTCTCTCTCTATTTAGCTACAATTTGGTTTTCGTTTCTCTATGCCTGAAATTGTGTTTCATCGCCCCCCTCCCCCCCTTCCTTTCCTCACTCCTCCCTCCTACCCCACGACCAAGTTCTGATCATCTGTTTACACACATACACACACACAGCCGTTCTAATTTGCATCCTTTCTGTTGGATTCTTCCTCTCTCGCTCTCGCTCTCGCTCTCTCTCTGACTATGAATGTGAGTGTGAGAGAGAGGGAGTAGAGTGGGGAGGGTGCGTGTAAGTATGTGCATATGCTTCTGCGTGCGCACGTGTTTGTGCGTTTGCGTGAGTGTTTGAACATGAATGCGCACTTGTGTGTAGAGGTGTGTATGTGATTTTTGCGAGGATGTGTGTATATGTTTGTGCGTGTATTCATATGCTTACGCTTATGAGTGCTTGTATGCCCTTTTATATACGTGTATGTTAGTTACGTGTGTATGTATTTCCATCTTATAAATTAATTTATAAAAAAGAGCCATTTCCTCAAAGTGGCCAGTGACGTAATCAAGAGCCCCAGAGTGACCTCTGTGACCTACGCCCAGTACCTCCCTCTTCTCTCTCTCTCTCTCTCTCTCTCTCTCTCTCTCTCTCTCTCTCTCTCTCTCTCTCTCTCTCTCTCTCTCTCTCTCCCCCCCTCTTCTCTCTCTCTCTCTCTCTCTCTCTCTCTCTCTCTCTCTCTCTCTCTCTCTCTCTCTCTCTCTCTCTCTCTCTCTCTCTCTCTCTCTCTCCTTTAGTTTAGTCTTGCCTGTTTCCTCCTGTTTATATCATTCTCATCATATTCATTAGGGCCATCAACATTTACTTTTTTTGCTCTTTTGTGTCACTAATATTGCCATCCTCCTCCTCATCATCATCGTTTGTACTCACTGTCATCATCAATAATAGCTATGATTTTATGACCATTACTGATCCTCAGCCACTATTACTGTCATCATCATCATCATCATTATACTCATTATCCTCAACAATATTAACTATGACTAAATGCCCATTACTGATCATCGTTATCAGCTTAATTAAAGAAGAAATATTTCAAAATTCTCACATACACCTTTGATATGTAATCCAGCGATCAATACAATTACGGTAACAGGTAAACAATACAACAAGATATAATGATGATAAATGATGATGATAATGATGATGATGATGGTGGTGGTGGTGGTGATGATGGTAATGCTGATAATAACAATAATAATAACAATAATGATAATTATAATAATAATAATAAGAAGAAAACGACAAAAAAGAAAGAAGGCAGAAAAGCCTTGCCACGTAAGTATGACTGGCGTAAAAATTGCTTTAGCCTCCTTCGACCAGCGTGCAGATGTCGGAGAAAACGAAACCGTTTCGCCCTGACTTTGCATAGCCCCCCTAACACCCTACCCTCTACCTACCCACCTCGTCTTTCCTTCCCCTACCCTTCCTCTCTACCCTATCTTACCCCCCCCCCCATCTTTGTTCTCTTTCCCTCCCCTCTCTCCTCTATCCCACCTCACTCCCCCCACGCCCCCTCCCCTCCTCCTCGTGCACAGTGCTTCGTAGTGCACATTCTCATTCAGCCTCTGACCGGGTTTTTCTTTATTCTAAGTCGTCTTCTTCTTCTTCTTTCTTTATTGCGTCGACGAAAAGCAAGATGACGAGAACAAGGCGAAAAAAAAGGGGATGACCAAGAAGAAATGGGAGATGAAGGTAAGAGAAGAAAAATAAAGTAATCGAGAAGGAAGAAAAGAAGCAGTATTCGAGAAGAAGGGAGAAAAAAATTAGAAAGAGAATAGACGAGAAAAAAAAGCCGAAGGATAAAAAAAAAGAAAATGGAAAAAATAAGAAGGTATGGCAAAGAGCGTGAAACGAAAAGGGAAAACAGCCAAACGTAAAAAAAACGAAAAAAAAAAAAAACGAAAACCGCCACCCGGGAAGCAGCGCCGGGCGAGCGGCCAGGAAGCGGCCCTTCGCAGGATCTCTATCTAAAGAGGAAAATAATGGCTGTAATTCACTCTCAAACAGAAATCCTTTTAAGTAGACTGATTAATGACATGCAAATTTGAGCAGCGCGCGCGGACCTACCCGGGGCGAGCAGCACGGCACGGCACTGCTCTCCCGACGGCGGATCGTGACGGCCCCGGGGAAGGGATGGGATGAAGGGAGTGGGGAGACTAGAGAAGGGAAAGGGGAGAGGGTAGAGGGTACAGGGTAGAGTAGAGAGTAGAGGGTAGAGGGAAGTGGGGAGAGGGCGGTGGGAAATGGTGGTGGGTGAGGGGGGGAGGGGGGGGAGGGAGGTAGGGGAGAGGGGGGAAGAGGGAGAGGGAGAGGAGAGAGAGAGAGAGAGAGAGAGAGAGAGAGAGAGAGAGAGAGAGAGAGAGAGAAATGAATAAAAAAACTAAACTAAACTAAAATAAGGAATCAAGGTAGGATGAAATTTAGGAAGAAAGGCATGGATAAAAAAGAACACTACAGACGGCGAAATGACATAGGAGGAAACACAAACGTCTCCCTCGTTAGCACAGCAGGAGGGAAAGGAGGGCGCGGGGGAGGGGGCAAGAGGAGGAAAGGGAGACAGAGGAGGATAAAGGGGAGGAAGGAAATGAGGAGCAGGAGGAACAGGAAAGAAGAAGAAGAAGAAGAAGAAGAAGAAGAAGAGTATGAGGAAAAGGAAGAGAAAGAAGAAGAAGAAGAAGAAGAAGAAGAAGAAGAAGAAGAAAGCGAGGAAGAGAAGGACGGGGAGAGGGGAGAGGAAGAAGGAGAGAGGAGGAGGAAGGGGAGAGACGACCGTTCACGGCCCATTCACCCGCAAGCGGTATCGGAATGAATGATCAAAGAGTCAGCCAGGTGTGGCGAGGCGGGGCGACCAGCGGCGGATCCTGCGGTCGGTGGGTCGACGGGAGGAAGGAGAGGTGAGAGGGGAGAAAAAGGGGGATAAAATAGGCGGAGAAGGGAAGAAGAGAGGAGAAGAGGGGAGAGAATGAGAGAGGTGAGAGGGAAAATACTTATATAAAAATGAGAAAAGAGGATAGAGGAAGAAAGAGAAGATAAGGAGGGAAGAGAGAAGGATAGGGAAGGAAAGAGAAGGAGAATGTTATAAAAAAGGAGAGGGAAGAGGAGATGGGAGAGAAGGAAAAAGAGGGGAGAAGGAAAGGGACAAAAAAAGAGGAGAGGGAGAGAGGAGAGGGTAAAAACAATATGGAGGTAAAGAAGGGGGGGAGGGGGAAGGGAGGTGAAAAGAAGAAAAATAAAAGAAATCAGATTATAAACATGTTAGAAGTTAGAAGGAAAATAAAGTCACCTAAATTAGGGTTAAAAAAAAAGAGGGAGAATGGAAGAATGGAGAACCGTTAACGAGACGGTTTAGATAAAGTGCTGATAGGTGTGAAGAGATAAGAAGAAAGCGTGGCTGAGAGAATGTTTGGAGGTGATGAGAAAAGAGGGGATGAAGGAATTAGGAGGAGGAGGAGGAGGAGGAGGAGGGGGAAGAGGAGGAGGAGGAAGATGAGGGTAGAGTGTAGTAGTAGTAGTAGTAGAGAGAGTGAGAGAGAGTGAGAGAGACTGAGAGTGAGAGAGGGAGGGAGGGAGGGAGGGAGAGAGGGAGGGAGGGAGGGAGGGAGGGAGGGAGGGAGGGAGGGAGGGGGAGAGAGGGAGAGAGAGAGAGAGAGAGAGAGAGAGAGAGAGAGAGAGAGAGAGAGAGAGAGAGAGAGAGAGAGAGAGAGAGAGAGAGAGAGAGAGAGAGAAAGAAAGAGAGAGAGAGAGAGAAAGAGAGAGAGAGGAGAGAGAGAGAGAGAGAGAGAGAGAGAGAGAGGGAGAGAGAGAGAGAGAGAGAGGAGAGAGAGGAGAGAGAGAGAGAGAGAGAGAGAGAGAGAGAGAGAGAGAGAGAGAGAGAGAGAGAGAGAGAGAGAGAGAGAGAGAGAGAGAGAGAGACATATAAAGGACCTACATACATATATATACTGTATATACATGTGTATATATAACAGGCCCAGAATCAGTTATTTCCTCAGCAACAATGAAAGCATTCCTATTCATAGATACGGCAGATTGAAACCGGCGAAACCGCCATTCGTGACCACTCTCGACGCCGCCATCGCCATACTCCCACAGCCGGAGGTAATCCATTCGGAGAAGAGGCGATGGACTAGGAGAGGTATGGACGTAAAGAAGGGAGGGGGGATTAAGCTCGACCCTCCCTCCTCTTCCTCCTCCCTAAAACCCAGATCGGGACTTGGAACGCGCAACATGCACCGTCAACTCAGATCACTGCATTGCTAAAGCGGTATCCATGTAAATCAATCCTGGTACCCCCCCCCCCCCCCCATTATCGAACTATCCCCTGAGACCCACCTTATCCTCTACAACCCCGGGCGACTTACGGCAAGGGTTTGCAGGGGTTATACCGCAGGGGTTATACGACAAGGGTTACACAGCAGGAGTTTTACGGTAGGGGTTAAACGGCAGAGGTTATACGACAGGGATTATACGGTAGGAATTACACGCACGGTAGGGGATGTATGAACGCGTCCAGGGGCAGGGAAACACTTCGCCTTGCCGTGTATCTCACTATCATGCTCTACTCCAAGACGCCGCTAGGTTCCGCGAGACGAATGCCGGTCGACGGGCACGAAGGAGCCGATCGCCGAAACGAAAGGAAAACGAGGAACAATAATACAAATTGTGAGGCCGCGGGTAATTGGTCATTCGCAAGCGCCTCAGTCGCTCCTTTCCCTTGGAATTTCCTCTCCGCGCACTCTCAGGTCTTATTGCAAACATGGGGCACGAGGCCAGATATCGGGCAAACACGACCCCTCTCTTTCTGCATTTTTTTTCCAGCAATCGCCAATGTCTTGATTAGAGCTCAAAGCGGAGGGGCTTTGGCCTTACACGTGGAAGAGTGCGCAGCGGTGCAACTTACTTGCACAGTTGGTATTCATTCTGCGAATTCCCTCGGAGCTCAAAGAAACGCGGCCATGGAATCTGATGCGACAGTTTTGAAGAGTTCTTTTTTTTCTGTGGGAGTTCCAAGTTTCCTGCGCTGGGTAAACTTTGCCTCCAAGTTACGCCCCAATTTCTCTTCTTTCCCGCAACGAAAAGGAAGTTCCTCTCGCATGAATAGCGAGGATCAGACACTTTAACTTCCTCCTAAAGCAGGTAATCTTCGATCGCCAGAGTATTCGTCACGCGGAAATATTCCGGAACTTCAAAAAATTACCTCCGCGGCGAAGTCTAGAGCGTATCCTGTTACGAGACCGTGCCATTCCAAGGCTGATTCCAATCGATTGCTATTTGCCCTCCCGATAACTCCAAACAAACCTTCCCTCACTCTCTCACAGATCGCTGCTGAGGCAACTTCACTAACCATCGGCCTACAATTATCGTAAAATGAAGCCAGATACAGCAAAAAAAAAACTTCCCCTATACAAGTTTTACTCAAAAATAAAAAATAAAAAATCACTCCCGTTCTCACAAAGTAGGCGGAGGACGGCCTAAAGGTATCATGTCCGTCCACGTGTTGCCCCGTCCCGTCAGTCGTCCGCTGCAGCACAACGACCTTCGGCGCGAGGTCGTATCACCGCCCACGAGATGGAACTACATACTCACGATGGCGGAACGTCAAATGGCTTTTCCATTCTGATATGTCCGCTGAGTTGCGAGGGGAGCCCGAGGAAAATATGGCCCAGTCAAAACCAATATGATTTCCTCTTCTGTACATACAGGCTAAGTAGCAAGTCTAAAAGAAGAAGAAAAAATGGGAAAAAAATACTGAGAAAACAAGTAAGAGTTCACAAGACGCTCAACAAGCCCTATGGCCCTACCCACTCCTCGCCCCTTTCCCTTCCTCCACCCGGCATCATTACGGGCCGCTCTACAAGCATTAGCGTCCCAATAACCCTCGCCGGGAGCCTCGCAGTTGCTGGCATATACAATAGCAATTAGCATTATCTTCCACTTTTACTGTCGTTCAAGATGTATGTACAATGCTGTTTTATTTTATATTATTATTATTCTCTACTTTTTGTAAAATATAGCTAAATAAATATCTTCTTTCACATGAGAAGGTCCTCAGTCCCCAATAACAGATGGATATATTCTCGAAGTGCAGACGCGAATGCCCCTACCACTCCCCTCAAGAAATATTCATGGCGGGTCGCGTGAAGTGTCCCCCTGCGCTCGGGTGGCCACCTCTCAGGCCCCTGACATTGCTCCCCACAGTCCCTAATGCGGCATCTGGCAAGGAAGGCGCGGGCAGGGCTCTTCCCAGGGAAATTCGCGAGGAAATTTGTTTCCAGCCCCTCAGAAGTTTTATTCTCCGGGAGGGCGTTGTGTGGGGGGGGGGAGAAGCGGAGAAGAAACAAGGTTATGATAGAAGTTTGAAGGAAAAAGTTCACCTCTCTCCCACATTTCTAACATGAATGGATACACTCGATAATACGACCCCTCCCTTTCTCCCCATCCACCATTTACCATCCCCGTTTACACACATTCTCTCTCTCTCTCTCTCTCTCTCTCTTTCTCTCTCTCTTTCTCTTTCTCTTTCTCTCTCTCTTTTTCTCTCTCTCTCTCTCTTTCTCTCTCTCTCTCTCTCTCTCTCTCTCTCTCTCTCTCTCTCTCTCTCTCTCTTTCTCTCTCTCTCTTTCTCTCTCTCTCTCTCCTCTCTCTCTTTCTCTCTCTCTCCCCCTCTCTATCTTTCTCTCTCTCTCCCCCTCTCTATCTTTCTCTCTCTCTCCCCCTCTCTATCTTTCTCTCTCTCTCCCCCTCTCTATC
>BOPN01000018.1:7500-15000 GCA_017312705.2 Penaeus japonicus | reverse complement strand
ACTTATAAATTCAATCTCAGTGTTCCGTCACCGAAATGCCATGTATTTATTACAAATCCATCGATAATCCTTGCGAATCAACAGACGCTTTCACATCAATCAAAAATTGTCATGGATCAGCCACTCACAGGATCACTGAGAGGTCGTTTATCATCCCCCGTTCGACCACACGTCCATACAAGGCAATGCGGCATACCCCCTGGTATTGGCATAGCATGGCATGCTATATGCTGGAGTCGCTGGCGTGGCATGGTATATTCTCGCGCCATTGGCATGGTATAGTATAGTCTCGTCCGCTGGCATGGTATGGTATATTCTCCCGACGCTAGCACGGTAAGGTATATCCTGGCGCGGTATGGCCTAGGCCATTCTAACTCTTCTAGCTTTTTTTCTATAGCGAAATGAAAGATGGCACTGTTGCCACCACCGTCTGAAACAGGATCAACGTGAAAGGCTTGCAATCATGAACACTGACACAATTTATTGGTTCTGTCTCTTGGTTCTTCACATGACTTCGACATGCATATCTACCGCGGTTATTAAAACAGGTATCGTCATTCTTAATGCAAATAAATAGGCTATAAAAAACGAAAGATAGAGAAAACAGACAACATCATGCCACTGTTAAACATAAAGCTCCAAGTTAAATCAATAATTGTTAATAATCACAACCTACATCGAGGCTCGCTCACTGTGTGTAATTTTCTGTACGGTCAACACGGAATGAATCATAATCGTACCTCTGGCTCCCACCCCACCCCACCCCACTCCACCCAACACCACATCACCTCACCTCACCCCACCCTACTCCATCCCTCCCCATTAATATCTCCCTTGATAAACGAGTGCTTTGCTTAAAAAAAATATATATATATACGTGTGTGTGTGTGTGTGTGTGTGTGTGTGTGTGTGTGTGTGTGTGTGTGTGTGTGTGTGTGTGTGTGTGTGTGTGTGTGTGTGTGTGTGTGTGTGTGTGTGTGTGTGTGTGTGTGTGTGTGTGTGTGTGTGTGTGTGTGTGTGTGTGTGTGTGCGCGCGCGCGCGTGCGTGCATGCGTGATCCACTTTGTAAAACAAATCAATACACATGACAAAATAATAATAAAATAAAAGAGCCTACTCTTTCAGTCTTTCACTTCCCGTCCTCTTTGTTTGCTTGTTCCCTTCACTCAACATCTCGTTATTTCGAGTCTTTTGTCTTTTCTTTCTCCTTAGTCAAAAACTCGCCGTCAAAAATAAATACGAAGAGGGTTAAGAGCGGTGAAGCAACCCAAGAAACAACTGGAGAAAATTATACTCGTCGAAAAAAAAAATTGACGACCCAAGAGAGTCATTTTCCAAACCCAATCTACCTTTCCTCCCAATTCCACTTTCTTATTCTATCCCCCCCTTCCTCTCTCCTTCCAATTTTCCACTTTCCACCCTCATATTTTCCACTGCTTTCCCCTCTCCCTTTTATCCTCCATTCCACTTTCCATTCCTGTTTACCCTTTCCTCCTTTATTCCACTCCCCTTCTCTACCCCTCCTTTCCTCCATTCTCTCCCTTCCTCTCCTTTTCACTTGTTCTATCTTTTTTTCCCTTAAAAGAGGGTGAGGACAATGCTGGAAGAGCTGAAACTTTTGGAGTTTGAGGACACTTATAAAGAGTAAAAAACATTCATTATATAACAAAGTGTAAAAAACAATATTCATTCCCCAAAGGAGCGGAGGATGGTGCTCTCCGCATTTTGTTTTCATAGAGATTCTTGTTTTTCATCATAACAATAATGACAAAATGACAAAGGAACTGTACATCCGGTAATAAGATGAAAATTCAACTGGTAAAAAAAGAAAGAAAGAAAAAAAGCAAAAAAACGTTGACATGCAAACACAAAAACACCACGTCCACACCCACATCCACACCCTCCCACACACCCTAAAGTCCATTCCCACACACACAGCCCAACACACTCCATATAACCGAGACATGAATGACTATCACCACTTTAAACGGAATCTCTTGCGCCACTTTGACGACTCAACAAAGGGCGCGAGAGGAAGCAGGCGTCACGTAGCCACGACATCTGGAACGCCTTCATAAACACCAGCTGATTACTAGACAGAGAGAGAATGAGTCTTACGATTAAAATGGAGGGGAAAAGACATTTAGAGGATAGTTTAATAAAATAAAGTTATTTCCTTCTTTCTCTTTCTTTTTTCTTTCTCCCCCCTCGCCCCCTCTCTTCTGCCGCCTTTTCCTCTCTCCCTCTCCCCGTCTCTCCCTACTCCTATCCCTCTCCTCTGTCTCTGTCTCTGTCTCTCTGTATCTATCTATCTCTATCTCTCCTCTCTTGCGCACACAATAGAGAAGTAGTTGCAGCAATGTAGCGGAGGCGGAAATAGAAACAGGTGTCATAAACGCCCAAGGAGGCAGACACAACCGCCACCTGCACCCGGGTGTAAGCAGCAGCTCCCCCTCCCTCCCTCCACTCTTCCTACAACCTTTATCATCTAGCCACCTTCCTTTCCACCACCCTCTCCCTCTCCCTTTCCCTCGCCCTCTTCCCCTTTTCCCTCCTCCTCTCCCCCCCCTTCCCTTTCCCATTCCCCCCATCCCTTTCCCATTCACCATACCCCTCCCCTTCCCATTCACCCTTCCCATTTCCTCTCCCACTCCCCCTTCCCCTTCCCCTTCCCTTTCCCCTTCCCCTCCCCCTCCTTTCTCGCCACATCACACTCCAGGTCGACGACTAGATTTACGATCGCGCGCTTTTATGATGCGTGGGTTTTGTTTCCGTAAGCATTTTGCTTTCTTTTGCCTGGGGTTTGTTTTATTTTGCTTTTTGTGTCATTGCGCCTGCTTTCGAGATAGTAAAAGGTCTGTATAATAAGAAACGGTATGTTATACAGATCAAAATAAAAAATTAAAATCTACCCGAGCACTGCATGACAAACGGTCATTCAAGTCTGTCATGGCCATTAGATCCACATGACCCCCCAGAAAGGAGATCAGAGGGTCGGACTTTTCCTTCGTGGGTCACAAACCAGGGCTTACGAGGTCAAGGCTCACAAGGACAAGGCTGTCAAGGAGTACACAACGCGAAATGTGGTGCACATTTTTCTTTATCTCTCTCTCTCTCTCTCTCTCTCTCTCTCTCTCTCTCTCTCTCTCTCTCTCTCTCTCTCTCTCTCTCTCTCTCTCTCACTCACTCACTCACTCACTCACTCACTCACTCACTCACTCACTCACTCACTCACTCACTCACTCACTCACTCACTCACTCACTCACTCTATCTGACAGACTAACGAGAATGATTAATATGCGTCGGAAGGCTTTTCTTTTCTTTTACTTTTTTTTAACGACGCAGCGGACGCTGACTAGTCGTAACGTGGCGTAGAATGACATTGGGTGATTTATCGCTCGAGAACGCGTTTCCTTTCCACCCTCCAGCTCCCCCTCCCATCCCCACCTTTTTTAAGAGACATAAAATCTTCCGTCTACTTCTCAAATTAAACCCTTATTTTCTTTAGTCCTTATCATTTTTTTTTTTTTTTCTTTCTTTTCTTTTTTTTTTTTTTTTTTTTTTTTTTTTTTTTTTTTTTTGGGGGGTGAGCGGCATTGTGGATTAGTCAAAGGAGAGGAATCATATTAAATCAATAAAAAAATCGAAGATAATGAGGTGGGGATAAAAGGCAAGAGAGAAGTGAAAGGCGGAAAAAGAGATGAGGAGGGGAAACTTCTCATTTTTTTATTGGTGGTAGATTATGGTGGTGGTAGATGACGGTGGTAGAGATGACGTGGGTAAATGATAGTGGTAGATGATGGTGGTTGATGGATTGTAAGTAAGCGAGGTGAATGGTCTGGTACCGGCTAAGTAATGGCTGCAAAGAGCTGATAAGAGGAGAAAGGGTTGGTTAATCTTGAGTGACCTGTTTGTGACCTTGCGCCCTGGGAGAGTGGTCAAGGAATAGCCTGCTGGGACTTACGAGTGGAACTTACTGGAACTGCCGAAGTTACGGGGGGAGTTTACTCAGAGGATGTGCCAGGTCGTGACAGGATTAGGGAGAGAGGGAGGGAGGGGGAAAGAGGGAGGGAGGGAGGGAGGGAGGGAGGGAGGGAGGGAGGGAGGGAGGGAGAGAGAGAGAGAGAGAGAGAGAGAGAGAGAGAGAGAGAGAGAGAGAGAGAGAGAGAGAGAGAGAGAGAGAGAGAGAGAGAGAAAGAGATAGATAGATAGATAGATAGATAGATAGAGAGAGAGAGAGAGAGGGAAACACGGAGGGGGGGAGGGAGGGAGGGAGGGAGGGAGGGAGGGAGGGAGGGAGGGAGGAAAAGAGGGAAAGAAAGAAAGAGAGAGAGAGAGAGGAAAGAGGGAGAGAGAGTAGCGGCGTAGAGGCCATACCATACAGTAAAAGAATAATGACTTTGGGAAAGAACGCGAGGAGAAAAAGTAAAAGCTTAGCCTAAGGAGAAGTGAAAATGGAAATGAGAAGGATAAAAGGGAGGTGAGGTGAGGTAAGGGGAAGGGGAAGGGGAAGGGGAAGGGGAAGGGGAAGGGGAAGGGGAAGGGGAAGGGGAAGGGGAAGGGGAAGGGGAAGGGAGGGGGTGGGGGCAGAGGGTGTGGAGCAATCAGTCAAGAGGGGACCTGATACTTTCACGTTATGCCGTTGCTTTGGTCAAATCTCTTTCTCACTCTATCACTCTCCCTCTTGCTCTGGCTCCTTCCTCTACGCCTCCTTCTTTCTTTCTTTCTCTTTGTTTTTTCTCTCTTGACTTTACATATTATCAATATCACTTATAAATACAGGACAACGTAGGACAGCTGCAAATTCCGAAGAAAAGATTAATGGAAAACTACAAATAAATAATTATGATAATACAAAAAATAACTATAACGCGCGAACATCAAACAAAGAAAAGAAAGAAACAATTACTGTATATAAAAAAAACATGATTTCCTCCTTTGGTGCTGTTGGAAGGGGCGTTTCTTGTGCCTTGTCAGGGTGATTTAGTGGGTGGGAGGGAGGAAGGGAGGGAGGGAGGAAGAGAGAGAGGATGGGAGGGAGAGGGAGGGAGGGAGAGAGGGAGAGAGGGAGAGAGGGAGAGAGGGAGAGAGGGAGAGAGAGAGAGAGAGAGAGAGAGAGAGAGAGAGAGAGAGAGAGAGAGAGAGAGAGAGAGAGAGAGAGAGAGAGAGAGAGAGAGAGAGAGAGAATTTTTCTTCTTCTTCTTCTTCTATTTCTTCTTCTTCTTCTTCTTCTTCGTGTGTGTGTGTGTGTGTGTGTGTGTGTGTGTGTGTGTGTGTGTGTGTGTGTGTGTGTGTGTGTGTGTGTGTGTGTGTGTGTGTGTGTGTGTGTGTGTGTGTGTGTGTGTGTGTGTGTGTGTGTGTGTGTGTGTGTGTGTGTGTGTGTGTGTGTGTGTGTGTGTGTGTGTGTGTGTGCATGCACGTTCCCACTTAGTGTCAAGGGATCATGGCATTCTGAGGGCGATATATTGGCTCCGAATACACCAGGCCAAACGCCACTTGTTCCTGCCTACAGATATGCATCTGCATGTCGATGCACATGATCATATATAAACACACAGACACAATACTCCTACATCTTCCTTTTCTCACCTAATATATCCTATCTCTCTCGTTCCATCTCCCCCTTTATTTTTTCCTGTCTTCTCTTCCCTCTCCGTCTCCCTTTCCCTCTCTGACTCCTCTTCCCTCTTGTCTCCGCTTCCCGCCCTGCCCGCCCTCCCTTCCCATCCTCCCCGTCTCCCTTTCCTCCTTGTCCCGTTCACACCTCTATCCCGAAAATGGCGATGCCTGCCCCCCACATTAACCCTCCCTGTTGCATAAAATCTCCTCCCAATTTATTGTTCCTTTTCACCTTTTCTTCCTTTGGTTACGCCATGACACCTTCGTTGCTGCTTGACACGCGAATTAATTAGTCGCCGGCAGTTAATTAGCGGCCGCCTCCCCCTGGCAACTGACAAACGAAGAGGCAGCAGAGAACGTTTTCTTCGCCCGATACTTTGTATGCCTGTCTGTCTGTCATGTCCCTCTGCCTGGCTGTCAGCCCGCATGCCGTCCATTTACATTACCTTCAACAACGACTGTGGCTGAAATTCGAATCAACACCAACCTGGAAAAGAGAGAGAAAAAATGGTTAACTACGTGTTTCGAAATGCAAACACTTACATCACAATACAATATCTATTAAACATTCTTACCCTATGCGATATATGGGATCACCAACAACCAATATAGAAAACGTACATATAAATACAAACACACAGGGGGAGCTACTAACAAGACTATCCCTTCTCGTCCCCATAACATCCAAATAACGAACACAATATATATCTTGCACAAAAGAAGCCTCTCGTACTACCCCTCAAGGACCACCAGTACCCCCTCGCCCCTTCCATCTTCCCTCTTTATCCTTCCCTTTCCCTCCGCCTACCCCCCTCCCCTCATTCAAAAATAAAAGGAGCCTACGACCGAGCCGGGTTATCCACGAGGCTAGCCCTGACATCGGAATTTGCGTGGCGAACAATGCCGTTCCGGACGCCACAATAGCTCGCCAATGTGTATCTCGTCATCCGGTATTGCGGCTCTGATGACCCGACAATATGGGAAGGGGCTTTGGTGGAGAGGGGGGTGACGGAGAGGGGGTAGCGCAGACAGGGATGGCGGAGAGGGAGTGGTAGAGAGGGTTAGCTGGAGAGAGGGGTGGCGGAGATAAGGGAATGGAAGAAGGAGAAGAATAAGTGAAGAAGGGGACGGGGAACTTGAAGATGCATCCAGGTGGTGTAAGGTAGGGAACCGTGTTAATACAAAACCAACAAGACGCATATAGGAACACACTACGAAAAAATAAGGGAATCACGAATTACTTCGCCGGGGAACCATATCATTGATACACACCAGAAGTCATGTAATAAAGAAATCATCTATTCTGACAAGGAGGCTTCTGTAACAACGAGAATATGTAGAATTATTTTAAATATACTAATTTATTTAGTTTAGATTTTCAAATTCTTCACAGAGCCGTGGACTCAAATCACACAACCAATCCCCTCGATCCAGGAGCTTTGGTTATGCGTGAAAGATGACGCCCATTCATTCTCTAATCTGCCAAAATAGCTTGTAAATGCCTTTCAATTCGATGTTGTCATCAAACCTTCGACGTCTCATCTATTTATTCTCCATTATTCATTCTTATCATTTTTTTAAATTCTACTTCCCTTTCCCTTATACATATCCTGCCTCATTCTCCGAGGACGGCCATCGGGAGTCTCTCTTGGCACCGGACGGCAAATTGAGTTCGATTTCGAAGCTCCGAGATTCCCCGAATGGAGATAGGAGGGTGGAAGGGTTCTATGAAAGGATTTCCCAGAGAGAAATTTCTTACACACACACACACACACACACACACACACACACACACACACACACACACACACACACACACACACACACACACACACGCACACGCACACGCACACGCACACACACACACACACACACATGTA
>BOPN01000018.1:0-2500 GCA_017312705.2 Penaeus japonicus | reverse complement strand
TACCGAGAGAATTACATTTCTTGCGCTACCATGACCCGTCAAACTGGGCATTTATCATCATCAGCCACTACTTTCCGCCGTGCTCAGCACACTGGGTACGGCGGAAACATAACAGTGGTGCTTCCCTTTTTCACAGATCCATTTGCGTACACTAATAGGTAGTTAAAACGGTCTGAAAAATACCAATAGTAAAATGTGAAACACACACACACACACACACACACACACACACACACACACACACACACATACACACACAAACGCAAACACAAACACACAGAGAGAGAGAGAGAGAGAGAGAGAGAGAGAGAGAGAGAGAGAGAGAGACCGATTTGAAGTGTTAATAATAAATGTGTCTAATGCTGACTAATATTGATAACATTCTATCATCATTACATCGATAACAGCAGTAACGACACACCGAAATAAACAAATGACACCCTTTGCACCCTCAAAGTTCTGCCAAAGATTAACAGATCGAAACCAGCTCATGACATAAATTTCTGGAAAAGTTCCTCATAAAATATACTCTATCAAAACTTTGATTATCTCCGATCTGGACGCCTGCCAAACATGTGGTTACCAGAAGGTTCTTGGTACAACCATTACTCTCCCGGACACATGCACACGCACACATATAACTCGTCAAATCTCTATTTCTCTCTCTTTCTCCGTCCTTTTCCATTAAAATTTCTCCATCTCCCTCTCTCCAACCTTCCTTCACTCACCCTCTCTCCCTCCCCTTCCTCAATCACTCCCTATCATCTTCTCTCCCTCCATCTTCCTCTCTTCCTCTCATCCACTCTCCCTCACCTCCCCTTCCCCCTTCCCTCCCTCTCCCTCCTTCCCTCCCTCTCCTCCTCCTGCCCTCCATTCCCCTCCTTCCCTCCATCCTCACCTCCTTCCCTCCATCCTTCCCTCTCTCCCTAATTCCCTCCTTCTCCACCAAAGAGACAAAGAATGCCCGTTCAACCCAAGACCAAGTATGCCCAGGTTTATCCTCCCCCCCTCCCCACCATAGAGCTCCTGACGCCACAGCCACCGTGAGACTCGGGAGACTCAGGCCCAGAAAGGAGTCGTACTTTCGCCCCCAAGAATTACCTTGGAATAACTCTTTATTGCCGGCTAACTCGAGTCGGTAAGAAAATGGCTGCGAGTTTTTATTTCTTTCCGGATGGGAGTGGGAGTGGGAGTGGGAGTGGGAGTGGGAGTGGGAGTGGGAGTAGGAGTGGGAAGAGGAGGGGGACGGGGGAAGGGCAGCTAATGGGGGGAGGTGGAGGATGAAGAAGGAGGAGCTAAGGGGAGATGGAGGAGATGGAGGAAATGGAGGAGAAGGAGGAGGAGGAGGAGGAGGAGGAGGAGGAGGAGGAGGAGGAGGAGGAGGAGGAGGAGGAGGAGGAGGAGGAGGAGCCGATGGTGGTGGTGGTGGAAGAGGAGGAGGAGGAGGATAAGAAAAAACAGAAGAAGAAAAATAAGGAAGAGGAAGAGTGATAATGAGAGGAGAAGGGAAAGGAAGAGGAAGAAGGGGCTGAGGAAGAAGGAGGAGGATGGATAGACAGAGGAGGAGGAGGAGGAGGAGGAGGGGGGAGGAGGAGGATAAGAAAAAAACAGAAGAAAACAAGGAATAGGAAGAGGGAAGGGAGAGGAAGAGGAAAAGAAAGAGAAAGAGGAAGAGGAAGAGGAAGAGGGAGAGGAAGAAGGGGCTGAAGAAGAAGGAGGAGGAGGAGGAGGAGGAGGAGGATGGATAGTCTTCCTATTTCTTAACTTAGAAGTCCTCACTCTGTCCGCCCTTCCTTTCCCAGCCCTGTAAACGAAGGGGAAACTTGCCAACTTAGCTCAGTCTTCAACTTGCCGAATCCTTTCATCGTTTTTAGTCCTTCTCCTTTTTCTTTTCCTTTCCTTCTCCTTCTCTTTATTTTAATCCTCCTCTTTCAACAATTTTGCCTTTAACCTAAACCCTATTGAGATATGACCATACCTTAAATCATACCCACCACTTTCTCCCTAACCCATATCCTTCCTAACACCACAACGACCTTTACCTTAAACTACCCCCACCACTTTGCCCCCAAACCATATCTTCCTATTCACCACCGCCGCGACCTGTCCTACGAACTTTCCTACGACCTCACTCGAGCACGCTTGCAGACGTAGGACAAGAGAGGCAGCGACGGCAGGTTCAAGCCCCCTAAGTCCCCGAGATTGCGGCGCTGGAAGGTCACTGCCATCCTTTATCCTGCCCGCATTCTGCCTACTGCTGCGGGGCTTGCACTCCGCCCACATTCACTCTGGAAAGGGGGGTGGGGAGGAAGAAAGAGAGGGGGTTGGGGGAGGGATTGAGGGAGGGATAGAGAGGAATAGAGGAAGGGACAGAGAGGGACAGAAGGGTAGAGGGAGGAAGAGGGGGGTGAGAGAGAGAGAGAGAGAGAGAGAGAGAGAGAGAGAGAGAGAGAGAGAGAGAGAGAGAGAGAGAGAGAGAGAGAGAGAGAGAGAGAGAGAG
>BOPN01000017.1:1059455-1071955 GCA_017312705.2 Penaeus japonicus | reverse complement strand
TCTGTGTCTGTTTATTTCTCTCTTTATTTCGTTCTCCCGCCTCTCTTTCTCTCTCTTTCTCTTTCTCTCTCTCTCTTTCTTTCTCTCTCTCTCTATCTGTCTCTGTCTGTCTGCCTCTTTTTCTGTCTCTTTCTCTCCCTCTCTCTCTCTCTCCCTTTCTTTTTCTATCTATCTATCTATCAACCCTCACAAAAAAAAATCATTTTCCTCCCCTCCTCCCCTCCTAACAACCCCCTCCCCTCCTCCTCTTCCTCTTCCTCTCCTCTCCCCCATTTTCTCTACCTCCTTCTTCTCCATTCCTTTCTTCTCCCTAACAACCCCCCCCCCCTCCCCCTCCTCCTCCTCCTCCTCCTCCTCTCCTCTCCCCCATTTCCTCTACCTCCTTCTTCTCCATTCCTTTCTTCTCCCTAACAACCCCCCCTCCTCCTCCTCCTCCTCCTTCCTCCTCCTCTCCTCTCCCCCATTTCCCCCACCTCCTTCCATTTCTTTCTTTCTCCCTAACAACCCCCCTCCTCCTCCTCCCCTCCTCCCCCTCCTCCTCCCCCTCCTCCTCACCTCTCCCCATTTCCTCTACCTTCTTCTTCTCCATTCCTTTCTTCCTCCCTAACAACCCCCCTCCCCCTCCCCCTCCTCCTCCTCCTCCTCCTCCTCCTCCTCCTCCTCCTCCTCTCCTCTCCCCCATTTCCTCTACCTCCTTCTACTCCATTCCTTTCTTCTCCCTAACAACCCCCCTCTCCTCCTCCCCTCCTCCCCTCCTCCTCCTCTTCCTCCCCTCCTCCTCTCCCCCATTTCCTAGCTCCTTCTACTCCATTTCTTTCTTCTCCCTAACAACCCCCTCCCCCTCCCCCTCCTCCCCTCTCCTCTTCCTCCTCCCTTTCTCTCCCCCATTTCCTCTACCTCCTTCTACTCCATTCCTTTCTTCTCCCTAACAACCTCCCCCCCTTCCTCCTCCTCCTCCTCCTCCTCCTCCTCCTCCTCCTCCCCCTCCTCTCCCCCCCCCCTTTCCTCTACCTCCTTCTTCTCCATTCCTTTCTTCTTACCTAACAACCTCCCTCCTTCCCCTCCTCCTCCTCCTCCTCCTCCCTCTCCTCTCCCCCATTTCCTCTACCTCCTTCTTCTTCATTCCTTTTTTTTTTTTCTTTTTTCTCTCTCCCGACAACTATCCGCTCGAATGCTGGCCAGTAACCTAATTTTCTTAAAAGATTCACCCTTTTGCGCGACTCTTATTCAATTTGAAGACGAAGTTCACTCGGAGCTCCAGCTACTCTAATAAACGCAGAACGTGGCTGGACGCAAGCCCTCGGCTGCATCTCCTTCGACCTGGAGTTATGTTTGGGTGGGTGGGTGGAGGGGTGGGTGGGTGAGGGGGGGTGGAGGGGGGGTGGGGGTGGGTGGAGGGGTGGAGCGAGAGAGAGAGAGAGAGAGAGAGAGAGAGAGAGAGAGAGAGAGAGAGAGAGAGAGAGAGAGAGAGAGAGAGAGAGAGAGAGAGAGAGAGAGAGAGAGAGAGAGAGAGAGAGAGAGAGAGAGAGAGAGAGAGCAAGAGAGCGAAAGAGAGAGAGAGAGAGAGAGATGAGAGAGCGCACGATCGAGCTAGAGAGAGAGAGAGAGAGAGAGAGAGAGAGAGAGAGAGAGAGAAACTGAGAGAGCGAGAGAACGAAAGAGAGAGAGAGAGAGAGAGCAAGAGAACGAAAGAGCGAGAGAGAGAGAGGGAGAGATAGAGAGAGGTGGGGAGGGGGGAGGGGTAAGAGAGAATGACATTTCACACCGATTCATTATAAATTGTTGCTGACGCTTTTTTTTCACGCGATATCAACGCCGCCTTCATGTCTGTATTTCGAAATGACTTTGTCGGGATCAATTCTGTGATCTCTTTTATCATCAATAAGATTTATATCTTTTGTGCTCGTTTATTTCCATATTATATCAAAAGTTGTTTTTTTTATTATGTTCTATCATTCTTATTATTACTACTATCATTATCATCCTTTTTTATCATGATTACTATTATCATTGTTATCATTGTTATTATTATTATTGCTATTATTATCAGTATTGCTGCCATCGTTATCATTATCCTTATTATCATCATCATCATCATTGTTATCATTATGTTCCTTATTTTATTGTCATTATCATTATTCTTATCATCATTACCATCATCATTAAAAGTACTATCATTATCGCTAACATCCCTAACAATCACCTATATCATAATTTCTTTTACAATTAATCTATCTATCTAATTGTTTCTAATTTTGCTTCATCATCACAAGTCCTACGCGAGCCAGTGAGCAACACAACACAGAAACTTTAGAGAGATTATACTAGAATTAGATCTCACTTTAATAGTTTATAATATCATTAGACGAGAAGCAATTACCTGTACATGGTGTGTGTGTGTGTGTTGGGGTGTTGGGAGGGGAGGGGAGTGAGGGAGAGGGAAGGGGAGAAGGGAGAGGGAGGAGTGGGAAGGGGATGGGAAGGGAGAGGAGTGAGGGCTGGGGTTGGGGAGGGGGAGGGAGGAAGGAGGGGAGGGAGAAATGAGTGGGAAAGGTGAGAGAGGAGGGGGAGAGAGGGTGAATGAGGAGGGAGAGGGAAGAGTAAGCGGGTTTGGGGAAGAGTTTGGGGAGGGGTGGAAGGGAGAGGAAAGCGGAGGGAGGAATGAGAGAAAGAGAGGGGGAGAGAAGGGAAGGGGAGGGAGAAGCTGGAATGGTTAGGGAAGGAAGGAAGGTGAAAGAAAGAAGAGAAGAAGAGAAGAGATGAAGAAGGCTGAGGAGGAGGAAGACATAGGGAGAGGGTGGAGGTTGTAGAGGTGAATGTGGAAGAAGAGATAGTGGAGGTGGAGGGAGGAGGTGAAAGTCATGAGGGAAAGATTGGAGCTGGTGGAGGAGAGTAAGTGGAAGGAGGCAAAAAGTGGTGTAAGAGTAGGATTGAGGTGGAGGAAGTGGAAAGAGGTGGAAGAGTTAAGATAGTAGGAGGAGAAGGAGAAGATGCTAAAGACAGCGAAGGAGTAAGAGAAGATGAAAGAATGGATAGGAGCTAAGGGGCGGGGGTGAGTGTGGTGGGAGTAGGGGGGCTGGGGGGGGTGCACATCATGTACTCTCTGCAACCGGAGTGAATCCTGCAATTGCTGCAGCCTCCAGCAGACCGGGATGATTATAAGTAGGATCTGCTTATCGCCTGATATCTGCGGCGCATCCCACGAAGGAAAGGGGGGAGGGGAGGGGGAGGGGAGGGGGAGGAGAGGAGGGGAGGGCGAAAGGAAGGGGTGGGGGAGAAGGGGGGTGAAGGAAACGAGAAGAAATGAGGGAGAACAGATGGAGCCGAGGAGATGATGTCGAGGAGGAGAGATGACAGGGAGATGAGAGGAGACGAATAAAAAAGAGAAGGAGTGGGAGAAGAAGAAGAGAAAAAAAGAAAATGAAATGAGAGAGAGAGAAACAGATAGATAGAGGAAAGGAGATAAAGAAGAGAAGAAAAAAAAATACGAAAAAAAGAACAAAACAGAAAATATGAGAGGAAGAAGAAGAGAAAAGGAAGATAAACGAAAGTGATTAGAAGGAGGAGAGGAGATGAGACGGAGATAAAGGAAAGAGGAAGAGATATGAGGAAAATGGTGAGGTAGAGAAGGGGTAAGAAGGAAAGATTAAGAACAATGAGATGCGAGACAGAAGGAACGGAAAGACTGCAAAGGAAAGGGGAAAGGGTTAGTGATTACGGGAAGAGAGAGAAAGAGAAAGAGAGAGAGACTTTGACTTTGACAAGTTTATTGAGGCAAGTGGTTACTTACATCTCAAAAGGATGAAGTAAGAGAGAGACAGATAGAAAGAGAGTAAGAGAGAGAGAGAGAAGGAGAGAGAGAGAGAGAGAGAAGGAGAGAGAGAGAAGGAGAGAGAGAGAGAGAGAGAGAGAGAGAGAGAGAGAGAGAGAGAGAGAGAGAGAGAGAGAGAGAGAGAGAGAGAGAGAGAGAGAGAGAGAGAGAGAGAGAGAAGGAGAGAGAGAGAGAGAGAGAGAAGGAGAGAGAGAGAGAGAGGAAGAAAGCGAGCGAGAGAGAGAGGAAGAAAGCGAGCGAGAGAGAGAGAAAACAAACAAACAGAGACAGATAGAGAGAAATAATAAAAAAAAAAAGAAAGAAAGAGGGAGAAAGAAAAAAAAAGAAAAGAAAAGAGAGAAAATGAAGGGTTGAAAAGTGAGAATGAATAAATAAGCACAAATATGCACAGGGAGATACGCACAGAAGAAAGTAAACAGGTACATACACGCACATAGAAGCCTGATGGTAGACACACACGCACGGGGAACACGCAAAAAAAAAAAAAACGTTGAGGCCAGTGAAATGTTGTTATTATTTTCGTATGTACGTAATTCATCTTTAGATTATTATCATTATCATCATAACCTTTGATGTTTTTAGTGCGCATTTTTAGAATTACAACCAAAACGGTAGCCTTAAAGAAGACAGAAAATGAGGGTTCTACCACTGGTATCGTGCCAAAGTCTTTGATTATGCAACATGCAATATACGTGAATTTTTCATTTGTTTGCTGACTTTCATGAAATATGATAAGCAAACGAGATGTAGAGACAAAGATGAAAATTGTAAGATATGAGAGTAACGGTAGTAATCATGATTATATAATAACAAGGTATGTGATATTTACCGCTCTCTCTATATCTATTTATCTGTCTGTCTGTCTGTCTTTCGATCTATCGATTTAGTTATCTATATTTCGCTCTCTCGCTCTTTCTCTCTTGTTTTCTCTCTCTCTCTCTCTTTCTCTCTCTCTCTCTCTTTCTCTCTCTCTCTCCCTCTCTCTCTCTCTCTCTCTCTCTCTCTCTCTCTCTCTCTCTCTCTCTCTCTCTCTCTCTCTCTCTCTCTCTCTCTCTCTCTCTCTCTCTCTCTCTCTTTCTCTCTCTCTCTCCCTCTCTCTCTCCATCCCTCTCTCCTTCTCTCCTCCCTTCCCCTCTTTCTCCTCAAAACCAGAGATTCTGACATTCATCTTCAACTTCTCTTTCGTATGCTCTCTCTCCCTCTCACCCCCCCCCCCCCCCCCCTCTCCCCTCCTCCGACATCAGCATCCCCCCCTCCCCTCCCTCCGACGTCAGCATCCCCCCCTCCCTCTCCTCCCTCCGACGTCAGCATCCCCCCCCCCTCTCCTCCCTCCGACGTCAGCATCACTCCCCCCCTCTCCTCCCTCCGACGTCAGCCTCCCCCCCCCTCTCCTCCCTCCGACGTCAGCATCCCCCCCCCGTCTCCTCCCTCCGACGTCAGCATCCCCCTCTCCTCCCTCCAACCTCAGCACCACTCCCCCCTCTCCTCCCTCCGACGTCAGCATCCCCCCCTCCCCCTCTCCTCCCTCCGACGTCAGCATCACCCCCTCCCCCTCCCCTCCCTCCGACGTCAGCATCCCCCCCCCCTCCCCTCCCTTCACCACAGAATCACTCCCCTCACTCTCATCTCCTCCTCGGTAAAAGCACCATGAATCATCCTTGCTGCTTGCGTGATAAATAACTCGTAAGAAATTCTCATCTTATCAGTGTGGTAATGATTGAACTTTTGTGTTGAACCTTCCACAAGCTCGTACACACACGCAAACACACACACACGCACACGTACACACACACACACACACACACACATCCATACACAAGCATATGCACACATGCACACACAAACACATGCATACACATATGCGCTCATAAAAAGCAGACACATATACATACGTATTTATACATATGATCCCGCGAAAGTACATACACATACACATACTAGTGCGCGCATAGATACACACACACATACACACACACAAACACACTCTCTCTCTCACACACACACACATACAATCACACGCGCACACACGTACATGTACACACGTACACAGACATACACAAATTAACAAATATGAAAGCACACAAACGAACACGCACACACATACACACATACAATAGTATCACACTCAACATTTCACCTTGTGAATTTTTAATTAGGATTGAAATTCCTGAAACCTAAACCTATAAACAGCATTGGATTTATCAACATTTTTATAGCCTATCTGTAAGTTCCGCTTTGCTTGACCTGACCTGACCTCGAATATGGAATAATTTCAAGTGATTTATCGACTCTACGGTCAACGAGCTTCCGAAACTACAGTGTTGGTGGTTGCACTGTTAACAAATGCAACGGGAATGCTATTTGTTTTGCACGAACTGGGATGTTGCGCGTATTCAAATTTATGGAGTTTAGGTTGTAATTCCAGCCTCTATTTCTCTTGTATGTTTTTTTTTTTCTTTCTCTCTCTCTCTCTCTCTCTCTCTCTCTCTCTCTCTCTCTCTCTCTCTCTCTCTCTCTCTCTCTTATATTTCTTGCTCTTTTTCTCTTTCTTCTCTCTTTCTTTTCTCTTGTATTAATGATTCTTGCATTCCTCTTTCTGTGTGCCATGTTTTCTGAGTCTCTCTCTCTTTTTCTTTCTTTCTCTCTCTTTATTTCTGTCTTTCTGTCTGTCTCTCTCTCTCTCTCTCTCTCTCTCTCTATCTATCTATCTCTCTCTCTCTCCCTCTCTCTCTCTCTCTCTCTCTCTCTCTCTCTCTCTCTCTCTCTCTATATATATATATATATATATATATATATATATATATATATATATATATATATATATATATATATATATATATATATATATATATATATATTTATATATATATATATATATATATATATATATATATATGTATATATATATATATATATATATATATATATATATATACATATATATATATATATGTATGTATATATGTATATATGTATATATATTTATATACATGTTTATCTATCTATCTATCTTGCCTCCCCCCTCTTCTTCATTATCTCTCTCTCTTTCTCTCTCTATCTCTCCCTCTCGCTCTCACTATTTCTAGTTTTTCTTAGCCAAAAATATGAGATTTTTGACACCATGCAATTGTCGCTCCGCTAAACACCCGAAAGCCGTAGCAACAACACACGAAACTTTCTATATACGAATTGCAACTTGCATTTCGCACTTGTGTATATGTACATTTCCGAGAAGCAATCTGCGAGGGGCGAGTTATGCGTGTATCTGCGCCTCTACATATTTAAGAGAGAAAGAGAGAGAGTGAGAGGGAGGAGAAAGGAAGAGAGAGAGAGGGGGGGCGGGAGAAAGGAAGAGAGAGAGAGAGAGAGAGAGAGAGAGAGAGAGAGAGAGAGAGAGAGAGAGAGAGAGAGAGAGGAAAGAAAGGAAGAGAGAGAGAGAGAATAGAGAAAGAGTGGGTGATAGAGGGAGAGAGAGAGAGAGATAATAGAGAAAGAGAGGGGGGTAGAGAAAGAAAGAAAGAGAGAGAGAGAGAGAGAGAGAGAGAGAGACGCCACACTCATAATGCCCCCCCCCCCGCCCCCCCGCTGAGAACATTTCCAGAGACCCCATTTGCAAATCCCCTCCCCCCCTCCCCTCCTTCCCCCCTCCCCTCCTCCCCCATGAACCCATCTCCGACCCCCGCTGCTCGTGGCACTTGACGCCAGCAGAGAAATGCCAAAGAACACCTCCTCCTCCTTCTCCTCCTCTTCCTTCTCCTTTTTGTTCTTCTTCTTCCTCCTCATCCTCCTCCCACTTCTTCTTTTCCTCCTCTTTCCCCTCTTCCTCTCCACCCCCCTTCCACTCCCATCTTCAACCTCCTCCCCCTCCTCCTCTTCTTCTTCCTCCTCCTCCTCCTCCTCCCCCTCCTCCTCCTTCCTATCTTCCTTCTCTTCCTACCCCATCCCCCACCCCCCTTTTGGCCTTCCCGATAAGAAGGATATAACACTCAAAGGTCGAGTGTTGGCATCCTCCACAGGAGGTCTGGAAGAGGAGGGGAGGGGGGGGAGGAGGGGAGAGACAGAGAGATGGATATCCATCTCTCTCAATCTGATTGTCTCTGTCTCTGTCTTTTTTTTCTCTCTCTATCTCCATCTCTCTTCGTCTTGCTTCTCCCTCTTTCTCCCTTTCTCTTTTCATCTTACCTTCCTCCTCTTTCTCTCTCCCTTTATATCCTTATTTCTCCGCCCTCTATCTTTCTCTTTCTCTCCTCCTCCCCTGTATCCCTCTCTTTCTTTCTACATCTTCCTCCCTTCCTCCTTCTCCCTCTCTCTCTCTCTTTCTCTTGTTCCCTTTATTAATCTCTCTCTTTCTCTCTTTCTCTCTCCTCTCCAACTCCTCTCTCTTTCTCCATCTCTCTCTCTCTCTCTCTCTCTCTCTCTCTCTCTCTCTCTCTCTCTCTCTCTCTCTCTCTCTCTCTCTCTCTCTCTCTCTCTCTCTCTCTCTCTCTCTCTCTCTCTCTCTCTCTCTCTCTCTCTCTCTCTCTCTCTCTCTCTCTCTCTCTCTCTCTCTCTCTCTCTCTCTCTCTCTCTCTCTCTCTCTCTCTCTCTCTCTCTCTCTCTCTTTCCCGCTCCTCTTCATCTCCTTTCTCTTCCTCTCATCCCCCCCCTCTCTCTCTCTCTCTCTCTCTCTCTCTCTCTCTCTCTCCCTCGCTCTCTCTCTCTCTCTCTTTCCCTCTCCTCTTCATCTCCTTTCTCTTCCTCTCACCCCCCCTCTCTCTCTCTCTCTCTCTCTCTCTCTCTCTCTCTCTCTCTCTCTCTCTCTCTCTCTCTCTCTCTCTCTCTCTCTCTCTCTCTCTCTCTCTCTCTCTCTGTCTTAGTTCTCTCTTTTTTTTCTCTCTCTTTCTCTTCCCTCCCAAGTGAATTTCCTTTCGTTTATGCTTGTTATGTCCGGCCGTCGCGTGTTATAAAATGCGCGCAATATGGACTTCTTTTGTGTGTGTGGGGGGGGGGCCGAGGGGAGGGGAAAGGGGGAGAGAGAGAAGCAGGGGAGATGGGAGGGGAAGGGTATGGAGAAGGGAGAGAATGGAATGGGAAGGGGAAAGGGTAGGGAGAATGGAGAGAATGGAATGGGAAGGGGAAAGGGTAGGGAGAAGGGGGAGAATGGAATGGGAAGGGGAAAGGGTAGGGAGAAGGGAGAGAATGGAAGGAATGGGTAGGGAGAAGGGAGAGAGAGAAGAGGAAGGGGCGAAGGGATGGAGATAGTTGAGGGAGGGGAAGAGGGACAAAGCACTGAGGGGAGAGGGGGGAGAGGAAAAGGGGTGGGAGAGCAGATGGGAAAGGGGTGACGAGGAGAGAGGAAAGGGTAGGGGGAAAGGAGGAAGAAGGAAGGGAAAAGGGGAAAGAAGAGGAAAGGGGAAAGAATTGAGGGAGGGGAAGGAGGAGGTGAGAGGAAAGAAAAGTGCAGAAGGGATAGAGAGGAGAGAAGGGAAATGGAGGGGAGAGGGGAGGGGGTATAGGAGAGGAGAGGCAAGGAGAGGGTAGGAGGGAAGGGGAAAGGGGGGGTCCATTTCCAGAGTTACTTTATCTAAAGAGGTTTTTTTTATGTTCTTTTTCCATTTCCCAATTTGCATTTTTGTTTGTTTGTTTCCTTGTTTAATGAACCTTTTCATTGTATTTAATAATCTTAATATCAATTTCAAATAAATTTTGTTCTTATTTATCTTTATTTATCCATCTCTCTAAACCCCCAACCTCTTTCTCTTCCCCTCCTCTACTACCCCCTTCCCCCCCCCCGTACCCACCCCCACCACTGTTCACCTCCTTTTCAATTTACAGCTTCTTTTAGGACTCTTCCCTACACACCTTCCCCTCCCCCTCTTTATCACATACCCTCCCCATTTACCACCTCCTCCCCAACTCCTCCCCTTCCTCAAATCGTCACATATCCACTCTCCTTACCCCCTCCCCCTCTACCCCCTTCAATCTCCCCAACTACCCCCCTATCTCTTCCCCTTCTACCCCTCATCCCTCAACCTCCCCCCTATCCCATCCCCCCTATACCCTTCCCCTCTACCCTCCCCCATCTACCCCCTCCCGCTTTACCCCCTCTCCCCCTACCCCCTCCTCCTCTCCCTCTACCCCCTCTCCCTCTACCCCTCAACCTTCCCTCCACCCCCTCTCCCTCTACCCCTCAACCTTCCCTCCACCCCCTCTCCCTCTACCCCTCAACCTTCCCTCCACCCCCTCCCCCTTTACCCCCTCCCCCTCCCCCCTCTCCCTCTCCCCCTCCCCCTCAACCTTTCCTCCACCCCCTCCCCCTTCCCCCTACCCCTCAACCTTCCCTCCCCCCTAACCCCAACCTCCCTCCACCCCCTTTCCCCTCCCCTCAACCTTCCCTCCATCCCCTCCCCTCCCTTTGCCCCCCCAACCTCCCCCTCTACCCCTCTCCCCCTCCCCTCAACCTCTCTCCAATCTCTTCCCCCTTCCCTCCACCCTTCCCCCCGCCCTCGAATCCTTGCCATCTTCGAAACAAAAGACACCAATATATCGCCTTAACGACCACGCGACCCTGTTCCCTTGTACCCTCAGGCGCCAGGATCGTCGTACTCCATCTGCCGTGACGTCTTGTGCCTTGTCTCCCCTCTGTTCTCCCCTCTTCTGCCCTCTACGTCCCCTCTTGTCCCTTCTATGTCTACACTTCTGCCCTCTACGTCTCCTCTTATCCCTTCTAGTCTACACTTCTCCCCTATACGTCTCCCCTTTTCTTTCCCCTATGCCTCCACTTCTCCTCTAAACGTCTCCCCTCTTCCGTCCTCTACGTCCCCTCTTATCCCTCTACGTCTCCCCTCTTCTCTCCTCTATGTTCCCTCTTCTGCCCTCTACGTCCCCTCTTATCCCTTCTAGTCTATACTTCTCCCCTATACGTCTCTCTTCTTTTCTCCTCTACGTCTTCTCTTCTCCTCTAAACGTCTCCCCTCTTCCGTCCTCTACGTCCCCTCTTATCCCTTCTACGTCTACACTTCTCCCCTATACGTTTCTCCTTTTATCCCTTTTACGTCTCCTCTTCTCCCCTATACGTTTCCCCTCTTATTCCTTCTACGTCTTCTCTTCTCCTCTAAACGTATCCCCTCTTCTCTCCTCTACGCCCCCTCTTATCCCCTCTACGTCTCTCCCCTTCTCTCCCCTACGTTTCCCCTCTTATCCTTTCTACATCTCCTCTTCTCCCCTATACGTTTCGCCTCTTTTCTCTTCTACTTCCCCTCTTATCCCCTCTACGTCTCTCCTCTTCTCTTCCCTACGTTTCCCCTCTTATCCCTTCTACGTCTCCTCTTCTCCCCTATACGTCTCCCCTCTTCTCTCCTCTATGTTCCGTTTTCTCTCCTTTATATCCCCTCTTCTCTCCTCTACATCCCCTCTTCCCTCTACGTCCCCTCTTCTCCCCTCTACGCTCCCTCTACATCCCCTCTTCCCTCCCACTGAGCATTGCCGATCTAACCCCCCCCCCCTCTCTCCCTTAACCCTAGCTACACTCCCTCCAACCTTCCTCCTGCCCCCCACCCCCCATCCCATACTCTTTCTTCTAAACTCCCTCCTATCCCTTCTAACCCCCCCCCCCTCTTTCGCCTTTAGATGAGAGTATATATGGGAGATATATGATGGCATGCATGGCAATGGGGGAGAGAGAGAGATGAGGGAGAGGAGATAGGAGGAGGGAGGGAGGGGGAGGAAGGAGGAAGGAAGGGAGGATAGGAGGAGGATAGGGAGGGAGGGAGGGAAGTAGGAAGGGAAGGGAAGGAAGTGTGAGATAGAGGTGATGAGGAAAAAGAGGATTATGTTTTATTGTAAAAGGATCTGTCGCTTTCTATTTTTGGTTAACTATCTGCGGTCTCTCTCTCTCTCTCTCTCTCTCTCTCTCTCTCTCTCTCTCTCTCTCTCTCTCTCTCTATCTCTCTCTCTCTCTCTCTCTCTCTCTCTCTCTCTCTCTCTCTCTCTCTCTTTCTCTCTCTCTCTCTCTCATTCTCTCTCTCTCTCTCTCTCTCTCTCTCTCTCTCTCTCTCTCTCTCTCTCTCTCTCTCTCTCTCTCTCTCTCTCTCTCTCTCTCTCTCTCTCATTCTCTCTCTCTCTCTCTCTCTCTCTCTCTCTCTCTCTCATTCTCTCTCTCTCTCTCTCTCTCTCTCTCTCACTCTCTCTCTCTCTCTCTCTCTCTCTCTCTCTCTCTCTCTCTCTCTCTCTCTCTATGTTCGTATGTATGTATGTGTCTCTCTCTTTATTCACTCTAATCCCTATAATCATTAACATTATTAGTAACAATTATAAAAGTCCATGCTAATACTTTTATTAATAGCATTACCTATTCTAACAAGAGGAATTAGTATCTTTTTTGTTGTTGTTGTTGTTGTTGTAATTTTTTCCGCGAGTTTATTAATTGGTTAATTAGCCGGCCATTTTTTTTCTTTGTCAGTAAGGATTTATAAAAAGCTTCAGGTGGATATTGATATTTTATGGTTGATTTGGCGATGGTTTGATCTTGGTTCCTATTTCGGGTCTTGGTTCCAATTTCGGATCTTGGTTCCAATTTCGGATCTTGGTTCCAATTTCGGGTCTTGGTTCCAATTTCGGGTCTTGGTTCCAATTTCGGATCTTGGTTCCAATTTCGGGTCTTGGTTCCAATTTCGGGTCTTGGTTCCAA
>BOPN01000017.1:1051955-1054455 GCA_017312705.2 Penaeus japonicus | reverse complement strand
TTTCAAAACCCAGCCCATGTTACGAGTCGATCAGCGCTCTATAATATTGACAGCAAATATGACTTTCCATTAAACGAAAAAAAAAGTTCTGAATTCGAAATATGATTCAAAGAATTATTATCATTTTCTGACCCAAGGACTGTTGAAAATATTGTTTACTTAACATGTGTCTGAGTTCATTATTTTGTTTGGTCATTTTGCGAATGGATACATCCCCCTCCCCCTCCCCCTCCCTTCACCCCCCCCCCCCCTCCCCCGCCACATTCTCTCTCTCCTACCCCTTCTCTTCAGTCCCCTCCCCCCACCCCCGCTCGCCCAGCCCCTACTTCTACCTGTCTCACTCCCTCTCCTCCCTACCCTCATCCCCCTCCTCTCTCTATCTACCCCACTACCCCTCCCCCTCCTACCCTACCCCACACACACACCCTCTTCCCTACCCCGTCCTGTCCCCTCACTTTCCAACTCCTTCCCCTCTTCTCTTCTCCGCCTCACCCACCTCCCCCCTCCCCCACACCCCCAAACCCCAACTTTTCCCAAAAAGTTAAATTTTTTTTCCTACAAAATTCAGACCAGATTTTATAATCACCGCGAAAGCTCGGTAGCTGAAATGAATTTGCATTGTCAGTTTGAGCCTCTGACCCCCCCTCTTAAAAACTCTACCCCCACCTCCCCCCCAAACCTCCATCTCCCCCCCCACCCCTTCTCCCCCCCCCCCCTTCCTTACTGTGTTGTAACCTGGATAAACATAGTTTCATTTTTTTTTTTTTTTTATCAGTCTGTCAATTTATTAATTTCATAATTTATCTACCTATCACACGCACTCCTCGTGTTGATTGGGAAGGAAAAAAAAATGAAACGAAACCAAAATATAAAAATGAAAAATGAAAAAATATACCAACTTTTCGCCAAACTTTTATATCTTTTTCACTTTCTGTTTTCTCTCCCTTTCTCTCACTTTCTCTCACTTTCTCTCACTTTCTTTTCTGACTAATGCTTATTCACGAAAAAAATGTATATATATGAAACGTAACACGATGATAAATAATAATAAAAAATTCGATAATAATGATGGTGATTATCAAAGATAATAATAATAACACTAATAAAAATGACGATAATGATAATGATAATAATGACATTTCTAATAACACCATTTATAAAGATAATGACAAAAACAAAAATGACAATAACAATAAGGATGACAATAACGATGATGATAATAAAAAAAATATTAATAACAATACCTATTACTCATTACTAATAGTGACATTATGACATTAATTATGATACTGATAAAGATAATGATGATAATGATAATCATGATAAAAGAAATGATAGCAATGATATAAACAATAACGATTATAATAATTATAATGGGAATGAAAATACCAATGATGATAATGATAAAAATATTGATGATGAAAGTTATGAAAAATAACAGTAATAGTACTGATAGTAGTAATGATGACGATGATGATGAGAAAGAAAATCATAATAATGATAATAGTAATACTAATAATTATAATTAAAATGATAATGATAACAGTAATGATGATAATAAGGATAATAGTAATAATGGTAATTATGACATTATTAATGATAAAAATAACTATACGATAATCATAATAATGATAATGATGGTAATAATAACGATGATGATGATGATAGTAATAATAATAATAATGATAATAATAATAATAATAATAATAATAATAATAATAATAATAATAATAATAATAATAATGATAATAATAATAATAATAACAATAATGATAATAATAATAATGATAATAATAATAATAATAATATCAATAATAATAATAGTTATAGTAGTAATAATAATAATAATGATAATAATAATAATAATAATAATAATAATAATAATAAAAATAATAATAATAATAATAATGATAATGACAATAATAATAATAATGATAATGACAATAATAATAACAATGATGATAATGATAAGGATAACAAAAGTAATAACGATAATAATGATGATGATGATAACGCTAATGATAATGATAATAATAACAATGATAACAAATAATAGTGATAATACTAATAGTAATAATGATAATTATAATAATAATAACAATAATAGTGATAATTATGATGATAATGATAATAATGATAATGATGATAATAAAAACAATAATAATAATAATAATAATGATGATAATGATGATGACAATAATAATAATGATGATAATAATAATAGTGATAATGATGATAATAATAATGATAATAATAATAATAATAATAATAATAATAATAAAGACAACGATAATGATAATGATAATTACACTGATGATAATAACCATTATCATTATGACAATAATAATCATGAAAATAATAATAACGATGACAACAGTGATAATGATAATGATAATAATAATAATAATAATAATAATTAAATAATAATAACAATACCGAAAACAACATTAAAACATATCATAAGCTCGCGTTCACAAGCAGCAGAAAAAAAATTCAGACA
>BOPN01000017.1:1041955-1044455 GCA_017312705.2 Penaeus japonicus | reverse complement strand
ACACACACACGCACACACACATTCCTCCACATAACAAAATCAACAACATCAACAGTTCGCTAAAACAGATTACAAAAAATTCAAAGTCCATTTACATTAATATACAGCAATACTACTTTCGGCATAAGGCAATAATACATGGGCTGGGGACGCACCATTGTAATTATTTAAGGGAATGCACCCATTAACTTTTATGGGGTTGATTAACGCATGACAGAACGCATGGCACTGCCTGGCGTGGTGGCGGTTCCATTTGTAATTGTTGTCACAGCCCATTCATCTCTGGCCGTGGCTTCGGCTCTCTCGTGTTTTATCTTGCTCCCTGGCTGCAGGTTGCATTGCGTCACTCTGTCTAGCTGGCAGGTTGGCTGGCTGGCTGGATGGTTGGCTGGTTGGGTGGGTGGTTGGCTGGCTGGTTGGCTGGCTGGCTGGTTGGTTGGCTGGCTGGTTGGGTGGTTGGCTGGATGGATGGATGGATGGATGGATGGATGGATGGATGGATGGATGGATGGATGGATGGATGGGTGGTTGGTTGGCTGGTTAGCTGGCTGGTTGGCTGGCTGGCTGGATGAATGGCTGGATGGATGGATGGATGGATGAATGGCTGGCTGGCTGGTTGGGTGGCTGGCTGGCTGGCTGGCTGGCTGTATGTATGTATGTATGTATGTATGCCTATATATCTATCTGTCTGTCTGTATATATCCATCACGATTCTCTCTCTCTCTCTCTCTCTCTCTCTCTCTCTCTCTCTCTCTCTCTCTCTCTCTCTCTCTCTCTCTCTCTCTCTACCTGTTTGCCTATTTCAATTTCTTTTTCTCTCACCATTTATATTTTCCCTTTTTATCTCCCAGTTCATTGGAGGTCAATTTTGTTTTCATACGTGCGTTTGTATTGATATAGGGGACAGGGAGGTGGGGGGGGGTAATGCAAAGGGACACATTGCATGTAAACAAATAATCAGCTGACAACCAAACACACCCTAATTTTACAGAGAAAGAGGGAGGGAGAAAGAGAAAGAAGGCGAGAGAGAGAGAGAGAGAGAGAGAGAGAGAGAGAGAGAGAGAGAGAGAGAGAGAGAGAGAGAGAGAGAGAGAGAGAGAGAGAGAGAGAGAGAGGTGGAGAGAGTTAAAGAGAGAGAGAAAGGGGGAGAGTGAGGGAGAGAGAAAGAAAGAGAGAGAAGAGAGAGAGAGTTAAAAAAAAAAGAAAAATAACATGCAACACATTTCTTAGATCTGCCTCCACTCAAAATCGAAAACAAACACCATATAATAGATAGACAGATAGACAGATCGACAAATCAAATCACAAAAACAAGGTAAATGAAATGCACGAACTGAACAGATTATACTTACCTGATAAACTTCATAGCGCAACCAAAATCACATGTGCACGTGATTATCACACCTAATTAAGGTTATGATGTGACTAACTGTCCCCCTATGTGTTCCAATGTGCTTATTATAATTTATTAACAAAGGTATATTTCCCCAAATGCGTTTTATGTTGGTGTTGTCTGAAGTAATAAATTTCTTTTATGGCTGAAAAGGGTTATTACATCGTGTGTGTGTTTTTTTGTTGTTTTTTTCGTTGTTGTTGTTTTTTTTTGTATTTGTAGTTATTTGTGTTTGTTTGTTTTTGTGTGCGTTTGTCTGTGTGGTTATTGCAGATTGTTATTCTTTATGATCATTATTTATACTCATCATAATTGAGATTATCAAAACTAACACTACAGTCATCATCATTCACACCATCACCATCATCATCATAGCTATCATAACGATCACCATCATCATCACTATCACCATCGTAGTCATTATCGTCATCATAATCACCATCAAAATTATTTTCATCATTCACCACTACCACCACCATCATTATGAATCTAATGATCAAAATAATAACCTCGGTGAATTCAAAAGAATAATTTCTTAATAAGGCGATCGAATTAATGAATATGAAATCACTACCGAAAAAGTTTGATTGCAGTCAATTAGGTTGTAATTAAGGCTGATAAAAAGAGATTTCTGAGCATTTTGTAAACATGATTTGAAGAAATGATTAGTTTTTAGTGTCCTTTTGATGCATGACATTTTATTTTATTGGATTTTGGGTCTATTTTGTGACTTTTGTGTGTTTGTTTGTTTGTGAATGTGACTGTGTGGTTGTGTTTGTGTGTTTTGATGTATATTTATAGGTTTGCATTTGTTTGTGAGTTTGTGTGTGTATGTGAAATTGTGTTTGAGTCTGTCTGGGTTCATGTGCGAGTTTGTGTGTTTGTGTGTGAGTTTGTATGTGTGCGTGCGTTTGTCGGGGTTTGTGTGTGAGTTTGTGTGAATTTTTTCTGTGTTGCTCAACACTAAAGATAGTAATTCACTCACCGCAAAAAAAACAAGAAAAAAAGAAAAAAAAACAGATCGATTTGCTTAATTACCAAACGAGTAAAAATATTTAGAAAAACGATAAAACATAATGAATTAAAAAAAAACATAGACACTAACAC
>BOPN01000017.1:1031955-1034455 GCA_017312705.2 Penaeus japonicus | reverse complement strand
TCTCTCTCTCTCTCTCTCTCTCTCTCTCTCTCTCTCTCTCTCTTTATCTATCTATCTATCTATCTATCTATCTATCTATCTATCAATCTATCTATCTCCCTCTCTCTTTCACTGGTCCCTTCCATATTGCTTATTCTGCTTTACTTTCTTTCTTGTTATTTTTTTCTTCATACATAATCTTCATTTATTTTTCCCATTTTATTACCATTTCTTCTGATTCCTTCTTCTTCTCCCTCTTCTCTCCTCCTTTATTTTCTTATTTTATCCCTCCTTCTCTCTCCTCTTCCTTTCTTCGATATCCTTCTTTCACACTCTTTCTTGTCCTTTTTTACTTCCCCCTTCTTCGTCTTCTTCTTCTTTCCCTCTTCCTCACTTTTTTATCCCCCATCCTCATTCACTTACCTAGAATCTTCCAGGAACTTTAGTCTTCCCTTGTCCCCCCCCCCCCCCGTCCTCCTACCCTCCTTCCCTCTCCCCTCTCCTTCCTTCCTCCTTCCCTCCTTCTACCCCCCTCTTGGTCATGGTACCCCTCGCTCCCTCCTATTCACCGTCCTCCACTCCCTTCCTCCTCCTTTCTATTCCCTCCCCTCCTCCCCTCCCCTCCTCCCCTCCCCTCCATTTCCTCTCCACCCCCTCCTCTCCCCTCCCTCCTTCCCCCTCCCCCTCCCCCTCCCCCGTTTAACCTATGTCATTCATTTCAATTTTGGAGCGAGAGAGCTTCGCTATGTCTCCTCCCCTCCACACTCCCTCCGCCCTCCTGGCCTTCCTCTTATCCTCACTTTTCTTCTTCCTCCTATTTCTGACTTCGTCCTCTCTCCTCTCCTCCTCCTCCTCCCTCACCTCTCTCCTCTCCCCTCCCATTCTCTACCATCCGCCTCTCCTCCTTCTCTCGTCTTAGTCTAAATTTGACCCCAGCCGGATGTTGCAAAAGGTTTAATCCGTCGTGCCGCCGTATTGAAACCGTTGCGTAACTATCAAACAACTGTCTTGCATCCGTTGTATAACCATAATAGTAACCATCGTCCGACCATCATTGCAACTGACCTGCAACCATCATGCAACCATTGCACAGTCGTCGTGTATACACTGTGCAACCAGCATACAACCATCTCGCAACTGTTGTCCACCGTTATGCAACATTCAATCAACTGTCGTGCAACTGGCCAGCGACCACCGTGCAATCGTCGCCCGTCCATCTTATAACCGCCGTGCAACCGTCTTGCGACCACTAATCAATTGTCGTGCAACCGTCGTTGTCCAGCCTCAACGTGACCCGGAATTAATGAACTAATTTCGTGCACGTTGGCGGATTGACAGTTGACTGATAAACTGCATTGCAATAATCAATTGCAGGAATTCGGAAGGGGGGGGGTTTGCTGTGTCGTGTCGTTTGTGTCGTCTATTGTGTCGTTTATTGTGGCATTTCGTTTCATGTCGTGCAGTCTAGGGTCGTATTTTATTGTGTCATCTTGTGTCGTGTCGTGTCGTTTAAAGTCGTATGTTAGTGTCATGTCGTGTCATATCATGTCGTTTAAAGTCGTATGCTAGTGTCATCCCGTGTCATATCATGTCGTTTAAATTCGTATGCTAGTGTCATCCCGTGTCATATCGTGTCGTTTAAAGTCGTATGTTAGTGTCATGTCGTGTCGTTTGAAGTCGTATCTTAGTGTCCTCCCGTGTCGTGTCGTGTCGTTTAAAGCCGTATGCTATTGTGTTATCCCGTGTCATATCATGTCGTTTAAAGTCGTATGCTAGTGTCATCCTGTGTCATATCATGTCGTTTAAAGCCGTATATTAGTGTCATCCCGTGTCATCCCGTGTCGTCTGAAGCCTTACCCTCCTGTGTCGTCGCTCTGAGCCCTGCCTGGGACCCTCTCACTCAGTAACATAATGGAGAATTAACTCTGATAATTGAGTGTATCTTTTTTTTTTTTTTTTTTTTTTTTTTTAATCCATGACAGGGTGACTAATTATGTCAGGGATAGATTGGGTTGCCGTGGAGAGTTGAGAGGATGATCAACGATCAATTGATTCATATTCTATGTCCTTCTTTAGTCCTTCGTTATCTCATGTATACATAACTATGTGCGCGAGCTCATACGTATAGATTGAGACACGCACGTACACATTTGTGTGTGTGTGTGTGTGTCTGGATAGATAGGTAGATAGCCGGATAGATAGATAGATGGATGGACAGATAGATAGATAAATAGATGAGTAGATAGATAGATGGATGGAAAGATAGATAGATAAATGTGTGTGTATGTATGTATGCGTGTGTATATATATGTGTATACATATATGCGTGTGTATATATATGTACATACACACACACACACACACACACACACATATATATATATATATATATATATATATATATATATATATATATATATACATAAACGAATCACATGAAAACCGAAATGGTGGCGAACTTATTAAACGAATTAATTAATTTACGACCAAAACTTTTTTTTTTAACTCGATCTAATAAAGC
>BOPN01000017.1:994455-1021955 GCA_017312705.2 Penaeus japonicus | reverse complement strand
GAAACACAATAACACTAGTCTTCCTTTATCACCACAGGTTCTACACACTTTACACCATCCCATGGGCACAATACAGAGGGGCAAGCACATTACACTAGAATCCTATGGGCACAGAACACGTAACTCAGTACAATGGGCTAGCACAGAGTAATCAGGGTCGCCAGGGGCACGCACGAGGTCTCCCACCTCTTCACAACATCACATGCACCAAAATCGACATGCATACATTCGAATCGACGTCAGGCACTCCACGGCGGACGCCCGCCCGAGAGGATTAGCGCTCATTTCGGAGCGGAACGAATTCTAGAACCAATGGAAGAATTGTCTTCGCCGCCGCGGCCCTAAGCGTGGTCCAGCCGGCAGGAGTGACGTCACAGCTGGGTGCTATTTTCCCGAAGGAGACATAAGACCTCGCATCTCGTCGCGGCTCCACTTCGCGGCGGCCGCAGCGCCCTTCTGACCTGGCAGCCGCCCTCGCCCTCTCCGCCGCCGCATCTGATCTCGCCGCATTTCGTCGCCGCACACACGCGTCTAGAGGTCGGGGCGCTGACCTTGAGCCTTTGCTGCGTGAGCGACAGAGAGCCAGGACGTCTACGGCGCGTTGTGTTGCATCACGAGCCTTCCCTTCCGCATCAGCTCAACGATGGCAGCCAGGCTCTTGACCAGCGCGTTGACATGGGCATGGAGATGGGCATGGGCCAAGGCCTGGGACTGGGTCAGGGTCAGGGTAGACAGGGCCTTGGCAAGGGCCTATGAGAGGTTCTGGGGTATGGGTATGGGCCTAATCATATGTGTACATGAGAAATGTTGCAAGGCTTGCATACTCGCTGAACTAAAACCTTAATAAAACTTCACAAGTGAGCACTTTGATTTCCTCTTCCTAACCGATGACCAGGCAAGGTGAGTGATCAATGATGCATTGTCCAGTGAGTATCGCTGCTTTTCATCGTCTTGTCTTGTCTTTGAAATGATCATTGATATCAAATGCAGCGATCAAATGGAACATGTAAGGAAGTTACGCATTATAGTGAAGGCCCTCACTCACGCATGATAAATGTTTGATTGCTGGCTTTCTACATCAATAAAAACTTAAAGAGTTTGGCAGTGTGCGTGGAGTGTCTGCTGTCATCTCGTGACTTAGAGGCGCTGTGATAGCACGTTCTCTCTCTCTCTCTCTCTCTCCCCACTCTCTCTCTTTCTCATTCTATCAATCTCTCGATAATCATATACTGAACAACTATTTTAGTGCTCTCTGAACTCTGAACTGAGATTGATAAGCACTGTGTTATTTTACTGCACTCTGTTATGTCAAATGTCTCTGTCTGTCCCGCAAGGCAGGCAGTCCTTACAATTGTCTGTATCCAAAGTACACCATACACAATACACACAACAATTCAATCTGAGAGGAGCGAGCCGAGCCCACTGAACGAGCCCACTAAAGAAATCGCCTCTCACACATTACGAGTTGATGCTGAGACTCGTGTGACAACAACACTAGGGGATGGAACGAGTAGTAGTGTTGCTTAGACTTGCATCGAACGCATCGCCAATGCATGCAGTTGCAACCAGCGGGCGAATAGTCAGAAGAGAACAGCGAACGTACGTTGTCACAGGACCCATTGGGCGGGTCAACGCGGGGCTCAACACCGCCTCTCCGCCAAGACAAACGGGGACGTCACTCCAAAGGTCGACACGCTACGCCAAGACACATTGCTCACCCACAAAGCAATCACAATTCCGTTCGAATAAGGAACCAAACATCGTTGGCAATCGGCATCGGCTGACGTCGACGGCCGATGCCGTCCGTGCTGACCTCGGTCTGGCTGCTGGTCTGGCAGATCGAGGGAGGCAAGTCATGCCTCGGGGCAGGTGATGAGAGCTCGGTCAGAAGAGAGGCGTGTGTGAATCTGTGATAGTTCGATTCACCAGTCTAGAGAGTCTGTGAGGTGTGTGTGTCTATATCACTGTCATTTCGATACATGTATTGCAGCCGTTGTAAGTGTGAACATATATGCTTGTTGCATTGTGAGTTTAGCTAGCAACGACGAATAGCGTATTTTCATAACTGTGAGAAATTGAAGTAAAATTCTCCATAAGATCACGAAGGAATGAGCTGCCAATGAACGCGAGAGTAGAGAGTAACCAACCACACACGAGAGTGAATGCATGAGAGACCCCGCCTGAACGATTTTTTCACTGAGTTTCGAGTGAGCGCGAGAGTTTTCTCATCTCATTTCGTACGAAATTGGGAGTCGATATATGAGGATACCTTAACTTTGTCCACCCTTCGTGGCAGGCAGTTATATGTGTTAAATGCCCTGCATGATAGAGCTAACGTATCGTTTACGCATTAACATACACAATACCCGTCCAAATTACATGTATAAATTACTTATATGTATAAATTTAACTGAATATATATAATCAGAAATGCGAGAGTATTGAAAATGACTACTTTATGGCACTGTCCTTGAGGGTAGCAGGACCCCCACGACAGCAGAAGATCGTAAAGCGATCTGCATGAAGATGATCGCGGATCTGCAACACAGCTTGATGCATATCGGAGGCAAGCTTCCCCGAAGAACATAGACGGAGAGGCCCACCAGACGACGGGAGAGGAGCGTCTGCCCCGAAACGAAGGCATTGCATCAGCACACAGGTGACCTCGGAGAGCGCCCACCTGTCTTCTTCTTCCTCCTCCTCCTCCTTCTTTCCCATTACCCCTTTCCTCCTCCTTCACTGTTAGTATTGACTTTTCCACAATAACACTTATGATGTAATGCTACTACTGCTAAGCTTAAGTCAGTACTGCTAATAGTAGTAATGATGATAATGATGATTATGATACTAAGAGTTATAATAAAGATGATGATAAAGGTAATATTGATAATAACAATAATGATAATATATTGGACTTAACACGAGAGCCTGAATTACGACCCGTCTATCGTGCGCCTTATACATTGCAACATATAAGGTCCAAAGTCCAATGCGTTGTCATGTATTTAAATTCTACATTTGTTTTGGTCGTGATATCTTGTTTTCTTTTCCTTTTATATCCTTTGAGAGTTGAGAAAGGTGTGCTTTGGCGTAGGGCAATTTGAGACGAAAAGGTAGATAAATTTATAGATTATAATGATAAATAGATAAGATTTATGTGTGGGAAAAATTCCGTTTGGGATGTTGATTGCCATTTGCTTGACCCGAGGTATTTAGCGATCTTGACCTGACCTCAAGACGGAACGCCAAGGATGCATTGGGTTAGGCTCAGGGAGTGCAAACGGCATCTGATTTTGATCTGGACCAGAATATCAGATGGATAATGGAAGAACGAATGTGGCGATAAAGTTGAACATCTTCAGACTGAATGTGCACATGATGAGGCTGCGTGAAAATAGGTTATGCTTGATGCATGCGATGACTCACGCGTGCTCTCCAGTCAAAGAATATGCGAGCGTCTTTTGTCTGATAAATATGTTCACTTTATATCTTTCACCCTTAACCTTGGCAGGCAATATTATCATGATCGTCCTCATTATCATCATCATTGTCATTAATATTAATACTGTTAGGATAATTATTATCATTTATAATGATATATGCCAGGTGACCTACGCTATTGGCTCAAGCTTTTCATCTTTTCACGACTTCGGCAAAGCCACAAATACTCTCTCGTGCTTTATTATTTTTACTATGACTATCACTCGGCCACGATAGCCTCTTGACTTTAATTCATACTTAGAGTCGCATGACTCTGATTCGTCTTACATGGTCTTCGGAAACGTTTTGATCCTTTATCCTGGCTGTCACGACATCACGCCTTCTGGTCCTCTGTGAAGCAAACGAAATTATTAATTTGTACATTGATCATATTTTTTAAAGATATGCCCTTGGGGCTTTTATGAATAAAGTAGATAGGATCATTTGATTTCTTTCTTTTTTTGGCTCAGTTCGAAAAAAATGTGAAGGGCCTAAGAAGAGGCAGTCCAAGGTCCATTTCCGAAACCTTGCTCCATGCTGTCCTGGAAGTTAGAGGTTCAGCATGGTCATCTGGCCATGCTGAGCTGTACCTGAGCTATGTTATCCTCAGTTAGAAATGCAGAGCGACAGGTAGGTTAACGAAGGTCGTATGCATGATTTACTCCTCTCGGAAAGGTTTCATGAGGCACTGAAGGTCAATCCGGCTCTTGTCATGCCTTTGTCAGTTTTAACTTTGTCTGCACAGGCGTAAGGGTTGGCTTTGATGTCTTTGAGGAATGGTCAGTGCGTGGAAATGTTATATCACAAATTTAGGTTTTAACATGATCATGTCATCAAGAATATAGACTGAAAAAACGTTATAGTCAAATAGTTCTTCATTTATTGATTAATCACTCAAGAAATCTGCTTAGGCGTGGGTATGCAATATTGCACTTGAGATAAGGCCGTAATATGATACATAGCAAATTTAGGATGAAGTGTAAGCATATCCTCTAGTGCATCAGATGACAGGAAATACTTCCAGAGCTCCGCGCACACCGTGCCAGGAGGTCTGAGAGGCTGTGTGACATGGCACTCGCAGGGATGATGCGCATTTGTTCATTCAATAAAACTTGGCGTGCAAATCCCGTAGACCTCTGTGATTTTTCTTACATTCTTTTGAAATGGAGAAAAGATGTATCGTCTTGTCTTGTCTTTGAAATGATCATTGATATCAAATGCAGCGATCAAATGGAACATGTAAGGAAATTACGCATTATAGTGAAGGCCCTCACTCACGCATGATAAATGTTTGATTGTTGGCTTTCTACATCAATAAAAACTTAAAGAGTTTGGCAGTGTGCGTGGAGTGTCTGCTGTCATCTCGTGACTTAGAGGCGCTGTGATAGCACGTTCTCTCTCTCTCTCTCTCCCCACTCTCTCTCTTTCTCATTCTATCAATCTCTCGATAATCATATACTGAACAAATATTTTAGTGCTCTCTGAACTCTGAACTGAGATTGATAAGCACTGTGTTATTTTACTGCACTCTGTTATATCAAATGTCTCTGTCTATCCTGCAAGGCAGGCAGTCCTTACAATTATCTGTAAGAGAAGAGAGAGAGTGAGAGAGAGAAAGAGAGTATCTATCGGCCTGCAGCACACCATACACAATATACACAACAATTCAATCTGAGAGGAGCGAGCCGAGCCCACTGAACGAGCCCACTAAAGAAATCGCCTCTCACACATTACGAGTTGATGCTGAGACTCGTGTGATAACAACACTAGGGGATGGAACGAGTAGTAGGGTTGCATAGACTTGCATCGAACGCATCGCCAATGCATGCAGTTGCAACCAGCGGGCGAATAGTCAGAAGAGAACAGCGAACGTACGTTGTCACAGGACCCATTGCGGGGTCAACGCAGCCCAACACCGCCTCTCCGCCAAGACAAACGGGGACGTCACTCCAAAGGTCGACACGCTACGCCAAGACACATTGCTCACCCACAAAGCAAACACAATTCCATTAGAATAAGGAACCAAACCTCGTTGGCAATCGGCATCGGCCGACGTCGACGGCCGATACCGTCCGTGTGCTGACCTCGGTCTGGTTGGTCTGGCAGATCGAGGGGAGGCAAGTGATGCCTCGGGGCAGGTGTCTACATGAGAGCTCGGTCCGAAGAGAGGCGTGTGTGAATCTGTGATAGTTCGACTCAATTCAGTTCAGAGAGTCTGTGAGGTGTGTGTGTCTATATCACTGTCATTTCGATATTATTTACTGCAGCCGTTGTGGGGTGTGAACATACATGCTTGTTGCATTGTGAGTTTAGCTAGCAACGACGAATGGCACATCTTCATAACTGTGAGAAATTGAAGTAAAATTCTCCATAAGATCACGAAGGAAGGAGCTGCCAATGAACGCTTGAGTCGAGAGTAACCAACCACACACGAGAACCAATCAGAGAGCGAGTGACTAATGACGTAAGAGTGAATGCATGCGAGACCCCGCCTGAACGATTTTTTCACTGAGTTTCGAGTGAGCGCGAGAGTTTTCTCATCTCATTTCGTATGAAATTGGGAGTAGATATATGAGGATACCTTAACTTTGCCCACCTTCGTGTTTTCCCTTTGTCAAATGTGTTTAATGCCCTTCAAGATATAGCTACCTTATCGTTTACGCATTAACATACACAATACCCGGTCCAAATTACATGTATGTATAAATTTAACTGATCAGGAAATATATAATCAGGAAAGCGAGAGTATTGAAAATGACTACTTTATGGCACTGTCCTTGAGGGTCTCAGGACCCCCACGACAGCAGAAGATCGTAAAGCGATCTGCATGAAGATGATCGCGGATCTGCAACACAGCTTGATGCATATCGGAGGCAAGCTTCCCCGAAGAACATGGACGGAGAGCCCCACCAGACGACGGGAGAGGAGCGTCTGCCCCGAAACGAAGGCATTGCATCAGCACACAGCTGACCTCGGAGAGCGCCCACCTGTCTTCTTCCTCCTCCTCTTCCTCCTTCTTTCCCACTACTCCTTTCTCCTCCCTCTCTCCTTCAGTGTTATTATTGGCTTTTCCACAATAACACTTATGATGTAATGCTACTACTGCTAAGCTTATGTCAGTACTACTAATAGTAGTAGGATGATAATGATGATTATGATACTAAGAGTTATAATAAAGATGATGATAAAGGTAATATTGATAATAACAAATAATGGTAATATATTGGACTTAACACGAGAACCTGCATTACGACCCGTCTATCATGCGCCTTATACATTGCAACATATAAGGTCCAAAGTCCAATGCGTTTTTAATTCATTTAGATTTACATTTGCTTTGGTCGTGATATCTTGTTTTCTTTTCCTTTTTATCCTTTGAGAGTTGTGAAAGGTGTGCTTTGGTGTAGGGCAATTTGAGACGAAAAGGTAGATAAGTCTATAGATTATAATGATAAATAGATAAGATTTATGTGTGGGAAAAATTCCGTTTGGGATGTTGATTGCCATTTGCTTGACCCGAGGTATTTAGCGATCTTGACCTGACCTCAAGACGGAACGCCAAGGATGCATTGGGTTAGGCTCAGGGAGTGCAAACGGCATCTGATTTTGATCTGGACCAGAATATCAGATGGATAATGGAAGGACGAATGTGGCGATAAAGTTGAACATCTCCAGACTGAATGTGCACATGATGTGGCTGCGTGAAAATAGGTTGTGCTTGATGCATGCGATGACTCACGCGTGCTTTCCAGTCAAAAGAAATGCGAGCGTCTTTTGTCTGATAAATATGTTCACTTTATATCTTTCGCTCTTAACCTTGACAGACAACATCATCATGATCGTCCTCATTATCATCATCATTGCCATTAATATTGCTGTTATGATAATTATTATCATTTATAATAATGTATGTCAGGTGACTCACGCTATTGGCCTGTGCTTTTTATCTTTTCACGACTTGGTCAAAGCCACAAATACTCTCTGGTGCTTCTTTCTTTTTCTTTTTTTACTATGACACCTGACCACGATAGCCTCTTGACTCTCCCCCTCCTTCCCCCTCCCCTCCCCTCCCTCCCTCCCTCCCTCTCTCCCCCCCTCCTTCCCCTCTCCCCCTGCCCCCTCCCCTCCCTCTCTCCCCTCCTTATAGTCGCATACCCTGTTCCTGATCTGTCTACATGGTGTTCTGAAACGTTTTGATCCTTTATCCTGGTTGTCATGACTTACGCCTTCTGGTCCTCTGTGAAGCAAACGATTTTTTTTTATTTGCATATTTATCACAGTCTTTTCAAGATATACCATTGGGGCTTTTATAAATAAAGTGATAGATCATTTGATCTCTTCTTTTTTGGCTCAGTTCGAAAGAATTGTGAAGGGCCTAAGAAGAGGCAGTCCAAGGTCTATATCCCAAACCAAGAGGTTCAGCATGGTCATCTGGCCATGCTGAGCTTTTCCTCAGGCTATGTTATCCTCAGTTAGAAATGCAGAGCGACAGGTAGGTTAACGAAGGTCGTATGCATGATTTACTCCTCTCGGAAAGGTTTCATGAGGCACTGCTACAGCTTTCAGGTCTTTGAGAGTTTGTTAGCTCCATCAGGTCCTCCCTATTGGAGGTTCTTATTATGTGTGAAATCCTAGCAAGAGGTATGCCAAAGTCTATATCCACAATTTGCTTAGTCACATCCTGCTCGCTAAGCGATCAGCATGATCATGTTTAGCGATTCCAACATGCGATGGTATCTACACAAAATGTATAACATGTCCCCGTTCCTTGGCGCGATGTACATTTATTCTTATATCATTTACGATATTTCCAACACCTTTATCAAGAGTGTTCAGAGCCAGGAGAGCACTCTGCGAGTCGCAGAAAATTACTCCTGAGCCATGAGTTAACAAAGTCTGTATTATGAGTATTCCTGCCAACAGTTTGCGTAGTGCTCGCCCAGTCATGAACCCATCTACAATCTTGGTGCTGCAAAATATTGTTTTTATATACAACATAAGCACATCCTGCTCTACTTCCAGACTGTAGGGATCCATCAGTGAACACCTATAGTCATTATTCAGAGTTTCAAGATGCTCATATCGGTTGCAAGGGCATAAAATACGTTCAATGTCGACATTTTCCACGGTGGAATAGAACGTCCATATTTAACTGGTGTATGGCTTTGTATGTCACTTGCAGCCATGAATTTGAGTGTGACTCGGTATTGCTATGCAAAGATGGATTCACTATCTTATATTTAAGTTGCCTCTGGAACTCTGTGTTATAGAGGGGTGCTTTAATTGCTTTGACACCAAATATAGTATTAATGTATGATATTCTTTCGTAAATAGATGGCAAGTTGAGTTCCTTTCTCATGTTCACAATCTTCGTTGTTTTGGGAGCACCGAGAATGATCCTCATGTCTGCATTCTGTATAATTTCTAGACAAGTTAACTCTGATTCCCTAAATGATATAAGGTGTAAGGCATGGTAATCTACGACTGACCGTATGTATGATAAGTAAAAGAGTCTTAGTAATGTTAACATTGACAACATGTTCTCTACCAACAAGAGTCTTGAGTGGCTTCAGCCGCTCCCACAGTCTTTTCTTAAGTTCATAATGAGTTCTGTGTCGTTAACAGTCACCCCGAGATACTTGTATTCTGTGGCAAAAGATCTAGCTCAATGTCATCTATATGAAAGTTTGGCAGTGGGATTGTAAGAGGATTGAGTGCTTTTTTTCAACTGAGATTATCAAACCGCACTCAGTAGCTTTTTTGGACAGTACATTAAGAATCTTTATCTCTATCCTCGGATGAAGTTTTAATGCAGATGTCATCAGCATAACAAATAATGGAATCACTGCCCTCAAGTGGTATATTGCTTAATAGTCTGTGCATTAAAATGTTAAATAGCATGGGGCTAAGTACGCCCCCCTGAGGTGTGCCAAGCTCAAACATTTTAGAGTATGTACTTTTGATTCCCCTGAAGAGAACATGAGCTGATCGGTTTGATAAATGCATTTGAATCCACGTTAAAAATTTACCTTGAATACCAAAGCTAGCCAGTTGCTCAAGGATGAGGTCTCTGTTTGCAATATCAAAGGCAGATTTAAGATCGAGAAATACAGTTTGCATGCCTTGCTGAGAATTTGTCAAGTACTCTGCAAAGCAGTGCTGAGTGCTACGTCCTGGGAGGAATCCATACAGTCTTGGAGTTAACTTGGCGTGTATGCGATACATGAGTCTGCTCAAAATAATTCTCTCAAGTACCTTGCATAAACATGAGGTCAATGAGACGGGTCGGTATTTATCAGAGTTCGGTTTGGATATGGGAATGATTAAGCTTTTAGTCCAGGAGCTTGGAAGTATTCCTTGGGATAAGCTTAGTCTGTGAGTTGTTCATTAATCTAAACTTGGCGTGCAAATCCCGTAGACCTCTGTGTTTTTTCTTACATTCTTTTGAAATGGAGAAAAGATGTATACGTACGTGTTAACATGCATTGATATATGCAAGCACAGAAGTACATACGTGTACTGACACACACATATTTGCACATACACGTATTCAGAATATACCATAAAAACATATGGAAGGGAAATTATAAACTGTATAGAGACTTGTTTTGCACTTTATTAGAAGCTGGATGCCTTTCAGTAACACTCAACAAATGAGCAAAAAACTTATAAACTTAATATTGCATACTCTCTCCCTCTCGCACCCTCCAAAGCACTGATATCAACACAAATAAAAATCCCTAAAAAAATATATGGTTACGCTGAAAATGCTGCCTAACAGTCTAGCAATCTATGAATCATGTGGTTATGTCCAAGATCGACACACGCCTTCTCTGCGTCGGGTAGTCGAGGTCCTGCATGCATGGCTCGTCCAGATCGGCGACGCTGCCCCGCGCTGCCCACGCCGATACGAGCCTCCACTGGCCCCTCGAGCTGCACGCGATGCCCCGTGACGCCACTGGCTCCGCGTCCTGCGCCAGCTGGGACAGCGTCTCGCCACGCTCACGAGTCCGCCTCTTCAAGCGGGCCCGGGACACCTCGGCCTGCTGGTGATGCCCGAAGCGGCGCTGCAAAGCCTCCGCCACGCTGCTGTAAGGGGCGTGTTGGGGCGGCGGCAGATGCCCCAACACTTCCACCGCGGGGCCCGTAGCGCTGTTAGCAGCTGCAGTGCCTTCTCTTCCTGGCTCCAGCCCTGGGCAGATGCCAGCATTTCAAATTGGGCGACGTAAGCCTCCCAGGCCGCCCTCCGTCGTACTCCGCTGGCTCACGCCTCACCGAGCGTCCAGAAACCGAGGGGCGGCGGGTGGCGAACGCGGGCAGTGGACTAACACGCCCGGAGGGGAGGGAGGGGAGGAAGGGGCTGGAGGGGTGAGGGAGGCAACGAGGCGGGTTGACCGGGTCCGTGCCTGCCGCCACCCGGACAATCCGTCACTCCGGCATCTGCTGCCAGAGCCTCGTCCGCCTTCTCCGCGCGCGACGTTGCTGCCTCATGACGCCGCCTCTCTGCCTCCACCTTCAACTTCTGCCCCCGCCCACTACCCACCAACACCAGGCAAGCTAGGCAGGCGGCGTGCTTAACCACAGGGTCGCGAACACAGAACAGCTCCAAGGGGCGCCTAACACCACAGCGTCCCAGAACACCACGAGGGGAAACGCCGAGAGGCGAGGCAGGGCACGAAGGAAACACAATAACACTAGTCTTCCTTTATCACCACAGGTTCTACACACTTTACACCATCCCATGCGGCACAGAGGGGCATACACATAATTCAGAATCCTATGGGCACAGAACACGTAACTCAGTACAATGGGCTAGCACAGAGTAATCAGGGTCGCCAGGGGCACGAACGAGGTCTTCTTCACAACATCACATGCACCAAAATCGACATGCATACATTCGAATCGACGTCAGGCACTCCACGGCGGACGCCCGCCCGAGAGGATTGGCGCTCATTTCGGAGCGGAACGAATTCTAGAACCAATGGAAGAATTGTCTTCGCCGCCGCGGCCCTAAGCGTGGTCCAGCCGGCAGGAGTGACGTCACAGCTGGGTGCTATTTTCCCGAAGGAGACATAAGACCTCGCATCTCGTCGCGGCTCCACTTCGCGGCGGCCGCAGCGCCCTTCTGACCTGGCAGCCGCCCTCGCCCTCTCCGCCGCCGCATCTGATCTCGCCGCATTTCGTCGCCGCACACACGCGTCTGGGAGGTCGCTGACCTTGAGCCTTTGCTGCGTGAGCGACAGAGAGCCAGGACGTCTACGGCGCGTTGTGTTGCATCACGAGCCTTCCCTTCCGCATCAGCTCAACGATGGCAGCCAGGCTCTTGACCAGCGCGTTGACATGGGCATGGAGATGGGCATGGGCCAAGGCCTGGGAAAGGCTCCTGACCAGCGCATTCACGTGGGCATGGAGATGGGCATGGGCCAAGGCCTGGGACTGGGTCAGGGTCAGGGTAGACAGGGCCTTGGCAAGGGCCTGTGAGAGCTTCTGGGTATGGGTATGGGCCTAATCATATGTAAAGTATGAGAAAATGTTGCAAGGCTTGCATACTCGCTGAACTAAAACCTTAATAAAACTTCGCAAGTGAACACTTTGATTTCCTCTTCCTAACCGATGACCAGGCAAGGTGAGTGATCAATGATGCATTATCCAGTGAGTATCGCTGCTTTTCATCGTCTTGTCTTGTCTTTGAAATGATCATTGATATCAAATGCAGCGATCAAATGGAACATGTAAAGAAGTTACGCATTATAGTGAAGGCCCTCACTCACGCATGATAAATGTTTGATTGCTGGCTTTCTACATCAATAAAAACTTCAAGAGTTTGGCAGTGTGCGTGGAGTGTCTGCTGTCATCTCGTGACTTAGAAGCGCTGTGATAGCACGTCTCTCTCTCTCTCTCTCTCTTTCTCATTCTATCAATCTCTTGATAATCCTGTACTGAACAAATATTTTAATACTCTTTCAATTTCCTGAACTGATTGATGGGCATTGTGTTATTTTTTTACTGCACTCTGTTATATCAAATATCTTCGTCTATCCTGCAAGGCAGGCAGTCCTTACAATTATCTGTAAGAGAAGAGAGAGAGAGAGAGAAAGAGAGAGAGATAATTATATACACAAAACAATTCAATCTGAGAGGAGCGAGCCGAGCCCACTGAACGAGCCCACGAAAGAAATCGCCTCTCACACATTACGAGTTGATGCTGAGACTCGTGTGATAGGAACACTAGGGGATGGAACGAGTAGTAGGGTTGCATAGACTTGCATCGAACGCATCGCCAATACATGCAGTTGCAACCAGCGGGCGAATAGTCAGAAGAGAACAGCGAACGTACGTTGTCACAGGACCCATTGGGCGGGTCAACGCGGGGCTCAACACCGCCTCTCCGCCAAGACAAACGGGGACGTCACTCCAAAGGTCGACACGCTACGCCAAGACACATTGCTCACCCACAAAGCAATCACAATTCCGTTCGAATGAGGAACCAAATATCGTTGGCAATCGGCATCGGCCGACGTCGACGGCCGATGCCGTTCGTGTGCTGACCTCTGTCTGGCTGGTCTGGCAGATCGAGGGGAGGCAAGTGATGCCTCGGGGCAGGTGTCTACATGAGAGCTCGGTCCGAAGAGAGGCGTGTGTGAATCTGTGATAGTTCGATTCAATTCAGTTCAGAGAGTCTGTGAGGTGTGTGTGTGTCTATATCACTGTCATTTCGATACATGTATTGCAGCCGTTGTAAGTGTGAACATATATGCTTGTTGCATTGTGAGTTTAGCTAGCAACGACGAATGGTATATTTTCATAATTGTGAGAAATTGAAGTAAAATTCTCCATAAGATCACGAAGGAAGGAGCTGCCAATGAACGCGAGAGTAGAGAGTAACCAACCACACACGAGAACCAATCAGAGAGCGAGTGACTAATGACGTAAGAGTGAATGCATGCGAGACCCCGCCTGAACGATTTTTTCACTGAGTTTCGATTGAGTGCGAGAGTTTTCTCATCTCATTTCGTACGAAATTGGGAGTCGATATATGAGGATACCTTAACTTTGGCCACCTTCGTGTTTTCCCTTTGTCATATGTGTTTAATGCCCTACATGATATAGCTAACGTATCATTTACGCATTAATGTACACAATACCCGGTCCAAATTACATGTATAAATTACATTAACTGAATATATATAATTAGGAATGCATGAGTATTGAAAATGACTACTTTATGGCCACTGTCCTTGAGGGTCTCAGGACCCCCACGACAGCAGAAGATCGTAAAGCGATCTGCATGAAGATGATCGCGGATCTGCAACACAGCTTGATGCATATCGGAGGCAAGCTTCCCCGAAGAACATAGACGGAGAGGCCCACCAGACGACGGGAGAGGAGCGTCTGCCCCGAAACGAAGGCATTGCATCAGCACACAGCTGACCTCGGAGAGCGCCCACCTGTCTTCTTCCTCCTCTTTCTTCCCCACTACCCCTTTCTCCTCCCTCTCTCCTTCACTGTTATTATTGGCTTTTCCACAATAACACTGTCAAAGTATTACTAATTAAATGGTGAAATTCCGTTCAGTATTTATTATGAAATAAAAAAGGAGACATGGTTTCGTTTAGTTTCGTTCGAGTGATTCGAATCATGTTTACGTGTGCAGGTGCATAGGCCTACTCGGTAGTTCCCACTATTCGCCTGCCGAGGTAAGGTTGTTTCTGCGGGATTGTTATCGCGGGTGTGAAAAAAAGATATTTGGTTATGTGAAGTAATGATGGTTTCTATTGCTATTTTATTTGTGATCAATTATAACTTATATGTTGTTAATATCAATTAACAGGACTCTACTCCAGCCAAGGGCCGGGCAGAGAGACGTCCGCTTTGGTTCCTGATTGCTGACCTACGTCAAAGAGACCGGTCAAGATACAAAAATGACAATAATTTAATTGGGTTTAAAGGTTTATTTGGTGCTCAAGTCGGTGAGACATATATAGCCACTTGAGGGGGAACTGTGTTTCGGCGTTGAATTATTTTTATTTACATGAGTGAAAAATTTACGCAATAAAGCAAAGAAAAGTCAGTGAAATTTTATTTTCTACCCAGATCTGTAATTCTGAATATATACCTATATCCTAGAACCTTGACAAACACTTATGATGTAATGCTACTACTGCTAAGCTTATGTCAGTACTACTAATAGTAGTGATGATGATTTGATTTGATTTAGTTTATTTGCAGAACAGTTTACATGCCCTGCAAAAAGCCAGGGTAAGGTGTCACGCATCTATCCAAACTGGCTAAGCTTCTATTGGATAAAGGGCTTAGTCAAGCACAAATCTTACATACCTGAGGGGCTGCATTATACTGGTTAACATATACTGTATACATGTTTTATCTGGTAGGTAAAAAAAAAACTTTTATATCACTGATCATGTCAAAGACAAACCAATGTCTATGGTAAAATTGATATATGGTGAATATTAAAATCTCCACAAAATAACAAAGCATCATTATGTATCATACTGTCAGGAGGTTTAGGTACCTCTTCACTATCATGCGGATTATATACATTAACAAAAATGATAGTTTTGCCATCAAGAAATAATTTAACACCGAGATATTCAGCACGTGTCACGTTTGTCATCGATCACTTTGGATGGTATGTAGTTCTTTATATATATGCTAAGCCCTCTTGTAGAGGAATTAGCCATATTAGGTTTGTCATAATAAGTGTATCCCGCAATTTTTGCATAGCGAGCACTAGTTCTGACTTCTTGAAGGCAACATACACCAACATCCTCAGTGTGAAGATATTAAGAGAGAGTTGCCTTGCGTTTCTGCAAACTGTGAACGTTCCAAGTAATACATTTCAAATAATTACTTGGAACCATCGGTCGTTATCTGATCATTTCCAAGATCCATTATCGGATGCAAATCGACGGGCGGTGTGGGCTGTTGTCGCTCCAGGAGGGTGACCATCGTTTCCTAGAATTTAGATTGTTGGACCATTTGTTGTTGCATCATGAACATCACCTGGCCCTGCTGGGTCATCATCAGTTCCTTCTGCTTCAGCAGTGTGTGCAGCAGTTCCTTTATTTCGCGGTTAGACTCTTGTTTATCTTGTTGCAACGCGGGCGGTGCTGGGGCTGGAGTTAGAACCGGAAGTAGAGTTGAGGTGGGCACTGGAGACTGCACTAGGGTTGAGTTTGGTGTTGCAGGAGCTGGTGCTCCTGTTGGTGTTGGTGCTGTGGATGGTGCCTGGGCTTTATTTGTAGGGATGACCACATTCGTCTTTGGAAGACGTGGGAAGGCCTTCACGTCAGTAAGGCAAGGAGCTGGGGTGGCGTTCTTGGCAGGAAGGACTTACTTCTTCTGATATTTTATTTTCCTATCCTTCGGAAAATATGTACATAATGCAGAATTCGCATTATGCTCTTGGCGGCAGTTCGCGCACTTCCGTGGGATATCTTGTCCTTCGGAAATCTTATCTGCGCATTCAGCGCTTGCATGAGGGAGAGCGCAGTATCGGCACCACGGTTCGTCGCGAGGGCAAGCACGCGCTCCGTGTCCCCACTTGGAGCAATTTGAGCAAAACGGGGTGAAGGATTTGAAGACGGCACACCTAAAGGGTGCCATACCTTCAACCAGTTTGATTGACTTGGGGATTACCTCCCCCTCGTATGTAATGACAACACGCTGGGTCAGCTTCCCATTTATTTTTGAACGCCTTGCATTTAATTTTTTTCCATCGTATGTCATCTCATCGGTCTCTATTTCCTTTGGGACGTCGAACGCGATGAGGTTGGTGCACTGTCCTTTCCCGTAGACTTTTGCTTTCTCAAGGACTTCTCCTATTGCTGATGATGGTGATGATACTAAGAGTTATAAGAAAGATAATGATAAAGGTAACAGGGATAATAATAACAATAATGATAATACTTAGGCTTAACACGAGAACCTGCATTACGACCCCTTTATCGCGCGTCTTATACATTGCAACATATAAGGTCCAAAGTTCAGTGCGTTGTCCTTTATTCAAGTTTACATTTGCTTTGGTCGTGATATCTTGTTTTCTTTTCCTTTTTTATCCTTTGAGAGTTAAGAAAGGTGTGCTTTGGTGTAGGGCAATTTGAGACGAAAAGTTTGATAAGTTTATAGAGTATAATGATAAATAGATAAGATTTGTGTGTAGAAATAATACTGTTTGGGATGTTGATTGCCATCTTGCTTGACCCGAGGTATTTAGCGATCTTGACCTGACCTCGAGACGGAACGCCAAGGATGCATTGGGTTAGGCTCAGGGAGTGCAAACGGCATCTGATTCTTATCTGGATCAGAATATCAGATGGATAATGGAAGGACGAATGTGGCGATAAAGTTGAACATCTCCAGACTGAATGTGCACATGATGTGGCTGCCTGAAAATAGGTTGATGTATGTTCTTCCATCAAAAGAAATGCGAGCGTCTCTTGTCTGATAATTATGTTCACTTTATATCTTTTGCCCTTAACCTTGGCAGGCAATATCATCATGATCGGCATCATCATCATCGCCATTGTCATTAATATTACTGTTATAATAATTATTATAATTTATAATAATATATGCCAGGTGACTCACGCTATTGGCATGTGCTTTTCATCTTTTCACGACTTCGGCAAAGCCACAAATACTCTCTCGTGCTTTTCTTATTTTTTTTACTATGACACTCGACCACGATAGCCTCTTGACTCTCCCTCCTCCCTCCCTCCCTCCCCTCCTTCCCTCTTCCCCTCCTCCCTCTCTCCCCTCCTTATAGTCGCATAATTCTGTTCCTGATTCGTCTTACATGGTCTTCGGAAACGTTTTGATCCTTTATCCTGGCTGTCACGACATCACGCCTTCTGGTCCTCTGTGAAGCAAACGAATTTCTTAAGTTGCACATTGATCACAGTTCTTTAAAGATATACCCTCTTATAAATAAAGTAGATAGGATCATTTGATCTCTTTCTTTTTGGCTCAGTCCGAAAGAGTTATAAAGGGCCTAAGAAGAGGCAGTCTAAAGTCTATTTCCGAAACCTTGCTCAATGCTGTCCCGGCTAGAGGTTCAGCATGGTCATCTGGCCATGCTGAGCTATGTTATATCACAAATTTAGGTATTAACATGATTGTGCCATCTAGTATATCGACTAAAAAAACGTTATAGTCAAATAGTTATTCATTTATTGATTCATCACCCCAGAAATCTGCTTAGGCGTGGGTGTGCAATATTGCACTTGAGATATGGTCATAACATGCTATATTGCACATTTAGGATGAAGTGTAAGCATATCCTGTAGTGCATCAGATGACAGGAAATACTTCCAGAGCTCCGCGCACACCGTGCCAGGAGGTCTGAGAGGCTGTGTGACATGGCACTCGCAGGGATGATGCGCATTTGTTCATTTAGATTAGATTAGATCTTTATTTACCACCCTGGCTAACTGCACAGGCATGGGCAAGCTTTGATACATTTATGTCGTCATGACATTGTTGCTAACATTGTATTACAAATTAAGGTAATAACATGATTATATTCTATAGTATATCAACGTGAATAGACATTAGATAAATGTTATAATAGGGTATCATATACCGAATTTCGGATATAGCATAATTACATCTTCTAGTACAGTTGATGTTATGAAATAATTACATAACTCTGCGTACCTCATGCTAGGTGGTCTGAAAGGTTGTATCATATGGCACTCTGAAATGTAATGTTCAAGTGTTCGTTTATACTCTTCGTTGCAAAGTCTGCATTTAGTTTCTTCTACATTGCATTCTGAACTGACCTGCCAATACATTCTGTATCCAAGTCTAATTCTTGCAGTCACAATATCACATTGTCTTGTCCTTGTCTTGTATGAACCATAAATGAATCTCTCCTCCGAAAACTGGTCAAAATGTTTTATGCTACAGCTTTCAGGTCTTTGAAAGTTTGTTAGCTCCATCAAGTCCTCCCTATTGGAGGTTCTTATTATGTGTGAGATCCTAGCAAGAGGTATGCCAAAGTCTATATCCACAATTTACTTATCACATCCTGCCCTCGCTAGGCGATTCCAACATGCGATGGTATCCACACAAAATGTATAGCATGTCCCCGTTCCTTGGCGCGATGTACATTTATTCTTATATCATTTACGATATTTCCAGCACCCTTATCAAGGGTGTTCAGAGTCCATTCAATAAAACTTGGCGTGCAAATCCCGTAGACCTCTGTGTTTTTTCTTACATTCTTTTGAAATGGAGAAAAGATGTATACGTATGTGTTAACATGCTTTTATATATGCAAGCACAGAAGTACACACGTGTACTGACACATACATATCCACGTATTCAGAATATACTCTATAAACATGTGAAAGGGAAAACATAAACTGTATAGAGACTTGTTTTGCACTTTATTAGAAGCTGGATGCCTTTCAGTAACACTCAACAAATGAGCAAAAAACTTCTGGATTAATATTGCATACTCTCTCCCTCTCGCACCCTCCAAAGCACTGATATCAACACAAATAAAAATCCCTAAAAAAACTATGGTTCCTCCTGAAAATGCTGCCTAACAGTCTAGCAATCTATGAATCATGTGGTTATGTCCAAGATCGACACACGCCTTCTCTGCGTCGGGTAGTCGAGGTCCTGCATGCATGGCTCGTCCAGATCGGCGACGCTGCCCCGCGCTGCCCACGCCGATACGAGCCTCCACTGGCCCCTCGAGCTGCACGCGATGCCCCGTGACGCCACTGGCTCCGCGTCCTGCGCCAGCTGGGACAGCGTCTCGCCACGCTCACGAGTCCGCCTCTTCAAGCGGGCCCGGGACACCTCGGCCTGCTGGTGATGCCCGAAGCGGCGCTGCAAAGCTTCCGCCACGCTGCTGTAAGGGGCGTGTTGGGGCGGCGGCAGATGCCCCAACACTTCCACCGCGGGGCCCGTAGCGCTGTTAGCAGCTGCAGTGCTCTCTCTTCCTGGCTCCAGCCCTGGGCAGATGCCAGCATTTCAAATTGGGCGACGCTCCCCAGGCCGCCCTCCGTCGTACTCCGCTGGCTCACGCCTCACCGAGCGTCCAGAAACCGAGGGGCGGCGGGTGGCGAACGCGGGCAGTGGACTAACACGCCCGGAGGGGAGGGAGGGGAGGAAGGGGCGGGAGGGGTGAGGGAGGCAGCGAGGAGGGTTGACCGGGTCCGTGCCTGCCGCCACCCGGACAATCCGTCACTCCAGCATCTGCTGCCAGAGCCTCGTCCGCCTTCTCCGCGCGTGACGTTGCTGCCTCATGACGCCGCCTCTCTGCCTCCACCTTCAACTTCTGCCCCCGCCCACTACCCACCAACACCAGGCAAGCTAGGCAGGCGGCGTGCTTAACCACAGGGTCGCGAACACAGAACAGCTCCAAGGGGCGCCTGACACCACAGCGTCCCAGAACACCACGAGGGGAAACGCCGAGAGGCGAGGCAGGGCACGAAGGAAACACAATAACACTAGTCTTCCTTTATCACCACAGGTTCTACACACTATACACCATCCCATGGGCACAATACAGAGGGGCAAGCACATTACACTAGAATCCTATGGGCACAGAACACGTAACTCAGTACAATGGGCTAGCACAGAGTAATCAGGGTCGCCAGGGGCACGCACGAGGTCTCCCACCTCACAACATCACATGCACCAAAATCAACATGCATACATTCGAATCGACGTCAGGCACTCCACGGCGGACGCCCGCCCGAGAGGATTGGCGCTCATTTCGGAGCGGGACGAATTCTAGAACCAATGGAAGAATTGTCTTCGCCGCCGCGGCCCTAAGCGTGGTCCAGCCGGCAGGAGTGACGTCACAGCTGGGTGCTATTTTCCCGAAGGAGACATAAGACCTCGCATCTCGTCGCGGCTCCACTTCGCGGCGGCCGCAGCGCCCTTCTGACCTGGCAGCCGCCCTCGCCCTCTCCGCCGCCGCATCTGATCTCGCCGCATTTCGTCGCCGCACACACGCGTCTGGGAGGTCGCTGACCTTGAGCCTTTGCTGCGTGAGCGACAGAGAGCCAGGACGTCTACGGCGCGTTGTGTTGCATCACGAGCCTTCCCTTCCGCATCAGCTCAACGATGGCAGCCAGGCTCTTGACCAGCGCGTTGACATGGGCATGGAGATGGGCATGGGCCAAGGCCTGGGACTGGGTCAGGGTCAGGGTAGACAGGGCCTTGGCAAGGGCCTGTGAGAGCTTCTGGGTATGGGTATGGGCCTAATCATATGTGTACATGAGAAATGTTGCAAGGCTTGCATACTCGCTGAACTAAAACCTTAATAAAACTTCACAAGTGAGCACTTTGATTTCCTCTTCCTAACCGATGACCAGGCAAGGAGTGATCAATGATGCATTGTCCAGTGAGGCACGCTGCTTTTCATCGTCTTGTCTTGTCTTTGAAATGATCATTGATATCAAATGCAGCGATCAAATGGAACATGTAAGGAAGTTACGCATTATAGTGAAGGCCCTCACTCACGCATGATAAATGTTTGATTGTTGGCTTTCTACATCAATAAAAACTTAAAGAGTTTGGCGGAGTGTCTGCTGTCATCTCGTGACTTAGAAGCGCTGTGATAGCACGTTTTCTCTCTCTCTCTCCTTTTCTCTCCCCCCACTCTCTCTCTCTCTCTCCCCCCTCTCTGTCTTTCTCATTCTATCAGTCTCTTGATAATCCTGTACTGAACAAATATTTTAATGCTCTCTGAACTCTGAACTGAGATTGATAAGCACTGTGTTATTTTACTGCACTCTGTTATATCAAATGTCTCTGTCTATCCTGCAAGGCAGGCAGTCCTTACAATTATCTGTAAGAGAAGAGAGAGAGTGAGAGAGAGAAAGAGAGTATCTATTTGGCTCCAAAGTACACCATACACAATACACACAACAATTCAATCTGAGAGGAGCGAGCCGAGCCCACTGAACGAGCCCACTAAAGAAATCGCCTCTCACACATTACGAGTTGATGCTGAGACTCGTGTGACAACAACACTAGGGGATGGAACGAGTAGTAGTGTTGCTTAGACTTGCATCGAACGCATCGCCAATGCTTGCAGTTGCAACCAGCGGGCGAATAGTCAGAAGAGAACAGCGAACGTACGTTGTCACAGGACCCATTGGGCGGGTCAACGCGGGGCTCAACACCGCCTCTCCGCCAAGACAAACGGGGACGTCACTCCAAAGGTCGACACGCTACGCCAAGACACATTGCTCACCCACAAAGCAATCACAATTCCGTTCGAATAAGGAACCAAACATCGTTGGCAATCGGCATCGGCTGACGTCGACGGCCGATGCCGTCCGTGCTGACCTCGGTCTGGCTGCTGGTCTGGCAGATCGAGGGAGGCAAGTCATGCCTCGGGGCAGGTGATGAGAGCTCGGTCAGAAGAGAGGCGTGTGTGAATCTGTGATAGTTCGATTCACCAGTCTAGAGAGTCTGTGAGGTGTGTGTGTGTCTTTATCACTGTCATTTCAATACATGTATTGCAGCCGTTGTAAGTGTGAACATATATGCTTGTTGCATTGTGAGTTTAGCTAGCAACGACGAATAGCGTATTTTCATAACTGTGAGAAATTGAAGTAAAATTCTCCATAAGATCACGAAGGAATGAGCTGCCAATGAACGCGAGAGTAGAGAGTAACCAACCACACACGAGAGTGAATGCATGAGAGACCCCGCCTGAACGATTTTTTCACTGAGTTTCGAGTGAGCGCGAGAGTTTTCTTATCTCATTTCGTACGAAATTGGGAGTCGATATATGAGGATACCTTAACTTTGTCCACCCTTCGTGGCAGGCAGTTATATGTGTTAAATGCCCTGCATGATAGAGCTAACGTATCGTTTACGCATTAATGCACACAATACCCATCCAAATTACATGTATAAATTACTTATATGTATAAATTTAACTGAATATATATAATCAGAAATGCGAGAGTATTGAAAATGACTACTTTATGACACTGTCCTTGAGGGTAGCAGGACCCCCACGACAGCAGAAGATCGTAAAGCGATCTGCATGAAGATGATCGCGGATCTGCAACACAGCTTGATGCATATCGGAGGCAAGCTTCCCCGAAGAACATAGACGGAGAGGCCCACCAGACGACGGGAGAGGAGCGTCTGCCCCGAAACGAAGGCATTGCATCAGCACTCAGGTGACCTCGGAGAGCACCCACCTGTCTTCTTCTTCCTCCTCCTCCTCCTTCTTTCCCATTACCCCTTTCTCCTCCCTCTCTCCTTCACTGTTAGTATTGACTTTTCCACAATAACACTTATGATGTAATGCTACTACTGCTAAGCTTAAGTCAGTACTGCTAATAGTAGTAATGATGATAATGATGATTATGATACTAAGAGTTATAATAAAGATGATGATAAAGGTAATATTGATAATAACAATAATGATAATATATTGGACTTAACACGAGAGCCTGAATTACGACCCGTCTATCGTGCGCCTTATACATTGCAACATATAAGGTCCAAAGTCCAATGCGTTGTCATGTATTTAAATTCTACATTTGTTTTGGTCGTGATATCTTGTTTTCTTTTCCTTTTATATCCTTTGAGAGTTGAGAAAGGTGTGCTTTGGCGTAGGGCAATTTGAGACGAAAAGGTAGATAAATTTATAGATTATAATGATAAATAGATAAGATTTATGTGTGGGAAAAATTCCGTTTGGGATGTTGATTGCCATTTGCTTGACCCGAGGTATTTAGCGATCTTGACCTGACCTCAAGACGGAACGCCAAGGATGCATTGGGTTAGGCTCAGGGAGTGCAAACGGCATCTGATTTTGATCTGGACCAGAATATCAGATGGATAATGGAAGAACGAATGTGGCGATAAAGTTGAACATCTTCAGACTGAATGTGCACATGATGAGGCTGCGTGAAAATAGGTTATGCTTGATGCATGCGATGACTCACGCGTGCTCTCCAGTCAAAGAATATGCGAGCGTCTTTTGTCTGATAAATATGTTCACTTTATATCTTTCACCCTTAACCTTGGCAGGCAATATTATCATGATCGTCCTCATTATCATCATCATTGTCATTAATATTAATACTGTTAGGATAATTATTATCATTTATAATGATATATGCCAGGTGACCTACGCTATTGGCTCAAGCTTTTCATCTTTTCACGACTTCGGCAAAGCCACAAATACTCTCTCGTGCTTTATTATTTTTACTATGACTATCACTCGGCCACGATAGCCTCTTGACTTTAATTCATACTTAGAGTCGCATGACTCTGATTCGTCTTACATGGTCTTCGGAAACGTTTTGATCCTTTATCCTGGCTGTCACGACATCACGCCTTCTGGTCCTCTGTGAAGCAAACGAAATTATTAATTTGTACATTGATCATATTTTTTAAAGATATGCCCTTGGGGCTTTTATGAATAAAGTAGATAGGATCATTTGATTTCTTTCTTTTTTTGGCTCAGTTCGAAAAAAATGTGAAGGGCCTAAGAAGAGGCAGTCCAAGGTCCATTTCCGAAACCTTGCTCCATGCTGTCCTGGAAGTTAGAGGTTCAGCATGGTCATCTGGCCATGCTGAGCTGTACCTGAGCTATGTTATCCTCAGTTAGAAATGCAGAGCGACAGGTAGGTTAACGAAGGTCGTATGCATGATTTACTCCTCTCGGAAAGGTTTCATGAGGCACTGAAGGTCAATCCGGCTCTTGTCATGCCTTTGTCAGTTTTAACTTTGTCTGCACAGGAGTAAGGGTTGGCTTTGATGTCTTTGAGGAATGGTCAGTGCGTGGAAATGTTATATCACAAATTTAGGTTTTAACATGATCATGTCATCAAGAATATAGACTGAAAAAACGTTATAGTCAGATAGTTCTTCATTTATTGATTCATCACTCCAGAAGTCTGCTTAGGCGTGGGTATGCAATATTGCACTTGAGATAAGGCCGTAATATGCTACATTGCACATTTATGATGAAGTGTAAGCATATCCTGTAGTGCATCAGATGACAGGAAATACTTCCAGAGCTCCGCGCACACCGTGCCAGGAGGTCTGAGAGGCTGTGTGACATGGCACTCGCAGGGATGATGCGCATGAGTTGGTCATTCATTAAAACCTGGCGTGCAAATCCCGTAGACCTCTGTGTTTTTCTTACATTCTTTTGAAATGGAGAAAAGATGTATCGTCTTGTCTTGTCTTTGAAATGATCACGATATCAAATGCAAAGGATCAAAATGTACACAAGGAAATTACGCATTATAGTGAAGGCCCTCACTCACGCATGATAAATGTTTGATTGTTGGCTTTCTACATCAATAAAAACTTAAAGAGTTTGGCAGTGTGCGTGAGTGTCTGCTGTCATCTCGTACTTGAGGCGCTGTGGCTAGCACGTTCTCTCTCTCTCTCCCCCCACTCTCTCTCTTTCTCATTCTATCAATCTCTCGATAATCATATACTGAACAACTATTTTAACACTCCTTCAACTCTGAACTGAGATTGATAAGCATTGTGTTATTTTACTGCACTCTGTTATATCAAATGTCTTCGTCTATCCTGCAAGGCAGGCAGTCCCACAATTATCTGTAAGAGAAGAGAGAGAGTGAGAGAGAGAAAGAGAGTATCTATCGGCCTGCAGCACACCATACACAATATACACAACAATTCAATCTGAGAGGAGCGAGCCGAGCCCACTGAACGAGCCCACTAAAGAAATCGCCTCTCACACATTACGAGTTGATGCTGAGACTCGTGTGACAACAACACTAGGGGATGGAACGAGTAGTAGGGTTGCATAGACTTGCATCGAACGCATCGCCAATGCATGCAGTTGCAACCAGCGGGCGAATAGTCAGAAGAGAACAGCGAACGTACGTTGTCACAGGACCCATTGGGCGGGTCAACGCGGGGCTCAACACCGCCTCTCCGCCAAGACAAACGGGGACGTCACTCCAAAGGTCGACACGCTACGCCAAGACACATTGCTCACCCACAAAGCAATCACAATTCCGTTCGAATGAGGAACCAAACCTCGTTGGCAATCGGCATCGGCCGACGTCGACGGCCGATGCCGTCCGTGTGCTGACCTCGGTCTGGCTGGTCTGGCAGATCGAGGGGAGGCAAGTCATGCCTCGGGGCAGGTGTCTACCATGAGAGCTCGGTCCGAAGAGAGGCGTGTGTGAATCTGTGATAGTTCGACTCAATTCAGTTCAGAGAGTCTGTGAGGTGTGTGTGTCTATATCACTGTCATTTCGATACATGCATTGCAGCCGTTGTAAGTGTGAACATACATGCTTGTTGCATTGTGAGTTTAGCTAGCAACGACGAATGGCACATCTTCATAACTGTGAGAAATTGAAGTAAAATTCTCCATAAGATCACGAAGGAAGGAGCTGCCAATGAACGCGAGAGTAGAGAGTAACCAACCACACACGAGAACCAATCAGAGAGCGAGTGACTAATGACGTAAGAGTGAATGCATGCGAGACCCCGCCTGAACGATTTTTTCACTGAGTTTCGAGTGAGCGCGAGAGTTTTCTCATCTCATTTCGTATGAAATTGGGAGTAGATATATGAGGATACCTTAACTTTGCCCACCTTCGTGTTTTCCCTTTGTCAAATGTGTTTAATGCCCTTCAAGATATAGCTACCTTATCGTTTACGCATTAACATACACAATACCCGGTCCAAATTACATGTATGTATAAATTTAACTGATCAGGAAATATATAATCAGGAAAGCGAGAGTATTGAAAATGACTACTTTATGGCACTGTCCTTGAGGGTCTCAGGACCCCCACGACAGCAGAAGATCGTAAAGCGATCTGCATGAAGATGATCGCGGATCTGCAACACAGCTTGATGCATATCGGAGGCAAGCTTCCCCGAAGAACATAGACGGAGAGGCCCACCAGACGACGGGAGAGGAGCGTCTGCCCCGAAACGAAGGCATTGCATCAATACACACGTGACCTCGGAGAGCGCCCACCTGTCTTCTTCCTCCTCCTCTTCCTCCTTCTTTCCCATTACTCCTTTCTCCTCCCTCTCTCCTTCACTGTTAGTATTGACTTTTCCACAATAACACTTATGATGTAATGCTACTACTGCTAAGCTTATGTCAGTACTACTAATAGTAGTAGCGATGATAATGATGATTATGATACTAAGAGTTATAATAAAGATGATAAAGGTAATATTGATAATAACAAATAATGGTAATATATTGGACTTAACACAAGAACCTGCATTACGACCCGTCTATCATGCGCCTTATACATTGCAACATATAAGGTCCAAAGTCCAATGCGTTTTTAATTCATTTAGATTTACATTTGCTTTGGTCGTGATATCTTGTTTTCTTTTCCATTTTATCCTTTGAGAGTTGTGAAAGGTGTGCTTTGGTGTAGGGCAATTTGAGACGAAAAGGTAGATAAGTCTATAGATTATAATGATAAATAGATAAGATTTATGTGTGGGAAAAATTCCGTTTGGGATGTTGATTGCCATTTGCTTGACCCGAGGTATTTAGCGATCTTGACCTGACCTCAAGACGGAACGCCAAGGATGCATTGGGTTAGGCTCAGGGAGTGCAAACGGCATCTGATTTTGATCTGGACCAGAATATCAGATGGATAATGGAAGGACGAATGTGGCGATAAAGTTGAACATCTCCAGACTGAATGTGCACATGATGTGGCTGCGTGAAAATAGGTTGTGCTTGATGCATGCGATGACTCACGCGTGCTCTCCAGTCAAAGGAAATGCGAGCGTCTTTTGTCTGATAAATATGTTCACTTTTTATCTTTCGCCCTTAACCTTGGCAGGCAATATCATCATGATCGTCATCATCATCATCATTGTCATTAATATTACTGTTATGATAATTATTATCATTTATAATAATATATGCCAGGTGACTCACGCTATTGGCCTGTGCTTTTCATCTTTTCACGACTTCGGCAAAGCCACAAATACTCTCTGGTGCTTTTCTTTTTTCTTTTTTACTATGA
>BOPN01000017.1:956955-964455 GCA_017312705.2 Penaeus japonicus | reverse complement strand
AGATAGTTGGGTCTAAGTCTTCGGTACGTCTGAAGTCCTAAATGTATGGATGGATGTATTCGTGTATGTATGTATCTATGTATGTATTGATGTATGTATGTGTGTATGCATGTATGTATGTATGTATGCATGTATGTATACATGTATGTATGTACGTATGTATGTATGTATGTATGTATGTATGTATGTATGTATGTATGTATGTATGTATGTAAGTATGTATGTATGTATGTATGTGTGTGTGTATATATGTATGTAGGCGAGTATGTATGAATATATAGCTGGATGTATTCATAAATATATATCTCTCTTACTTTCTTTTCCGTTCTGTATCTATATATATATTTTTTTTTTTTTTTCCTTTTATTAGAGAGAGAGAGAGAAAGCTAGAGAGAAAGAGAGAGAGAGAGAGAGAGAGAGAGAGAGACAGTCAGACAGATAGATAGATAGATAGATAGATAGAGGGCAGATAAACAAGCATACAGCGACGGATAGATATATAGTTAGATAAATGAATAGATATATAGATGAATTGATAGACAGAGAGACAGACAGGGAGATGGATAGATAAATAGTCAGATAGATAGATAGACAAACAGATAGGTAGACAGGTAGATAGATAAATAGGTAAATAGATAAATAGGTAGATAGATGAATATACAAATAGATAGACATATACAAAAAAAAGGTAAGGAGACATAGAGAGATAGTTAAATGCAAATACCTAATCACCTTCAGGATTAATTATCTTTGAAAATAATTATGATTATGACGGAACTTTCGTAACTCGATATACTGTGTATCTTTATTATTATCACTATTTGTATTTTTCTTTCGTAAAAGTTTAGGCCAAAAGGTGAAAAAGTTTGATTTATGTGCATCTATTTGTATCTGTTTATTTGTTTGCTTGTTTTTCCTGGGTTTTTATTCCTGAGGATATGTATTTTTTCTTTCTGCTTCATTCTTCTTATTTCTTTCTGCCTTTTTTTCTAGCTATTTCTTAATTGGATGTTAGTTTGTTTTTTTTGTTCTCTCTCTCTTTCTTTTTCTATCTTTCTTCTCTTTCTTCTTCTCTCTCTCTCTCTCTCTCTCTCTCTCTCTCTCTCTCTCTCTCTCTCTCTCTCTCTCTCTCTCTCTCTCTCTCTCTCTCTCTCTCTCTCTCTATATATATATATATATATATATATATATATATATATATATATATATATATACATATATATATATATATATATATATATATATATATATATATATATATATATGTATATATATATATATATATATATATATATATATATATATATATACATATATATATATATATATATATATATATATATATATATATATATATATATATATATATATATATACATACATATATATATTTATATATATATATATATATATATATATAGAGAGAGAGAGAGAGAGAGAGAGAGAGAGAGAGAGAGAGAGAGAGAGAGAGAGAGAGAGAGAGAGAGAGAGAGAGAGAGAGAGAGAGAGAGAGACATATATCTGTCTATCTATCTATCTATCTCACTCTCTCTTAATCATCTTTTTCTCCCATCTTTCTACCTCTAATTTTCGTTTCTCTACCTCAACCATCTCTCTCAAGCTCCTTCCCTCCTTCCCTCCTTCCCTCCTTCCCTCCCCCTTACCCTTCCTTCCCTCCTTCCCTCCTTCCCTCCCCCTTACCCACCCTCCTATCCACCCCATCCCGCCCCTCCACCCCACCCCTCCACCCCATCCCACCCCACCCCACCCTCCAACCCTCCAACCCTCAATCCACGAACAAATACACACGTTAGCACAGCGCAACCATACACATGTACGACCTATATAAAGGGACAGAGAATGGTCGTTTCTCAGTCGTAGAGGGAAGAAGGGTCGTCTTGTCTCCCTCTCACTGTCATTGGCTGCCATTACAACCGCGTCCAGCCAATAGGAAAGCGAGAAATGGCTGAAGTTTCCCCCTTCTGTTCTCGGTCGCTGGGATTTATATTTGTTTTTTAGTTTGTTTGTTTTTTTCTTGTTTTCTTGTGTGTATTCTTTTTCTTTCGTTCGTTTTCTGCTTCGTCATAATTTCTTTTTTTTTTTCTTTTTTTTTTCTTCTTCTTCTGTTTCTACTACTTCTTCTTGTTATATTCTTCTTCTTTTTTCTTTTGTTTCTCTGTTATAATTTTTCTTCTTCTTTTTCTACTTCTCTTTCTTGTTCTTTCTTCTTCAATCTTCTGGTTTTTCTTCATCTTCCTCTTCCCCATCCTCTTCCTTCTCACCATTACCCTGTTCCTCCTCTCTGTCTTGTAACATATTTTTCTTCTTTCCTTTTCCCATTCTCACGTCATCATTATCATCATATCCATCTTTCAGTTATTATTATCATCGTCTTTCTTATTCTTTCCTTTTTTTCTTTTTTTTGTTAGTGTTGTTGTTGTTTATTTCCACTTCATTCGTTTTTCATTTCCTCTCATCTTGTTCTCTGTTCTCCTTTCATTTCCGTTGTATTTTCCCCTTCTTGATTCCCTATTTCCTTTTCTTCTTTTTTTTCTAATTCTGCTTCGTGTTAATTTCATCTTTTGTTTTTCATTTTCGATCTTTGATTTGATTTTCTTCCTTTTTCCTGTTTTACTTTTTCTTTCTTTCTATCTATCTATGTCTCCTCTTGTTGCTTCCTGAGAGAGATAGAGAGAGAGGGGGGGGAGAGAGAGAGCGAGAAAGAAAGATAAAAAGAGAGAAGGGGAGGGAGAGAGAGGGGGGAGGGGTTTGAGAGAAGGGGGGAGGGAGGGAGGGAGAGAGGGGGGGAGGAAGAGAGAGAGAGCGCGAGAAAGAGAGAAAGGGAGAGAGAAAGAGGGAGAAGGAAAGAGGGAGAGAGAGAGAGAGAGCGAGAAAGAGAGAGAGAGGGAGAGAGAGAGAGAGAGAGAGAGAGAGAGAGAGAGAGAGAGAGAGAGAGAGAGAGAGAGAGAGAGAGAGAGAGAGAAAGAGAGAGAAAAAAAAGCAAGAAAGAGAGAGAGAGAAAGAGAGAGAGAGAAAGTATCAGAGACAGAGACAAGAGACAGGAAAAAAAAGGAAAAATGACAAACAGATTACAAGACCAAAGTAATAAGAATATAAAAGATTTTTCAAAACGTAAGAAAAATCATTTAAAAAATAGACACCCAAGATAAACGAACGAACGATAAAAAAAGCAAAATGGCGGGGGATCCACCTTGCCCAAACAACATTTGAATAATATTATTTTCACTTATAACATCCGGGCCAGAAGTTCTAAACCAGCATCTTAAGATTAATAACATCAATAAAAGCCGGTTAGAAGGGGAGCAAGCGAAGAGGCAAGTGTAGCAAAGCAAAAATCACCCTTGTGTCCTGGCCCATTAGGTCGAAAGTCCCCTCGGAGACTCAGGGACAATTTTAGGCCTTTAAGAAATCGGTTTAGAAAACTTTGAGTCGACGAAGAAATAAAAAAATAAAAAAATAAAAATATATTATCTTAGAAATAGTTTTCTTTTTCGAGAGATTCCTATAGAAGAAATTATTCTTGATAGATGAAATAAAGGATTTTGAAAGAGTAGAAGGATACGAAACAAAAGAAAAAGAAAAGAAACAAAGATATTTTCCAAACTTAATAAAACCAAAGATTTGTTTTTTTTTCTTTGAATCCTACAAATCAAATACATTCTTTTATAATAAGGACTAGGGTTTGAAAAGACCCTATATCGAGAAAAGTTTTTTTTTTATGAAATCAAAAAAAGGATTTTGAGAGCCCTATGAAAGCTGATCCCAATGGTGAGTCCTTTTTGGAGATCCCTTGACCACCAAAAGATAGAGTTAGTAAGGAAAACAAAATTTTGATTTAATTTTCCCCACTTATTTTCCTTTTTGCTGTTCTTCCTGTTCTTCTTTTTCTTCTTCTTCTTTCGCCTTATTCTTATTCTTATTCTTTTTCTTTTCTCTTACTACTTCTTTCTTATTTGTATACTTATTATCATTAATATGTTTTTACTACTTCTCTTCTTCTTTCTTCTTCTCTTCCTTCTTTATTCTTCTTCTTCTGCTACTTCCTCTTTCCTTCTTTTCCTTCTGCAACTCCTTATCATTATAATCACTATTATTATCTTTATCACGACTTCTCTTTTTTCCCTTTCCTTGTCTTCTTTCAATTCTTCTCTTTCTCCTTATTCCCCATCTTCTTCTCCGTTTTCTTCCCATCTTCTCTTTGTCGTCCGCCAACGAATAAAACAAAAACAAACAACAAAACAAACGAAAACAACAAACAGACACAAAACAACAAATAAACAAAAAAAAATAGAAAAAAAAATAAAGCAACACCAGGTAAATAAATCAATATATCAATAAATAAATCAAGATACATCTTTAAAAAAAATGAAATAAAACATGAAAACAAGAAACTGGTCAGATCAAAACAACCCCATACATCAATTGAATTCTTTAAAAGCAACAGACCCGCTTCCCTGGGGTCTTGAACGGCCGAAGACTCTCAGAGGCTTGTCTTGGAAGGAAGGAGGAAGAAAAAGAGGGTAGTAAAAGTGGGGAGAGAGGGGGAGGGAGAGGGGGAGGGAGGGAGAGGGGGAGAGAGGGAGAGAGGGAGGGAGGGAGAGAGAGAGGGGGAGAGAGGGAGGAAGGGAGGGAGAGAGGGAGGGAGGGAGGGAGAGAGGGAGAGAGAGAGAGAGGGGGAGGGAGAGAAAGAGAAAGGGAGGGAGGGAGAGAGATAGAGAGAAGGAGAGAAAGACAAGCAGAGACAGAGGACAAACTGATAGACGACAAACAGTGAGGAGGAGAGAGGGAAGGGGGGGGGGGGGGAGAAATATGTGTGTGTTTCTTGGGGGGGGGGAAAGGTAAATATAGATTAAAATGTATATCTATAAAACATGCAGTATTCTCCTACACATATCCACACATTTCTCTCTCTCTCTCTCTCTCTCTCTCTCTCTCTCTCTCTCTCTCTCTCTCTCTCTCTCTCTCTCTCTCTCTCTCTCTCTCTCTCATTCCCTTTCTCTTTCTCTCTTTCTCATAAAACCAACCGCGCACGCCCAGGGGACGAAATAAGATTGTCAAATAAAAAGGAAAATATGATAATGCTAATAATAATAATTCTATTCCCTTTCTACCTCTCCCCTCCTCTTCCATTCCCCCTTCTCTTTATTACCCTTTAACCCTCCTCTCCGCTCCCCCCCCCCCCCCCCCCCCCCATTTCAAGCACCCCTCCCTGTGTCTAGCTTCTATCCTTGCTCCTATCCCCTCACGGCAACACCCCCCACCCCATCCTTTCCCAATCCCGTAATCTATCCCCCCCCCTCATTCTCATCCCCTTTCTCCTTCCTCTTCCCCTTACCCTTCCCCTTCCCCTTCCTATTCTTCCTTTTCCTATCCCTCTTCCCCTTCCCTTTCCTCTTCCTCTTCCCCTTCCCTTTCCTCTTCCTCTTCCCCTTCCTCCTCCTTTTCTCCTTCCCCTTCCTCTTCTCATTCCCCTTCTTCTTCCTCTTCCCCTTCCTCTTCCCCTTCCTCTTCTCCTTCCCCTTCCTCTTCTCCTCTTCCCCTTCCCCTTCCCCGTTCTTCCTCCTCCACCCCCTCCTTTTTCGTAAAGACCCTTCCATCCCCCTAAATACCCCTGCCCTCCTTTCATTGCCCTTAAAGTCCCCTAAGCTCCGTCTATCCCCTAAAGACCCCCCCCCCCTTTTACTCTCCCCAAAAGACCCCCTCCCCCCTCCCCTCTTTTCTAGTGCCCTTCCTTAAAACATCCTAAACTCCCTCCCTCCCCCCCCTCCCCTAAAAATCCCTCTCCCCTTCCCTCCCTTTTGCAACCCCTTCCCTACCACCCTCTCTATCCCCCCCTTAATTACCTCTACCCCCCCCCACACACACACACACCCTTACCCCTGCAAACAAAACGATGCCTACTACCTACTGCTCCCAACCATGCAAGGGAAAAAGACCACGTGTCTGCCATTTCCCCTAGGCCTATTTGCATTGCTCTTTCTGATAGGCCTCATCGTAGCACGGTTCGCTGTTTCTCATAGACCTCATCGCATCGCCGTGTGCTATTTGGCACAGGCCTATTTGCAGTGTTGAAGGATCAAACGATTAGGCAGAATGATTGAATCCTTAGGTCTATAGCCATTTCGGGGGCGGGGGGGGGGGGGGGTGTTGGCTGTTCATTAGGTTGTATTGTCTTGGGTGAGTTGTGTAAGGGGGAGGGGGGTGAGGGTGAGGGTTGTGTGTGTGGGGGGGGGGGGATTTAGGAGTAGGTAGGGGACAGAGGGGATGTTTGTGAGTGCTTGTGTGTGTGTGTGGGGGGGGGAGGATGTATATGTAAGTGTTTGTTGTGTAGATAGATAAGTTAGGCGTGTGTGTGGGTAGGTTGACAGAGAGAGAGAGAGAGAGACTGACAGACACAGACACAAAGAGAAAGAGAGAGGGGAGCTGACAGACACAGACACAGAGAGAGAGAGAGAGAGAGAGAGACAGACAGACTGACAGACAGACACAAAGAGAAAGAGAGAGGGGAGCTCACAGATACAGACAGAGAGAGAGAGAGAGAGAGAGAGAGACTGACAGACAGACACAAAGAGAAAGAGAGAGGGGAGCTCACAGACACAGAGAGAGAGAGAGAGAGAGAGAGAGACAGACAGACTGACAGACAGACACAAAGAGAAAGAGAGAGGGGAGCTCACAGATACAGACAGAGAGAGAGAGAGAGAGAGAGAGAGAGAGACTGACAGACAGACACAAAGAAAAAGAGAGAGGGGAGCTGATAGACACAGACAGAGAGAGAGAGAGAGAGAGAGAGAGAGAGACAGACTGACAGACAGACACAAAGAAAAAGAGAGAGGGGAGCTGATAGACACAGACAGAGAGAGAGAGAGAGAGAGAGAGAGACAGACTGACAGACAGACACAAAGAGAAAGACAGAGGGGAGCTCACAGACACAGACACACAGAGAGAGAGAGAGAGAGACTATTACAACCTACTAGTTTGTATGTTAGTGTCCTTAGAAGATTCCAAAGACCAATTTAGAAATAAGCGAAAGTATTTCAACTGTGACAAAAAAAGAAGAAGAAAGAAAAGAAAAGATGTCTGTCTTAAGAAAGGGTTCTTTAGATTGAAGACTTTTAAGATTGAAAGTTTTGCCTAGTTTTATCTAGGCTTTGAATAGAAGGGTAACTGTTGTATTACAACTTTACTTTATTTTTTTTCTTTCGGTGCGATGTTTTGCATACAAAGTTAATGTGTGTATATGGTTTGCGTGTGTGAAAGTGTGTATGTGTGTGTGTGTGTGAGAGAGAGAGAGAGAGAGAGAGAGAGAGAGAGAGAGAGAGAGAGAGAGAGAGAGAGAGAGAGAGAGAGAGAGAGAGAGAGAGAGAGAGAGAGGGAGAGAGAGAGAGAGAGAGAGAGAGAGAGAGAGAGAGAGAGAGAGAGAGAGAGAGAGAGAGAGAGAGAGAGAGAGAGAGAGAGAGAGAGAGTGTGTGTGAGAGAGAG
>BOPN01000017.1:949455-951955 GCA_017312705.2 Penaeus japonicus | reverse complement strand
CTCTCTCTCTCTCTCTCTTTCTCTCCCCCCCCCCCCCGCCACTCTCTCTCTCTCTTCTTCTCTTCCTTCTCATCGTTATGTCTTTCTCTTTCTCCCTCTCTCTTTTCGTCTCCCTTCTTTCCCTTTTTCATATCTCCCTCCTTCTTTATCTGTCTCTCCCTTCTTTCTTTCTCTTCTCGTTCCTTCGCCTTCTCCCTATTATCATCCTTCTCCCTAATTCATCCCCTATAATCCCTCCTTCTCCTCTCTCTTTCTCCCTCTCTCCCTTCTTTTCTCCTTCCCTCCCTCCTTGTCACACATCCTTCTCCCCCTCCCTACCCCTCTCCTTTTCCCTCTACTTTCTTTCTTTCTCTATCTATCTATCTGTCGATCTATCTATCTATCTATCTATCTATCTTTCTCTCTCTCACTCATTCCCTCTACTTTTCCTTCTCCTTTTCAATCTACTTCTCCCTCACTTTCTCCTTCGATTTATTCCTCTCCTTTTCCCTCTCTCTCTCCTTCTCCCTCTCCTCCTTCCTCCTCTTATTCCTTCCCTCCTCCATCTCCTCCTCCTTCTCCCTCTCCTCCTTCCTCCTCTTATTCCTCCCCTCCTTCTCCCTCCCCTCCTTCTCCCTCCCCTCCTTCTCCCTCCCCCCCTCCTTCTCCCTCCCCTCCTCCTTCTCCCTCCCCTCCTCCTTCCCCCCCCCTCCTCCTTCTCCCCCCCCCCACCTTCTCCCTCTCCTCCTTCTCCCTCTCCTCCTTCGACCTCTCCTCCTTCGACCTCTCCTCCTTCTCCCTCCCCTCCTTCTCCCTCTCCTCCTTCTCCCCCCCTCCTTCTCCCCCCCTCCTTCTCCCTCCCCTCCTCCTCCCTCTCCTCCTTCGACCTCTCCTCCTTCGACCTCTCCTCCTTCTCCCTCCCCTCCTTCTCCCTCTCCTCCTTCTCCCTCCCCCTCCTCCTCCCTCTCCTCCTTCTCCCTCTCCTCCTCCTTCTCCCTCCCCTCCTTCTCCCTCTCCTCCTTCTCCTCCCTCCTCCTTCTCCCTCCCCCCTCCCTCCCTCCCTCTCTCCCCCCCCCCCTCCCTTCCCCCCCCCCCCCCCCCCCCCCCCCCCCCCCCCCCCCCCCCCCCCCCTCCCCCTCCTCCCTTCTCCCTCCTCCCTCCTCCCTTCTCCCTCCTCCTCCTCCTCCCTCCCCCCCTCCTCCCTCTCCCCCTCCCTCCCCCCCTCCTTCTCCCTCCTCCTTCTCCTCCCCTCTCTCTCTCCCTCCCCCCCTCCCTCTCTCTCTCCCCCCTCCCCCCTCCCCCTCCCTCCTCCCCCCCCCTCCTCCCCCCCCCCCCCCTTCTCCCCCCCCCCCTCCTTCTCCCTCCCTCTTTCTCCCTCCTCCTCCCCTCTCCTCCCTTCTCCCCCCCTCCTTCACCCTCCCTCCCCCTCCCTTCCCCCCCCCCCTCCCTTCTCGTTCCCCTCGCTTCTCCCTCTCCCTCCCTTCTCCCTCCCCCTCCTTCTCCCTCCTCCTCCTCCTCCCTCCTCCTCCTCCTCCCTCCTCTTCCTCCCCCCCTCTCCCTCTCCTCTCTCCCCCCCCCTCCCCCCCCCCCCCCCCCCCCCCCCCCCCCTCCCCCCCTCCCTCTCTCCCCCTCCTCCCTCCCCTCTCCCACCTTTTTCTCCCCTCTCACTGCCCCCTCTCCTCTCTCTCTCTCTCTTCCTTTCTCTCTCTCTCTCTCCCTCCCCCCCTCCCTCCTCTCTCCTCATTTCTCCCTCCCCCACACCCCTCCCTCCCTCTCCTCTTCTTCTCCCACTCTGTTCGTCTCCCTCCCCCTCCTCCTTCTCCCTCTCCTTCTCCTTCTCCCTCTCCCTCTTCCTCCTCCTTCTCCCTCTCCCTCTCCTTCTCCCTCCCCTCCCCCTCCCTCCCTCCCTCCTTCTCCCTCCCCTCCTCCCTCCCTCCCCCTCCCTCCCCCCTCCTCCTTCCCCCCCCCCTCCTCCTCCTCCCTCCCCTCCTTCTCGTTCCCCTCCTTCTCCCTCTCCTCCTTCTCCCTCTCCTTCATCTCCGTCATCCGTCAATACACATTAGCGACCGGAAGTAGACATTAGTAGCACTTCCGCACCCGTGGGATTATTGCATCCTCATTTCCGGTATTGTGTACATTTGTTTCTTTATTTGTTTCTTGTCTTTGTTGTTGTTGTTGTTTTTTTCTGGTGTTAATGCTTCATCTAATTTGTGTATTGCGTTATTAGGCCGCCCCCGGATTGTGTGATGGTCTAGATCTGGGTTTTGTAATTTGTAATCACGGGCATGAAAAGTCTTTTCTTGTATTAGTATTTAGCAGTGTTTTGTGTGTGTGTGTGTGTGTGTGTGTGTGTGTGTGTGTGTTTGACGGTGTGTGTGAATGTGTATGTGTGTGTTTGTGTGTGAGAGAATGTGATTCTCTCTCTCACTTGATCTCTTACTCTCTTATCCTTTTTTTCATTCTCTCGCTCTCCTCTCTCTCTCTCTCTCTCTCTCTCTCTCTCTCTCTCTCTCTCTCTCTC
>BOPN01000017.1:899455-901955 GCA_017312705.2 Penaeus japonicus | reverse complement strand
CCTATAAAGTGTACATTCGCAATCTTTTCTGGAGTGGAAGGAGGGGAGAGGATGGAGGGAAAGAGGGGGGGGGGAGAGAATCACTTCCCCCCTCCCCCTCCCCATCCCCTCCCTCACCCCCCCTTCGAAAACAGCGACCCCATTCAGAGGCAATCCATCAGGAATCGGTGTCATTTAGGCCCACACTCTCCCGTAATGTGCCGATAATTTCGACCCTACGCACTCCCCTTCCCTTTCTTTTTCCTCCCTTTATTTCCTCCCTTTTTACTACTTTCTTCTCCCTCACTCTTCCTCCTCTTCCTTCCTTCCTTCCCTTCCCCTCTTCTGTTCTTTTTACTATCCTCCCCCACTCCATTCTCCCCTTTTCCCTTTTCCACTCTCCTTCCATTCCCCTTACCTTTTTCTTTTTCCTTCCTTCCCTTCCCCTTTTACCTTTCCCCTCCTCTCTTTTCCTTCAATTCTTCACCTATCCCCCTTTCCACCCTTCCCTTCCTACCTTTCATTTCCCCTCTTCCTCTTTTCCCTCTCCTTTTCCCCATCTCCCTTCCTTTCTCCTATCCTTTCTTTTTCCTCTTCCACTCCACTTTTGCCCTTTTCTCCTTCCCATCTTCCCCTATTCCCTCCTTGTCCTCTTCCTTCATCCTCTTCCACCTGTCCCCTCCCCTCTCTCCCCTTTCTCCTCTTCCCCTATTCCCTCCTTGTCCTCTCCCTTCCCCCCTCTTCCACCCGTCCCCTCCCCTCTCTCCCCTTCTCCTCTTCCCCTATTCCCTCTTCCACCCTTTCCTTCCCCTCTCTCCCCTTCTCCTCTTCCCCTATTCCCTCCTTGTCCTCTCCCTTCACCCTCTTCCACCCGTCCCCTCCCCTGTCTCCCCTTCTCCTCTTCCCCTATTCCCTCTTCCACCCTTCCCTTCCCCCTCTTCCACCCTTCCCTTCCCCTCTCTCCTCTCCCCTCCTCTCCCAATCGTTGCCCTGATTTGTATTACAGAACCGACTGGAAAGCGTTACATGTAGCTATGTAGTTTATGCGCGTGAGGGGGAAGACGAGGCTGAGGGGAAAGGAGAGAGAGGAAGATGGGAATGATGGAGGGGAAAGGAGAGAGAGGAAGATGGGAAGGATGGAGGGGAAAGGAGAGAGAGGAAGATGGGAAGGATGGAGGGGATGGAGGGGAGGGAGAGGGGAAGGAAGAAGATGGAGAGAGGGAATGAGGAAGAAATGATGAAGTGAGATAGGGAGAGATGAATGAAGAGGAAGCAGAGAGGGAGATATTAAGGAAGGAAAAGGAGAAAGAAAAAGGGGATGAAATGAAGAAGGGAGATTTAAAGAAAGGAGAATGAAAAAAATATGAAACAAAGAGAAAGAGAGAGAACAAGAGATGAAGGAAGCAGGAGTAACGGGAGGGAGGTGAGGAACAGAGAGAGATAAAAGAAGGAGAGGTGGAATATAGGGTGAAGGGAAAGAAGGAGAAGGAGGGAGAAAGGAGGAGAAGAAGAGAGAAGAAAGGGAGAAGGGTAGAAGAAAGAGACGAAAATGGGGGGAAATAAGAAGAGAAAGTAGGAAAAAAAACAATAAAGAGACGGGAAAAATAAAGGTAAAGAAAACACGAAGAAATAAAGAAGAAGGAGAAAGAGAGAGAGAGAGAGAGAAAGAGAAAGACGATAGAGGGAAAGAGGAAAGGAATCACACTTGAGCGAAAGAAAATTATATTTGGAAAAGGGAGATGGAAGAATACGAAGATAAAGAGGAAGAAGAAATAAGACAAATGCTGCTTCTGAGACACAAGAAAAAAAAGAGATTATATATTTAAATAAAAAGGGGGAAAATTATACACAGTTAAAAGGTAAAGAGAATCATTCTAATGCTTTCTATTGGAAAAGGAAAAAACGAACGAAATTATTGTTTCTTATAAGGAAAATATACAAGAATAAACACGTGTGTATTCATACATACACATGCGCACACAAACACCTACATACACATTCACACATTCATACATTTACGTACAAACGCACTCATAGAAACACCCTCACACACAAACAAACATACACATATAAACACCCATTAAAACAGACATACAGATGCAACACACACACACACACACACACACACACACACACCCACACACACACACACACACACACACACACACACACACACACACACACACACACCCCCCCCCCCCCCTAAAAAAAAAAAAAAATCAAAAGAATAAAGAAAAAAAAGTGAAAAAAAAAGAAAAGGAGAAGAAGAAGAGATACAGTCAAGACGCACCGAAGGACTGTTTGTCCTCCGAAAGCCTTGAGGACATTTCGTTGTTTAAGATTTCGAGTGAGTAATGTCGCTTTGCTGTGAATTCACGGACGATTTGCCTCCGGGGAGAAAATGGTCGGACGAGGAGCGAATTTTCCTCCTCTTCTCTCTCTCTCCCGGTGAAGCGATAGCGTTTGCTGTCTTTTAAGGGATGGGGGGGGGGGGAACGGGGGAGGGATGGGAGGGGGAGGG
>BOPN01000017.1:886955-889455 GCA_017312705.2 Penaeus japonicus | reverse complement strand
ACGTTGTCGGAATAATTTTTTTCCGGAATAATTTATGCAAATCTGACGTAATCTTCAATTTAATGGCAAAAAATACGTCGAACATCTTAAAGACTGATCCAAAAAAATAAAGTTTTTAGAAAGAAAAAAAAATCAAGGAAATTCCTTTTTTTTATCTATGTATTTTTTGGAATGGGATGCGCGGTGAAAGTAAAGATGGTAATTTTAATATTCATGATAGCAATCATCATTAGCATCATTAGTAATATTATCGATATGTTAATTATGATGAAAATGATAATGGCAATGATGATGATATTGATGATGATGATGATTATAATGAAGATAATGATGATTAAAATTATAATGATATTGATAGCAATGATGATAATAATAATACTAGCAATAATCCTATTGTGATAAAATAGTAGTAATGATAAAAGATGATAATAATGATTATAGTAACAAAATCAATAATAGTAACAATAATAATTATATTGATGATAATGATAACCATAATCATGATTATGATAATAACGATATCAATAATAATGATAATGATAATAAAGATAGTAACAACAATAATTGTAACAATAATGATGATAATAGTAATAACCATTATCATTATCATTGTCACTGTTATCATTATTACTGTAATAACAACAAAGACAGTAATGAAAAATGATCATTGGAGATCTCATCATCATCAATATCATTATATGATCAAATTCCTAGACAGGTAATCGGTAAACAATAAGGAAATTGAAACCAAACTATCGATATTTTATAAGATTGCCCTACAAACCTTGCTGATTTAGATGCATAATAATCTATCATTTCTTTCTCTCTCTCTCTCTCTCTCTCTCTCTCTCTCTCTCTCTCTCTCTCTCTCTCTCTCTCTCTCTCTCTCTCTCTCTCTCTCTCTCTCACTCTCTCTCTCTCAAGCGCTCACTCACTCACTCACTCTCTCTCTCTCTATCTCATCATTGCGTGTGTGTGTGTGTGTGTTTGTTTGTGCATCATAAATATTTATTTATTCATCCTTTCAACTATTCATCTATTCATTTGTTTACACATTTTCCAGTTCCTGTAATCATAGCTACAATGCGAAAGCAACATTATATTCACCTCTGTTTTAAGTTGCAATATTGCAGGTTCATTTTTACCCGGATTTTTTCCCCCTTTTTTGTATCCGATGATACTTATTTTAGATATTTCAACAACAACAAAAATAAACTATCTGTTTTTGTTTGTCTGTTTGTTTTAATTCTTTTTTTTTTCTTTTGTTTCTTTGTGAGTGTTTGCTTAATTTTCCCTTTGTTCTTTCTTGTTTTTTTTTTTTTTTTTTATTATCTTCGTTTTTTTCTTCGTCTCCTAATCAAAACACAAAAATCAAAATCAAAAAAAGAATATCATCACTTATTCCACATCAGATTTTATAAACAGACAAGCGATTCCTCTTTGATGTTCAATTGAATGTCATCTTGAACAAATATTCTTATTTGTGTGCGTTTGTCTTGAGAAAATAAATAGGTAAGTGTTCATTTTTTCACGTATGTTATGGAAACTGATTGTTGCATATGTTGAGAGATTGGTAGATGTACACATAGTGAAACACAGCAGATTGACACATAATAGGAGATAGACACATAAACATATAAATAGACACATAGATAGATAAAACACCGTCACACACCGATAGATACATTCACACACACACACACACACATACACACACACACATCATACATAAATAACTCTCTAAAATAAAGAGTTTAAAGCGAGACATGCTTGTAAGTGCGGGGTGGTCGTTGTATACGTCATCTGATATAGATTCGGAGTTTGTACTGTGGTTGCAGCCTTGAGTTGCAATGGGACAGGAATTCCATGTTGCATTCGAAGCGGAATTCACGTGCTTTTGTGTGTTGGGGGAGAGGGTGTAGTGTGTCTGTGTGTGTGTGTGTGTGTGTGTGTGTGGGCGTGAGTGTTTGTCTGTGTTGTGAAGAGAGAGTGTGTGTGTGTGTGTGTATGTGTGTGTTTGTGTGTGTGTGTGTGTGTGTGTGTGTGTGTGTGTGTGTGTGTGTGTGTGTGTGTGTGTATGCGTTCGTGCGTGCAGGCGCTTACTCGTATACTTCTATATTTCCATTCATGATAAATCAAAGATCACTTCCGGCTCAAAAACAAACAATACACCCCAATAATTAAAAAAAAAAAAAAAAAAAAATCACATCAACGCATATAACTCAAAACATCCATAGATCATAGTCCACGTTCGCCCCCGCTCATGAACGGTCAAAACCATTCGAGACTGCGAGAGAAGAAAGTGCTATGCCCTCGCCATCTGTTGCTTCCCATGACCCTGCGCTCTCCCGTCGTTGTAGGGGACGTTAAGGGATGTTAAGGGACGTTAAGGGAAAACGTGTAAGGGTTCTTAGGCCTTTTTCTTTGGCTGAGACTCGACCCGTGTGTTGTGGCTTCGGTTTTGTGCTTCGTTCGTTCGAGACTCGACTTAATAGGTTGA
>BOPN01000017.1:866955-869455 GCA_017312705.2 Penaeus japonicus | reverse complement strand
ATATTAGATATAATACACTATGTCATATTAGGTGCAAATTTCCCCAACCTAAATTAATTTTGAACATGCCTTTTTCAACACAGACACAAAACACGCACGCACACACAAACATTGCCATTATCACTGCTGTTATTAACATAATCATTAATATCTTTATTGATTCTGCTGTTATTATTACTATTACTATTGCTGTGTTTGTTATCATCATTATCATTATCATCATGATGATTATCATTATCATCATCATCATTACCATAATTATTTAGATAATACTTATATCGATAAACCGCAGTGTATGCATTTATATGAGTGGCTATGTGATCATTAAGACCTTCTCTTCTGCAATTGACATTTAATCGAGCAATAGCTCACTCAGTTTCGTGCAAGGTTTCTAATCAAAGTTCCAGAGTTCGAGTCCCATATATACAGCCCTTAATTTTCATTTATTTATTTATTATTTATTATTATTATCATTATTATTATTTTTTTTTTTTTTGGGGGGGGGGTCGCTATCATATTCATGATTAGTTACATTGTCAATGTTATCATTTGTACCATTATTGTAATTTCTATTAGTTAATCATCATTATTATCATCACTTTCATCATCGTTAGTATTTAAGTATTTAAGTTAGTATTTAGTATTTACTATTTAAGCATTATCGTTATCATAATCTTTATTATTCAGATCATTATCATCGTCATCGACATTTATATCATTTTCATTATCAGTTTTTACTATCATAATTGTTATCATCAATATTATCATCATAATAAAATTATTGCCCTCTCTGTTGTTATTGTTATCATCATTACAATTATCATCATTATTGATATAATATCGTCATCATTAATTTTATTGTTACTATTGTTTTCATCATCATGATCATTATCATCACCATCATTACTTTCTCTTCCCGATATCATTATCATCATCATTGTAAAAGCTATAACTATCATTACTATTACTATTACCAACGTCATTATCCTTATTATTAGCATTATCATCATTATCAGTATCACATAATCATCATCCCCATCACCATCATAAGCATCACCATCTTCAGTATCATCATCATTATTATCCTCATCATCACCATCCCCATCATTAGTATCATCATTATCATCATCATAATCATCAAAATTCCTATACATAATATTATCATTGATATTTCTTTTTTTTTTATCATTATTGCAATCATTATTATTGTTATCGGTATTAATGCTCGGATTATCATTATCACACTATTGATGTTATTCTTGTTTTTATTACTATCATTATCATTGTCATTATCAACATAATCATCATTATCTTTATTGTTACTGATGTCATAATTATCATTATCATTTTCATTACTATAATTATTATTATTATTATCATCATCGTTATTGCTATTTTCATAGTTGTTATCATTATCATCATGGTAATTATGATTATCATTATCAACATCGTCATTGAGAACCAACGTCGTAGAGCCTCGAACACACGCACGCAATATTACGCTCTGACGTCATCATTATCGTCATCATCATCGCCATTCCTCTCATGATTGTTCTCTTTCTTATTATTATCATTAATCATACTTCTACTGATACCCTTGTTCTGTTTTTTTTTTCCATTATCAATGGAAATGCTTTTTTTTCTTCATTATCAATAGCATTATTGTTATCATCATTTTCATAATTATTTTTATTACTGTTGTCATTAATCATTCTTGTTATTCTTGTTACTATCAGCATCGTTATTATATCATTATTAATATCATTATCATTATTGTTACTGTTGCTCTTGTTATTGCAATTGCATTAGAATGATAATTATTGTTATTATTATAATTCCTTACTACCAGTACTGCTTTCTTCATTGTTTATAGTAATGGTAACAGTAGTTGTTGCAGGATCACTGATATTAGCATCATCATTATCATTTTGTTTTTGTTCACCTTTATACCTGTGTTTTTGTTTTGTTTTTACTTTTACTTCATAATAATTATCATTATTGCTCTATTAATACTACGTTTTTTATCCTTATTATCATCAACAGCATCATTATCACTATCACTATTATCCTCCTATTTCTCCTCCTCATCATCATTATTATCATTATCATCATCATTATCATAATCATTAAAATATTACTGATACCAATATAACGTCTGTGTATGCATGTATATGAGTGACTATGAGATCATTAAGACCTTCTTTTATGCAATTGACATTCAATCGAGCAATAGCTCACTCAGTTTCGTGCAAGGTTTCTAATCAAAGTTCCCGAGTTCGCGTCCCATATATACAGCCCTTATTTATTATTATTATTTTTTTTTGGGGGGGGGGATCGTTATCATAGTCATTAATAGTTCCATTGTCAATTATTATTGGTAGCATCATTGTTATTTCTATGTAGTTAATCATCATCATTATTATCACTTCCATCATCATTAGTATTACTTTAATTATTGAAACGCTTACTATTTAAGCATTATCGTTATCATAATCTTTAT
>BOPN01000017.1:860000-864194 GCA_017312705.2 Penaeus japonicus | reverse complement strand
AAATGAATAAATAAATAAATAAATAAATAAATATATATATATATATATATATATGTGTGTGTGTGGTGTGTGTGTGTGTGTGTGTGTGTGTGTGTGTGTGTGTGTGTGTGTGTGTTTGTCTGCATGCGTAAATATATTTCAAAAATAGTTGTAGTCATTCCTGGCTAGTATAATGTTAATGGTAATAGTAAAAAATATAATGATAGCAATCATATCAATGATAATGATGATTACATTGATGATAGTGATAATAATAGTAATAGTGAGGATAATGCTATTAAGAGTGATAATAATGATCATGATAATAATCATGATGGTAATAAAAAGGAGTGATAGTATATGAATAGTAATGATAATAAAAAGATAATAATGGTAATAACAATATTGACAGCAATGATAATTATATTGATAATAATTAGAGTAATAATTATAATGGTAATGATGATAATTATGATAATTAAGAAGATAATGAAAATTTAAATGATAGTAATGGTAATAATGATAACAATGATAATGATAACAATAATGATAATGACAATGATGATAATGATAATAATGATAATGATGATAATGATGATAATTAGGATGATGATGGTAATGAAGGTAGTAATAACAATAGTAATGATAATAATAATGATAATAATAATGACAGCGGTAATGATACCAGTAAAGATGATAAAGCTAATAATGATTATAATGATAATAACAACAATAATGATAATTTCCATTATCTTAAGAAAGATGATAGTAATAGCATTGATATAAATAATAGTAATAATGATAATGATAATGATATCAACATTAACAATGATAATGGTACTGATACTGAGGGTAATAGGATAACGATTATGATGCTGATAACAATACCAACAATAAAGATCATAATGATGATACCAATGATAATGTTAAAAATTATAATGACAATCATGATGATTTGAAATGAGCAATTATGAAACAATAATTACGAGAAACTTGACAATCAGAATGGTTCTCTTCATAAGAAATAATATTATAATCATAAAGATGATCATATCAATAACAACAAAGATAATAATTCTTGATCACATCCTCAGCTGATCATTATAATTATATAATCAGCTGATCACTATAATCATATCATCATCTGATCACTATAATCATATATCAGCTGATCACTATAATCATATATCAGCTGATCACTATAATCATATATCAGCTGATCACTATAATCATATATCAGCTGTTCACTATAATCATATATCAGCTGATCCCTATAATCATATCATCAGTTGATCACCATAATCATATATCTGCTGATCACTATAATCATATATCAGCTGATCACTATAATCATATCATCAGCTGATCACTATAATCATACATCAGCTGATCACTATAATCATACCATCAGTTGATCACTATACAGATCACATCTTATAGATAGACAGCGAATCAAATGAAATAAAAAATATATAAAAAATCTGACAACACAAGAAATATATTTTCCTATTTTGTTGACCACAGACCAAACTCATTATATGTGTAAATGTATGCTGATACTTATACGCCTCTTATGTATCATTTTACATGTTAATTAACTATGCATGTCAACACACGCTATCTATTGCTTTCATGTGTGTGTGTTCATTTTCGCAAATTTGAATAAAGTGTGCATTATGTATACGAAAATAAATGGGTATTGATGTTTTTTTCTTTTTCTTTTGATAAGTATTAAGATGACACGAATAAATCCATGGAAATTGTATAAAGTAATCTGCATGTATCAAGGACCGTGTGAGAGAGGGCTGTGTGTGTGTGTGTTTGTGTGTGTGTTGGACATATATTATATAGAGAGAGATACACACTCACATACAAACACAAACAGACACATCTATGTATATATATATATATATATATATATATATATATATATATATATATATATATATATATATATATATATATATATATATATATATATATATATATACATCCTCACAATCACACACACACTGTACACACACACACACACACACACACACACACACACACACACACACACACACACACATATATATATATATATATATATATATATATATATATATATATATATATATATATATATATAAACACAAACACAATAACGTGCGAGTACAGATATAATATAAACTTTTAGTGAAATATGCTCATAAGGCGGAAGCAAACCAGTGTGGCAGTGTTTTATTACATATATATATATATATATATATATATATATATATATATATATATATATATATGTATATCATATATCATATATACGTATGCATGTCTATATGCACAAATGTAGAATATTGTTTCTTGATTAAGCATGTTTTGGATTTGCGCTGAAGAGAAAAGGGGAAACAAAATAGAAAATAAAACACAGGAGAATTAAAAGGCATATACTGCGCCTGCAACACAAACAATTTCCACTTGCACACTTTCACGGGGAACACTTTGTAATAATACCATTGTACTGAATTAAATGGCACTAAAAATGTATAGTGTATTAGCCTCGAAATGCAGGGGAATTTGAGACTCTCTGTTAAGCACGGAATGGAATATTTTATTCAAATTCATACGTCATGTGATATAGCATTCGGTCATGATGCATCTATTTGAATAATATGAATATCATGCACGCTTGTTCGTTTTGTATGTCTTTTTATCTTACTGATGAAGGAAGCTATATGATTAATCATTATTTTGTTCTACAGACACAAAACCAAATACAACCAAACACACACACATGCACACACACACACACACACACACATACATATACAAACATCCATTTCCACCTCATTACTGTCGCTAATATCACATCTTCCATCATTAACTACGGAGTTATTCGTCCCTCAAAGGCAAACGAAGTCTAAAATGAGTTTCGTCGGCAGAAAATGTCACAGTTCAATTATCCAGCTTTCTCGTAATATAGATGGGAGAGGGAGAGCGAGAGAAGTGACCTCTCTCCTGCTCTGTCCCTCCTTCTCTTTCTCTCTTTCCTTTCTCCGCTTTCTTCGCTTCTTCTTCGTCCTCTTTTCTTTTTTTCTGTTCTTTCGTTTTTAATCTCAGCCTTCTTCCCCTCTCTCTTAATTTTCCTTATTATCCTTCTCTTCCTTCCTCCTTCTATTTCTTCTCCTGGTCCTCTTCCCTTTTCTCTTTTTTTTCTCCCTTTCCTCCTCCTCTTCATCCTTTTTTTCTTCGTTCTTTTTCTCCTCCGTTGACTCTCTTCTTCTTTGTCTTCCTTCTTCTCCTCCCCCTCCTATTTCCTATTCTTCTCCTCATCATATTCACTTCCTCTTCCTCCTCCTCCTCCTCCTAGTCCTTCTCCCTCTCCACTTCTTCCTCTTCTTCTTCCTCCTCCTTCTCCTCCTCCTCCTTCTCCTCCTCCTCCTCCTCCTTTTCCTCCTACCCTCATAGTCCTTATCTTCTTCTACTTCTCCTCCTCCTTCTCCTCCTCCTCTTCTTCTTCTTCTTCTTTATCCTCCTCCTCCTCCTCCTCCTCCTCCTCCTCCTTTTTCTTCTTCTTCATCATCTCCTTCTCCTCCCCCCCCCCCCTTCTCCTCCTCTCCTCCTGCTCCTCTTCCTCCTCTTCCTCCTCCTCTTCCTCCTCCTTTTCCTCTTCCTCCTCCTTTTCCTCCTCCTCCTCCTTTTCCCCTCTGCCTCCACCTCTTGATGTGATGTTATTAAGTAACATGAAAGAAACGTCCTTGGGGCATCTCGTTTCAAAGATTGAAATGGAATGAGCCAGGGACACACAGGTTGTTGGAGGAGGGGGAGAGGGTATGAGGAGGTCTGGAATGGGGGGGGGGAGGAAGAAAGGGAGGGGAGGGAGGTTATGAGGAGGTCTGGGACGGGGGGGGGGGAGGGGGTATGAGGAGGTCTGGAATGGTGGGGGGTGGAGGAACAAAGGGAGGGGAGGGAGGTTATGAGGAGGTCTGGGACGGGGGGGGGGGGGGGGGGGGGGGAGGGGCTTGGGATGTCTTCGTAATCTGTTATTCATTTTGTGTCTGATGAGGCATTTCACGACGAAAAGTGATTTTTTTTTTTTTTTTTTTTTTTCTTTTCTTTGTTGTTGTTGGGGGGGGTGGGTGGGGGGGATCTTCATTTCATGCGTGTGTCTGTGGACGGGGGAGGTTTATGTTGCGGGTTTGTGTGTGTGTGTGTGCGTGTGTATGGGTGAAATAG
>BOPN01000017.1:810000-822500 GCA_017312705.2 Penaeus japonicus | reverse complement strand
AAACAAATTACAAAATAAAGAAATTGATTTCAATATATCCACAAATAAGATAATCAATAATGAATGATAGAAAAAAATACATAAATGGAAAGCATGAAATAAAAGAGAAAATATTCAGCGATGGAAAATGTATAAAAGTGAAAGGAAGCAACAAGTCAACAAGAAAACAATAATAATAAAATAAAATAACGAAAAGTAAAACAAAATGGAAAAAACAACAAAGGAGAAGAAAGAAATACACTCTTATTTCTATACAGAATGAGATGCATGACTTTTTAAATGCAAGGACATATTAATTCTATCGCTTTTATTATTTACTCTGTCGTAGATTTTTTGTCTATATGGAAAATGTCCCAAAATCTTTTGATAAAACTTCATCATTAATCAAGTTCACTGCTTTTTAAAACTCTTCTTTTCATTTTTCTATTTTTATATCACTTTTTTTATTATCATTATAACATTTGTATATTTTACTTTTTATATTCATTTTCTTCTCAGCAACGCTCGATTGAATATTTGTATCATAAGCTATTTTCTTTCCTGTTCTTTTAACTAATATAAATTCAATAAGGGAAAAAAAACTGTTAATTTTTAAACTAAACTTTTCTTACGGGGCGAAGGATGCAATAGCTTTTAAAGTTTGCCGATAGAGTTTGTAACTTTCTTATTGTTTTAATTTGTCTGTTCGAGTCTGAAATGCTAGTTAATTAATAAACGATAATGAATAAAGGGTGATCGATATGTAAGTGATTAGTAAATGAAAAAAATGAATAGATAAAAGATAGTTCGTTCATTCTAAGTATTACTTTGTTTCACTTTCTTATTTTAATCTTTTCCTTGTTCTTATTCTTTCTCTATTTTCTACCCTTTGTATTTTCGATCGTATCGTATCGTATCATATTCTTCTCTATGTTTCATATCTATTTTTCTTTTATTTCTTGGTTTATATAAGGCTTGAGAAGTAATAATGATACTAATAATCTATAATGATGATGGTAAAGATGATGGTGCTTGTCGCGGTGGTCGTGAATATATTGGTGAGGAAAATGACAATAACATTGTATTTTTTTTATTCAAATAATTTAGGAATAATATCTCCAATAACATAGATAAGAATAGGAGCAGAAATAATAACGATGATGGTGGTGTTGGTGATGATGATAATGATGAGATAAATAGAATTAATAATAGGAATAATGATGATAATGAATGTCATGATGTCGAATATGACGATGATGACGACGACGAAAGTGGTAGTAATGACGATGATGATAATAACATAAGACATCAGAATACACAACCACAATCCTTCATGTTGCAGTTGATAAAAATCTTCGGGAATCTCTAATACACAAGTCTCTTTGCTGACTAAAATCTATCAGAATTTTCGAGGGAGAAAAAAAAATGAGTTATAGGCCTACATCTTTGAAATTTATAGTTACCTGGAGTTCATTTACGGTAAAGTTGCGTTGTGTACTAAGGTAGATATCTTATTACATGTAATTTTAAAGATATACGTGTTCCAGGAGTGTGTTGCTTAGATAAGCCCCTTTCAACTGGAAATAATAACATCCTATACAACCCATTCTGTTTCCTTTTCTTTTCTTCCTCTCTTCGTCTTCGTCTTTTTATTTTTTTTTTTTTTCATCATCTTCATCTCCTATTCCCACGTACATTCCTTCTTACTTTTCTTTTTCTTCTCCTTCTCCTTTTTCTTTCCTTTTTCCTCCTCTTTCCTTTACTCATTTCCCTTCTTCTCTGTATCCTTCTTCTTCTCCTCCATTTTCTTTCCTCCCTTCTCCTTCTTTTTCTTCTCTTCCTCCTTCTCCTTATTCTTTTTCTTCTCTTCCTACTTCTCCTTATCATTTTTCTTCTCATCCCCCTTCTTCTTTCCTCCCTTCTCCATACTGCTTCATTTACCAGCTACAGAGTGCTCTATCCAAACACACTCACCTTGTTTGTTTTCGTCCTTCCCAAACTCAAGAACCTTCCCGTTCGCCATACTGTCACACATGCCAAAACAACAACAACGATTTCATTTTTATGCACAACGAAAATGAGGCGAGAGAGAGAGGGGTGGAGAGGGAGGGAGAGAGGGAGAGAGAGAGGGGGAAGGGGCGGTTTGAGAGAGAGAGAGAGAGAGAGAGAGAGAGAGAGAGAGAGAGAGAGAGAGAGAGAGAGAGAGAGAGAGAGAGAGAGAGAGAGAGAGAGAGAGAGATTGTTGTTATTATTATTATAACTGTGATGATTATCATCATCACAGTTATTATTGTTATCATTATTGCTACCATTATTATCATTTTCATCATTATTTATATCATGATTATCATTATTACTATCACTATCACTTTTTATAATCATCAATTATTAGCATTAGCATTATTAATATTAATATTATTACCACCATCATTATTATCATTATTATTACCATTATCATTATCATTATTATCATCATTACTGTTGTAGTGTATCACTGTATGTCAGGGTCCCCGCACTACCAACCCCTTGCCCTGAAGCTGGCAAAATGGGGGAAATTCCATTGTATAACTTCTTAATGTTGAATTAGGTATAAAAACGATAACTAAAATATTTGAAAATACTAATAGCTAAAGCAAATGAAATAAAATAATGATTAAATTACGTTGAACTGCAATGAAAATAAAAGCAGTTTCAAAGAGAAGTGCTAAGTTAAGGGCTTACGTTGAAACCTAAAAAGGAGTCTAAAATGATCCTCTGGCAACAAGGCCTTAGATAGAAACTAGTTGCTAAAACATGGTAAAATAAAAGTCCCTGAAAGTACTTCTCTAAACAAAAAAATAAAAAAATTAAGTAAACACAAAACAATAGCAAAGGCTATAAACTATAGCTAAATGACAAAGAACTAAAGTTAAAACCAAGCACATCAAGTCTTGAAGGGAAAATAATTAAGTAAAAAAACAAACAAAAAACACAAAGCTTCACTGTTAGGATATGATGTGTTTACACACACACACACACACACACACACACACACACACATACACACACGCACACAAATAAATAAATAAATAAATAAATAAATAAATAAAATAATAATAATACCAAAGTGATCACAATAATGATGTTCATTGGCCGAAGACATGCATCATATTCCTCCCGAATCAGTGAACTTGATCATGAAATGACGTAAAATTCCTTACGACGGAGTTCAAAATGCCACTACAGCTTTGACCTTGATCGAACCTATACAAGGACGTGTGACCTTGACTCCCAGACAGTTGCGGTGTAGTGTTTTTCGTAAATATAACCACATTGGGTTTGTTTTCCATTTTGCATACTGATTTTGTCGTTGTGGTTGGTGATATTGATGTTAAAAGAGATGGGAGTTGGTGATTTCGAATAAATGTAAAAAAAATCCTGAGAAGTGGCAACCCTACTTGATGGAACAGCTGATCTCTGTTTGAGAAAAAAAAAAACGTTTATACAAGAATCGAAAGAGACTATTGAGTTAAATCTATCATCTATACTGACTTTATAAAGTTTTTTCTATCTACCAAATAGACAAAATAAATGACATTTTGAATTTTCAGTTCCTCTACATGGCGTTAAATCGGGGTTAGTTTTTTTTTTTTTTTTTCTGCATTATGTAACAAGAAACTAGTTTTTCGTCCTAAGAAAAAGACGTATTTTGAATCAATCGCTATTCTCTAACTTCTAGATCCGTTCCTAAAATAATCACCTAAACCTACCTTGAAATAGCGAGTGGGAAATAGGCCTACATTTCAATTCACTAGCCGAGCCGCCCAAACGAACCTGTTTTTTTAACCTTCGTCATGTCTGAAGTATATTTTTAGGCCTACCTTCATTCGCGAAGTCATTGCACCATGAGTTGGACCAAGTGTATGTTCTTTTTTAATTGCACTTTGTCTCTATATTGTTTAGATATATTTACTTATTAATCTGTTTTGCGTTTATCATTTATAACTCTTTTATTTTCTTTATATCTCTGTTTTATATTCTCTCTCTCTCTCTCTCTCTCTCTCTCTCTCTCCCTCTCCCTCTCCCTCTCCCTCTCCCTCTCTCTCTCTCTCTCTCTCTCTCTCTCTCTCTCTCTCTCTCTCTCTCTCTCTCTCTCTCTCTCTCTCTCTCTCTCTCTCTCTCTCTCTCTCTTTCTTTATTGTATGTGTGTGGCAGGGGGAGGGGGAGGTATAAGGTGGGGGTAGGTTAAGGGAGGGAGGGAGTCTAAAGTCACGTATAGATACACTGCCTGTTACATCTCGTGACCCGAGGTTGTGCAAAAATTAATAGAACCGAAACGGAAACAAATCTGAATTAGGAAGAGCTTTTCGTTTTCTTTCAACATCGTTTTCTTTATTTTTCTTCTTTTCTTAACTGATTTCCCTCCTCTAGTTATTGTTTGTTTTTCTCCGTCTCTCTCTCTCTTTCTTTCTTTCTTTCTTTCTCTCTCTCTCTCTCTCTCTCTCTCTCTCTCTCTCTCTTTCTTTCTTTCTTTCTTTCTTTCTTTCTTTCTCTCTCTCTCTCTCTCTCTCTCTCTCTCTCTCTTTCCTTATGTATATTCAAGTATAAAGAATAAATAATTTATCTTCCCAGACAGAATATAGTTTATAATTTCCTTTAATGAGTATTCGAAATAAAAATAAAAAAATCTAAAGCTATTGGTCACTGGAATTGTGATCTGCCTGGTAACAGCTGAGAGGAACCGTTGCCAACTAGTATTTTTTTTTTTTTTTTCAAATGTAACTAGGAACCAAATAACATCAATAAAAAAAAAAATACAAAACTAGCAACGACAACAAAAGAAGACAAACCCAGGATCTTTTATCGCCATTTCCTCCTCTGACAAGTCACCTGATCATCGTTATCTTTCTTTCTCGATAAGATAAGCGGAAGGTCGATCACTCGAGGCTTTCACTGTTTCCTAACCTAACCTAACCTAAGATTAGACTCTCATCCTATTAGAGTAATTTCCTTATTCCCTTTCTCTTTCTCTTTCACCTTCTTATTCTTCATCTTATTTAACTGCATCTTTTTTTTTCTTCATATATATATATATATATTGTTGTCGTTTTTATTCATATCCTAAGATACTGAACGTGAATTTCAAAAAATATTTCGTGTATCTTACTAATTTCTTCCTTATACCTTATCATAGTCCTTATCGTTTTTTCCCCAAGATTCAAAATAAAGCTGTTGAAGAGCAGGTGCCAAGGTTAAGATCAATATACACACATACACACACACACACACACACACAGACACACACACACACACACACACACACACACACACACACACACAGACACACACACACACACACACACNTATATATATATATATATATATATATATATATATATATATATAAAGAAATCGCGTCCAGCTCCTAATAAAAATGAAATATCAGGATCTCAAGACAACGTTTCTCTGTTCGCTGGTTTTCCTCTGGCAACCGGTGTTTCAGGTCGAAAAGGGCAACAAAACATCCGCTAACTGGTATAGAATGATTGTATTTGGTAGAAGCTTGGTCATATATATAGAAGTCGAGACATGAGATAAGTACAAAATACGATCCAATTGCATTAAAAAAAGAAGATGAAAATAGAAACGTTCCTGTATAAAAACACCCGACAAGAGAACTAAAATAATCGGAAAACAGTCAATTAAAACTCAATAAAACAACCATTTAAAAGACAAGATAAAAACAAAAATTTACTTAGTAAAAACAAAAGTATATAAACACAAAAAAACGTCTGATAAGGCAAACTAAAACAGAAAATAACATGAATGAACTAAAGACATAAAAATACAACAGGAGGAAATAAAAACGTAAAGAAACAAGAAAATGCAAAATAATAAAAGATACGCCAGAGCTGTGGAAGCGATAGAGTGGGATTATTACATTACATTACCATCATTATTATTACCTTTACTATCACTGTTATTACTACTATCATTATCATGAATATCATTATCGTCGTTAGCATCATTATTGTTATCATCTATTGTTTTTTTTTTTATTATTATCGTTATCATCAATGTCATTATTATAATTATTATCATTGTTATTATCATCATTATTATGATTACTATCATAATATTATCATTATTATCATTATCATCAGTAGCAGCACCATTATTCCCAGCTCTGCGCTCACCATTATAACCGGTAGTAAAACGCTTTAAGTCTCATTATACTCATTGTTCTGTGAAAATGTATTTTCGCCAGTATAATTACTTACAAATACACTTATTAGCAGATGGATTAACATAAACTTGTCCAAGGTAGATAAAATAAGTAACAATAGCGATTAAAATTAATTTGAATAGTGATTAAAATCGTATTTTGCGGACCTGCCGATGCGTCTTTGTTTGCAAAGGATTGTGGGTATTGCTTCGGATCGCCGGACTACATGAACACAATCGGTGAATTCACTTCGCAAATCTCCTGGCATCGGCGTAATCTCTCTGTTTCCGAGGTAATTACTGACATTACTATTTTCATTTACAAGTTAATAGATGGAGTAGACGTAAATAGGAAACCATATTTGATGAATACTTTACCATTTGTGTGTTTGTTATTGTTCGGTGATGCAGGACGTTCATTACAGCGCTATATTTTTTACTCGGAAATATTGTGTAAGAAACCTTCTCTAATCGCAGTGCCGTACAACCATTAATAAAATATATCATCTGGCATCATAGTCGCACTGGCTTAGTCAGACGTTGACCAATCAGGTCACGGGATGCCAATTATTCGCGGCTGAAACAACCAATCAGCTGGAAGGAAGGTTTCCAAAATTCAAAATTCCTCGACTATTTTATCACAGATTATCGTGTCGAGTTTTTTCTTTGGTATGCGGCTTCTATCAGTACAAAGCTATGAAATTATGAATGAATTATGAATACGCCAAGTATATGGAATCAAAAATTGAAAATTATGAACATACTATATGTATTTTCACCATTAGTATGTGCGCACTGCATACGTGCGTGAAATTACTGGTTATTTCATTCAGTGATGTTTAGGTTAATCGGCAGTCTACCCCATACTCACTCTCTCGCTCACTCGTTCATTCCACTTACTCACTCCCCTCCCTTTCTCTCGTCCTCCCTCCCTCCCTCCCTCCCTCCCTCCCCCCCCCCCCCCCCCCCTCTCTCTCTCTCTCTCTCTCTCTCTCTCTCTCTCTCTCTCTCTCTCTCTCTCTCTCTCTCTCTCTCTCTCTCTCTCTCTCTCTCTTCATCCCCGACTTCCTCCGCCTCTACCCCCCCCCCTCTCCCTTCTTCTGTTCTTCAATTTCACTCTTAATTTGATTCCTTGCAATTAATGGTGGGAGTGGCAGTTACTTCCAGGCCTTCCAATTTTTGGCTTTTGTTTGTTCGTTTGTTCTTTTGATTGTTGGGTTCCTTATTGTTGTTGATTTGTTTGTCTGTTTGTTCTATACCGCTTATTTTTTGCAGATAATTTTGTTATTGTTTTTTCTCTCTTTTTCATTTGTTTACATTGTTATTGAATCTTATTTTCGTTGTTTGTTTGTTCGCTTGTTTACATATTTGTAGGTGTTTACTTTTGGATAATGTTATGAAAGCGAAAACATAAATTTCAGTGTCGAATCTCTTCCCTCCCTTGATGCACCTTCCTCTCCATCAGAGACCGTCTTGGGTTCCTCGTCTTCTCTCTCCTTCATTTCCTTTCATGCCATTATCTTCATTTATCATCCACCTTCTCTTCAATTCTCTTCCTCCTCTCCTCCTCCTCCTCCTCCTCCTCCTCCTCCTCCTCCTCCTCCTCCTCCTTCTCCTTCTTCTCATTACCATCCTCATCCTTCACTTTAACACCTATCATCATTCTTGCCATTGTCTTTATCTCCGTCGTTTATTCTCTTCTCCCACGCCCCTTTTTCTCTCATTCGGAGAGAGAGAGGGAGGGAGGAAGGGAGAGAGAGAGAGGGAGGGAGGAAGAGAGAGAGAAAGGGAGGAAGGGAGATAAGGAGTGAGAGGGAGAAAGAGATGGAGAAATAATGAATGAGAAATAGAAAGAAAACAGAAGTAGAGACAATAAAAACAATACAAATAAACACACTGAGAGAGAGAATAAGAAGAAAAGAAGAAATACTTCGTGAGATTTAAGAATTTACTGAAAGTCGGAAGAAAGGGTCAGGCGATGGTGGAGAATGTCTGCTGTTGAGCACTGTCTTCACGCCGTCCACCTTGCAGGCTCGCGATAAGGGAGGGAGAGGTGGATGGATATATAAATATATATATATATATATATGTATGTATCTATATATATATATATATATATATATATATATATATATATATATATATATATACATACATACATACATATATATATATGTATATATATATATATATATATATATATATATATATATATATATATATATATATATATATATATATATATATGTACATATACATACATATATATATATATATATATATATATATATATATATATACATATATATATATATATATATATATATATATATATACGTATGTATATATATATATAGAGAGAGAGAGATGAGAGAGAGAGAGAGAGAGAAAGAGGGAGGGAGAGAAAGAGATCTTAGCCCATACCAAGGATCCTTTTTGGCAGCACAGAAAAATCCTTAGGCGGAGACGGCGAGCCCCAAAGGTAGAAGAAGAAGGAGGAGGAGGAGGAGGAGGAGGAGCCGCCTGGAGTCTTAAGATCCTGACGACCTTCCTTGAAGACGGCGAATAATCACGGAGTAGGGGGGAGAAGGGGGGCGAGGGGAAGGGGGGGGAGAGGGTTAAAGAGAGGATAGAACAAGAGAATCGGTTTACCATTAAGCGTAATGTATTCGGCGATCCTGCCCCGGAACTGCAGGATACTCCACGCTGTAGAAGGAGATAACTAGTGGTAAGGGCAAGGGGGTGAGTGGGGGGTGGGGGGGGGGGGAGATGGGTTGGAGCAGGTGTTTGCTTGCATGGGAATACATGCATTGGTTGCTCGCTCGGTTTGTACACGGGGTAGTTTATTGTTGTATGTGTAGGTGTATCTATAGGTTTGTGTCGACTATGTGTATATGTGTGTTTGTCTTTCTATTCATATCTAGCCACATATATTCATATACACATATTTATGTAACGATGTGGATGTATAGATTTGTATATATGTAAATGTATGAGTGCGGGTGTGTGTATGTGACCTTTGCGCCCAATAGACTAGGGCCAGAAGGCCCTTGGAGTAAGCATCCCTGTTTCTACCCCCTTCCCCCTTCTACTCCCCTACTTCCCCATTCCTCGTTCACTCTTTCACTTCCCCCCTCTTCACGTTCTTCTCCTCTTCCCCTTCCCTTTCCTTCTTCTGTCTACTTCATCTTCCTACCTCTTTTCCCGTTCCCTTCCTCCATTCCCTCATTCCTTCCTTCCCAACTACCTCCCACCCCACTCCACTTCTTCACCCTTCCATTTCCTTCCATCCCCCCTCTCTCTATTCTCCCCTTATCCCCTTCCTTTCCTCTCCCTCCCCTTCCCCCCTTCCTTCCTTCCCCCCTCCTCCCTTCTTCCTTCCCTTCCCCTTCCCTTCCCTCCTCTCCCCTCCCCTCCCCTCCCTCCAGCCGTGCCCCGTCACTGCGCGCGTCACTGGGACTACTTCGTTGTTATGCCGGCCGTGGAACCGATCTATTGAAAACGCTCCGAGTCTAGAACCATTTGTCAGGGAACCGCTTGTGCGCATGGAAGCAGGCTTGAGGCTCCTGCGCCTTGTGCTGTTTCTTCTGCTTCTTCTGCTATTCTGCTGCTTTTGCGAATTCATTTCTTTCTACCATTCATCTACTGCCGATCTTCTGCAATAGTGTTTTTGCCTCTGCTTCTACTTATATTGTTTGTTTTTTTTCGCCCTCTGACCTATTTCGTCAGTTTTTTTTTCAGTTTGTTTTTGCTTCAGTTCTTTTTGTCTTTTTTTCTGGTTCTGTTCTTCCTTTATCTTTTGTTTTCAGTGTTCAATGTCCTCTTCATTCTGCTGCTTCTGAAATAGCTTCCGCTTTTTATCCAGAAACATGCTTTTGCCTCTGCTGATCTGGTAGCCATATTCCCGTAATCTATATATTATAATTTTGGTTTCTGTATTTATTGTTATTGCTACCCCATTTTCCACTGTATTTCTTTAATATTTCGGAAACGTTTAAACAAGGAAACGTTTTCATCCCTTATTTCGTTTTTGTTGATGTCTCTACCAGCAATTGGGATATCAGCTATGTATTATTTTCATTCTTGTTGCTGCTGTTATCTTTTTTGTTATCGAATGTCTAATGAAGCTATTACGATTACTGTTGTTGCAGCTGTTGTCATTTCTGGAGATATGAATATTGATGATTGTTTTTATCTATATCATTACGTTTTACCACTGTGTTTTATGGTTGTGAGTCTTCGTGTCATCAATGTTATTGGTGCCATCAGTATCATTATCATTATCAGCTCCCTTTATATCCTACCCCACACACCATACGGTAACCCCCCCCCACACACACACACACACTCACATACACACATACACACACCTTTCTTGTAAGTCAGCTGGTGTCACCTAATGTCAGCCAGATGTGCCATCAATCACTCTTTCTCTCTCTCTCTCTCTCTCTCTATCTATCTATCTATCTGTCTCTCTCTCTCTCTCTCTCTCTCTCTCTCTCTCTCTCTCTCTCTCTCTCTCTCTCTCTCTCTCTCTCTCTCTCTCTCTCTCTTCCTCTCTCTTTCTATTTATCTTTCTCTCTCTCTCTCTCTCTCTTTCTCTCTCTCTCTCTCTCTCTCTTTCTCTCTCTCCCTCTCTCTCTCTCTCTCTCTCTCTCTCTCTCTCTCTCTCTCTCTCTCTCTCTCTCTCTCTCTCTCTCTCTCTCTCTCTCTCTCTCTCTCTCTCTCTCTCTCTCTCTCTCTCTCTCTCTCTCTCTCTCTCTCTCTCTCTCTCTCTCTCTCTCTGTCCCTCCAAAGGCCAGCTTATCTTTTTTTTCTTCGTTAGACCGCATCTCTACATAGTTTTACCTTCGCTACAACATCATCCAGGGTCTATAATGTCTTCGCTAATGTATGCTCGGGGCTACGCTGCATCTCGTGGAGGGGAAGGGGGGTGGGGGTGGGGGGATGGGGCGGGAGGCTACTTCTCTAGCTTGGTTTTGCTGTTCTTGTTATTCTTTTTTTTGTTGTTGTTGTTTTCATTTTGTTTGGTTGATTTTTTTTTCTTTTTCTTTTTTTTTCTAAAATTCTGATTCTCTCTCATCCTCATTTATACTATCATTATTATTCTTACTATTACTATGATTGTTATTGTTATCATTATTGTTTTCATTATTACTATTAGTAGTAGTAGTAGAAGTAGTAGTAGTAGTAGTACTACTACTACTGCTGCTGCTGCTATTACTACTACTATTATTTATAAAGATAATGATAATATTATTGTCATTATCAGTATCATCATTATCATTCTCTGGATTTCAATTGATATTATTTTTCCCAGTAATAATGATATTATTAACAATGATACGGATAAGGATTATCATAATAATCGTTATTTTTATCATTATTATCGTCATAATTATTACTGTTACAACTACAACAGTAACAATGATAGTAATTATATTCATCATTCTTCTTTTTTCATCTCTTCATTTCCTTCTTCGTTCTCCTCTTCTTGTTTGTCTTCTCCATTTTCATTAGTTTTTTTTTCTCTATTTTCTTTCTTCTCAGTCTTTCTCTTCTTCCTCTTCATTTTCTTCTTCCTTCTCCCCATCTTCCTCTTTTCTTTCTTCTCCTTCTCCTCCATCTTATCTTCACCTCTAATCATCACATTCTTTCATAAATTCCTCTTTTTATCATTATTTTATTGAATATCTAATTAGCTGATGCAGACCACTTTTTTGTTTAGTTTGATGTTTTATTATACCTGGCCTGAGATCTTTTTCTTGTGTGTGTGAGAGAGAGAGAGGGGGGGGGAGGGAGGAGAAGGGAGGGAAGGAGGAGGAGAGAGGGAGGGAGGGAGAAGCAGGGAGGGAGGGAGAAGCAGGGAGGGAGAGAGGGAGAAGGAGGGATGAAGAGAAAGAGAGAGAGAGAGAGAGAGAGAGCGAGAGAGAGAGAGAGAGAGCGAGAGAGACTCTAAACCGGTCTCGCCAAGCCAGCGGAACCATCTCTTAGTCTTAGGCTTAGAACAGAATCTAGGAATGTGTAGGATATGTTGTGGTTTGGATGTGTACATACACATACGCATTCAAGTATATACACACATGTAGGTAGAGTAATGATTGGTGGATGAATGGATTTGGAGATGTACATGTTTATGCATATTTACATGTAGGCGGATAGATATTGATAGATAGATAGATGTGTGTGTGGGGGGGGGGGGGATGCGTAGTATGTACGTTATGTTTGAAATCCCTGTTTAATATTTCATTTTACGCATTTGCTCCAAATCGAATCGGAAATCGCACCAATAAACTGATTTGTATAGTGCGAACGTT
>BOPN01000017.1:772500-782500 GCA_017312705.2 Penaeus japonicus | reverse complement strand
ATAAACAAAATCAGACAAACCAAAAAGGAGGCGTGACTACACATGAGGGGGCGTGTCCTTTGGCCGTCGAGTGAGTCGTGGTCACGTGATCTCCGTAAGGGCGGTGGAAGGAGGAGGAGAGGAGAGAGGAGGAAGGAGGGAAAGAGGGAGAGGAGAGGGGAAGAAGGTGGGAGGAAGAAGGGAGGGAGAGGGGTGGGCGTGGAGGGAAGAGGAGGAGGTGAGGGGGAAGGTAATAGAGAGAGGGGATGGAGGAGAGATGGATGTGGAAAGAGTAATGATGGTGGTGGAGAGAGGAAGAGGAGGGGAGAGGAGGAAAATAGGAGGATTAGGAAAGGGAGAAGAGGTGAGAGTGGAAGGACGAGGAGGGAAGAAGAGACGGGGAGAGGAGGGAAATGGGAGGAGTGGAGGCAGGTGAGAGAAGGAAAATAGGAGGATTAGGAAAGGGAGAAGAGGTGAGAGTGGAAGGACGAGGAGGGAAGAAGAGACGGGGAGAGGAGGGAAATGGGAGGAGTGGAGGCAGGTGAGAGAAGGAAAATAGGAGGATTAGGAAAGGGAGAAGAGGTGAGAGTGGAAGGACGAGGAGGGAAGAAGAGACGGGGAGAGGAGGGAAATGGGAGGAGTGGAGGCAGGTGAGAGAAGGAAAATAGGAGGATTAGGAAAGGGAGAAGAGGTGAGAGTGGAAGGACGAGGAGGGAAGAAGAGACGGGGAGAGGAGGGAAATGGGAGGAGTGGAGGCAGGTGAGAGAAGGAAAATAGGAGGATTAGGAAAGGGAGAAGAGGTGAGAGTGGAAGGACGAGGAGGGAAGAAGAGACGGGGAGAGGAGGGAAATGGGAGGAGTGGAGGCAGGTGAGAGAAGGAAAATAGGAGGATTAGGAAAGGGAGAAGAGGTGAGAGTGGAAGGACGAGGAGGGAAGAAGAGACGGGGAGAGGAGGGAAATGGGAGGAGTGGAGGCAGGTGAGAGAAGGAAAATAGGAGGATTAGGAAAGGGAGAAGAGGTGAGAGTGGAAGGACGAGGAGGGAAGAAGAGACGGGGAGAGGAGGGAAATGGGAGGAGTGGAGGCAGGTGAGAGAAGGAAAATAGGAGGATTAGGAAAGGGAGAAGAGGTGAGAGTGGAAGGACGAGGAGGGAAGAAGAGACGGGGAGAGGAGGGAAATGGGAGGAGTGGAGGCAGGTGAGAGAAGGAAAATAGGAGGATTAGGAAAGGGAGAAGAGGTGAGAGTGGAAGGACGAGGAGGGAAGAAGAGACGGGGAGAGGAGGGAAATGGGAGGAGTGGAGGCAGGTGAGAGAAGGAAAATAGGAGGATTAGGAAAGGGAGAAGAGGTGAGAGTGGAAGGACGAGGAGGGAAGAAGAGACGGGGAGAGGAGGGAAATGGGAGGAGTGGAGGCAGGTGAGAGAAGGAAAATAGGAGGATTAGGAAAGGGAGAAGAGGTGAGAGTGGAAGGACGAGGAGGGAAGAAGAGACGGGGAGAGGAGGGAAATGGGAGGAGTGGAGGCAGGTGAGAGAAGGAAAATAGGAGGATTAGGAAAGGGAGAAGAGGTGAGAGTGGAAGGACGAGGAGGGAAGAAGAGACGGGGAGAGGAGGGAAATGGGAGGAGTGGAGGCAGGTGAGAGAAGGAAAATAGGAGGATTAGGAAAGGGAGAAGAGGTGAGAGTGGAAGGACGAGGAGGGAAGAAGAGACGGGGAGAGGAGGGAAATGGGAGGAGTGGAGGCAGGTGAGAGAAGGAAAATAGGAGGATTAGGAAAGGGAGAAGAGGTGAGAGTGGAAGGACGAGGAGGGAAGAAGAGACGGGGAGAGGAGGGAAATGGGAGGAGTGGAGGCAGGTGAGCTTTTTGTTTATTTTTTTTTTCTCTTTCTGCTTTGAGTTCTTGGAGTGTATACGTGTCTCTGTTTTTTTTAATCTGTGTACGTATTTGCATGTGTGTCTGCGTGGTTTTTTTTTCTTTGTTTTTTTTTTCTTTTGTGTGCGTGTGTGTGTGTGTGTGTGTGTGTGTGTGTGTGTGTGTGTGTGTGTGTGTGTGTGTGTGTGTGTGTGTGTGTGTGTGTGTGTGTGTGTGTGTGTGTGTGTGTGTGTGTGTGTGTGTGTGTGTGTGTGTGTGTGTGTGTGTGTGTGTGTGTGGTTTTGTGTGCGTGTCTTTGTTTGTATGCATGCTTTCGTATGTATGTATGCATATGTGTGTATGTTCGTCTGTGTATTTATGTGAGTGCATGCGCTTAAATCTGGTCTTAAGAATCCGTGCTCTCCTAAATTCCACAAGTACAATCGCCAGGTCTGTCGTCTTAGACCTTATCAGTTACCGAGCGTGATAGTGCACAAATTTGCATAGAGTTGCGAACATTTTGTCTTATTTCACGGTTGCTATTATTCTATTTTTATATATTATTTATCGTCATTTATGTTGCTTGGTCGTGTATTGCTATTTTTGTTTATTGATTCTTTGTTTGTTGATTCGTTATGGTTGTCATCAGCAATCAACTTCACTATCATAACAGTTACCATCGACATCACGATCACAATCATCATCATTAACATCATCAGCATCACCATCAAATTAACATCACCGTCATCATTCTCAGCGTCCCCACCATCATCATTACCAACACAACTATTTTGCAACATAATACTTATATATAACTTCATAAATTCTTCACTAGTTACTTACTTACATGGAAAAAATACAGACAAATACATTTTTCATAAAGCATTTCATTGAAGAAATTCTAAGACTTTATAAATTCAAAATAACACATTGCTCGGTGTATTTGATTTACTTTTTCTTTTTCTTTTTTACAAAATTTATCTCCTTATATATTCTCTTTTTATCAGTCACAGGTTTTTCCGTTGATTTTTGGTTGGTTGGTTGAAATTTGTTGGCTGTAGTTCTGTGGTTGAACATTTTTGGCTGCTTGGAAGGTGTAGCTGAATGTAGATATTTAATTGGATCTTCTCTTTAGTTTAAACTTGTGGTTGCATGGTTGATTGTGGTTGTTTGGTTGAATAACACACTATGTTGGCTAATCGGGGTGGTTACTTGGTTGGCTGGACGCTTTTGGTTGGTTCAAAGATGTGGTTGCATGGTTGGTGAGGGCGAGGGCGTGGCTACCAGGCGGGTTGGAAGAAAGAACTTGAATCAGCGTGTGTGGGCGGCATTATTAACATAAGCATGTGTGAACAGGGAGGGGGAGGGGGCATGTGTGTCTGTGCAGAGGGAGGAGGAGGACTGTGTGTATGTTGGGGGGGAGGGGGATATGTCGGTATGTTTGTATTAAAAATGTTTGTGGGGTTTGTGTGTGTGTGTGTGTAAGTATATATATATATATATATATAGTTATAGATATGTATATGTGTGCGTGTGCGTGTACGTATGTGTGCGTGTTCGTGTGCGTGTGCGTATGTGTGCGTGTTCGTGTGCGTGTGCGTATGTGTGCATGTGCGTGCGTATGTGTGTGTGAGTTGCTATTATTATTACTCTCTTATCAAATAATACTAAAACACAAACCATTCAGTCTTATTTTGACATTGATACCTTGGGGAGGGGGAGGGGGGAGGGGGGTGAGAGGCGGGGGAGATAACACAGATGTTTCAACCAATCAGGGTGCAGCGATTAAAGGGAGCCAGCGGTTTAGCCAATAAGAGAACGAGTTGGAACAATGCTTATGATGACGTCACAAACTCCGCCTCCCTTCCATTTTTCACTTTATTTTTTTTCTGTTTTCTTTCTCTGAAATTATCTTATGTCGTTTTTTTTATGTCTTGATTTTCTTTAAGCTTTTCCTTTATTCTTTCCCTCTTCTCCCTTCTCCTTCTCCTCCTCCTCCTCATCATCATCATTATCATTATCACCATTCTCCTCCTCCTCTTCCTCCTCTTCTTCTTCTTCTACTTCTTCTTCTTCTTCTTCTTCTTCCTCCTCCTCTTCCTCCTCCTCATCATCATCATCACCATTCTCTTCTTCTTCCTTCTCCTCCTCTTCATATTCATATTCATATTAATTTTCATCCTCCTCCTCATTCTCATATTCATATCCCTCCTACTCCTCTTCCTCCTCCTTATCATCACCATCATCTTCATCACCATTCTCTTCTTCCTCCTCCTCCTTCTCCTCCTCTTCCTCCTCCTCCTCCTCCTATTCCTCCTCCTCCTCCTCCTATTCCTCCCTCTCTCTCATCTCCGCTTTTATTCACATCGGATTAAACCCTTTCACAAATTCCCTGCGGCCATTCCCAGGTTGCCAGGTCTGTGCATGTTAATGATTGCAATATTATGCAGTGGGCGTCGCCGGGGAGGAAGATGAAGAAAAAAAGAGATTTCGTCTTTCATTCCTTTTGTTTCATTGTGTGAGAGAGAGAGAGAGAGAGAGAGAGAGAGAGAGAGAGAGAAGAGAGAGAGAGGGGGGGAGGGAGGGAGGGAGGGAGGGAGAGAGAGAGGGGGGGGGGGGGATATGTCGGTATGTTTGTATTAAAAATGTTTGTGGGGTTTGTGTGTGTGTGTGTGGGGGGGGGGGGGTATGTATGTCCCTCGTTTGATGGTACGTGTGTATGTGGCTTTGTTTGCGCGCGCGCGTGCGTGTGTGTGCGGGTGGGGAGGGTGGGGAGGGGTTATGTGGGCATGTTTGTAGAAAAAATGTGTGTGGGAATTGTGTGTGTGTGTGTGTGTGTGTGTGTGTGTGTGTGTGTGTGTGTGTGTGTGTGTGTGTGTTCGTATATATCCGTGTCTATATATGCACGTGTGCGTGTCTCTTTTTTTCATATGACAGAAATATGCAGATGGACAACACACGCCGCCGCGCCCGTGCGCACGCACACTACGATTTTACACGTGTATCGCTCATGTTAACAGCGAAGGGACTGAAACATACCCTCCCCAAGCCCCTGCCCCTCTCCTACTCCCAAGGCAGTAGGTGGGGGGGGGGGGAAGGGGAGAAGAAGGAATCAGCAAGGAGGAGGGAGGGAGGAAGGGAGGGTATGAGGGGGGATGGGAGAGGCTTGGTTATGAAGGGGGACGAGGGTAGGATAAAGGGAGGGAGGGAAGGAATGGAGTATATGACTGGGGAGAGCTGGGTAGGATAAGAGGGGGAGAAGGGGGATACCAGAAGGGAGGAGGGGTTTAGGAAGGGAGGATATGAGAGGGGGAGGGGAGGATGAGAAGGGGGAAAGGGGAGGAAAGGGAGTAATCCTCGGCAGGATCGTCAGCCTAGCGGGGAAGGTTGTCTCTGCCCAGCGGGAACTTGCTGCTCTCTACTGACTCCTGCTGCTTCCTGGGTGGCCGCCTTTCTGCTGACCCCATCCCCCTACTCTCCCTCCCCTTCCCCCTCCACGTTCCCCCTCTCCCTCCCCTTCCCCCTCCACGTTCCCCCTCTCCCTCCCTGTCTAGCGTCTCTACTAAGACTGCTACTTTTACCACTACTAATACTACTACTACAAGTACTACTTATACTACTATCACTACTACCGCTACTATTACCACTACTACACTTACAACTACTACTACTACTACTTCTAACACAACATCCCTCCAGGCGTTTTCCTTCCCCTCCCTTCCCTCCCCTCCCTTCCCTCCCCTCCCCTGCTAATATCCCCTGCTGACATTCTGTGCCCTGCTGCTTTTACTGGTCATCCATTACCTGCTTGCTACTGAAGAAGTCATATCCTGGGACAGTTTCAGAGGCGGCGGTGCGAGGGAGAAGGAGAGTAGGAGAGGGGATAAGAGGGGGAGAGGGGCGTAGAGAGGAGTAGGTAGAAAGAGAGAAGGAGAAGGGAAAAGAGGGGGAGAGGGACGTTGAGAGGAGTGGGTAGAAAGAGAGAGGAAGAGGGGAAAAGAGGGGGAGAGGGACGTTGAGAGGAGTGGGTAGAAAGAGAGAGGGAGAGGGGAAAAAAGGTGGAGAGGGACGTAGAGAGGAGTAGGTAAAAAGAGAGAGGGAGAAGGGAAAAGAGGGGGAGAGGGGCGTAGAGAGGAGTAGGTAGAAAGAGAGAGGAAGAGGGGAAAAGAGGGGGAGAGGGACGTTGAGAGGAGTGGGTAGAAAGAGAGAGGGAGAGGGGAAAAAAGGTGGAGAGGGACGTAGAGAGGAGTAGGTAAAAGGAGAGAGAGAGAAGGGAAAAGAGGGGGAGAGGGACGCAGAGAGGAGTGGGTAGAAAGAGAGAGGAAGAGAGGAAAAGAGGGGGAGAGAGACGTAGAGAGAAGTGGGTAGAAAGAGAGAGGGGAAGGAGAAAAAAGGGGGAGAGGGACGCAGAGAGGAATGGGTAGAAAAAGAGAGGGAGAGGGGAAAAGAGGGAGAGAGGAACGTAAAGAGAATTGGATAGAAAGAGAGAGGGAGAGAGGAAAAAAGGGGGAGAGGGACGTAGAGAGGTGTGGGTAGAAAGAGAGTGGGAAATGGGAAAAGAGGGGGAGGGGGACGCAGAGAGGAGTGGGTAGAAAGAGAGAGGGATAGTGGAAAAGTAAGAAAGGAAGAGAGAGGGAGGGGAGAGAAGAGAGCTAAAAGGGGATGTGGGGAGAGTTATAAGTTATAAGAGAAGGGGGAGGGAAAGAAGTTTAAAGGAGAGAGAGAGATAGGGTAGAGAGTTAGAATGGGGAAAGAGAGGGGGGATTGAGAGTGAGAGTGAGAGTGAGAGTGAGAGTGAGAGTGAGAGTGAGAGCGAGAGAGTGAGAGTGAGAGTGAGAGTGAGAGTGGGGGAGGGAGAGAGTGGAATAGAAAAAAATAAGAAAGAAATATGAAGAAAGTATGCGTGAGAGTGTGTATTTGTGTGCGTATGTATGTTTGTGTGTAAGAGGGAGAGCGAGAGCGAGATCCAGTTTGACATACACACTGATTGTGATGATAACTTTGATGATGGGGGAAAGAAAGAGAGAAGCTAAAAGAGAACGAGAGAGACCGAGAGAGAGAGAGAGGGGGGGGGGAGAAATACACAGACAGACACACAGACAGAGTGTGGGATGAATCGGAGACGGAACGGATTAGCTAATAGACAGGCCGACCAACAAACAAACTATCAGAGACCGAAAGACATGTAAGCAAACAAAGACAAAGCAAAATATACGACGTCAAAAAAAGGGGAAAAAACAACAACTAATAATCCAGATCAAAGAGAGACATTAAACGTTAAAAAAAAAAATAAATAGAAGGAGAGAGAGAGAGAAAGAGAAAAAGAGAAAAATCAGAAAATGATTATACATGTCGGCACAACAAAGTGAATTTCAAACCCGTTGGCTCACAGAAGCGAGGTTACGGTGACCTTATCTTAAAGCGAATGTCCGGGTGACCTGAACTCAAGCTCCGCCCTCCGTCGTTTGTTTATGAATGAATTAACACATGTATATTTCATCTGATATCTCCGTGTGATCAATATAGATATAAATTTGATGGATTCACTCGTTCATAGAGTCATGCGTGTTTAATGAGGGCGTGTGTTAATGTTATGTATGCATGTGTGTTCCATGTATCCCTACGGACATATCTACGGATGTCCCTGATGTTTGATCATGTGTGCTTGTAGGTTTTAGTGTGGGTGTATTGGTCAGTGTTTTGTGTGTGTGTGTGTGTGTGTGTGTGCGCTCCTGTGTGTGCTTTTTATGTTTGTGTGTGTTTGTTTTTTATTGCGTGTATTTTGCCAGCAACCAGTCTTGTGTGTGGATCTGTGCGTTCATGCGCCTTTGCTAATTTGTGTATTTATGTATATATGTGTGTTACCGTGCTTGTGTATTTGTGTGTTTCCATTTGTCTACTCATACATTAATGAGTATGAACATGAAGCGATCAAAAATGATTATAACAGTCACGACTTTTATAACATTCTCATACATTCATGCTACAGATATAACATTTTGCATCTCGTTGAAACAGTTTTATGTATGCTCATCCTCGCGGGAATAGAATTCTAAAAAATCATTTGAATGATTCATTATTCATACTAGAAAAGGTTGAAGCAATTAAGTTGATTGTTTTTATTTGTTTCCTATTTAATTGAGTTAGAGCCCAGTCGTTTATCTTAATTACATCTCTGCCAGAGATGGATTAATTATTTTAAATGGTGATAATGATGATGATGTTAATGATAATGATGATAAAAGTAATGTTGGTAATTATGATGAAAATTATACTAACAATTAGAGTAGTAATAATAATTGTGATAATGGTGGTAATGGTTATCATGATAATGCTGGGAATTGTAATGATGATGATAATGATGATAATAATAATAATGATAATAGTAAAAATGATAATAATAATAATGATAATGGTAAAAATAATAATAATGATAACGACAATAATGATAATGATGACGATGATGATATTAACAATCAAAATTAGATAATAGAATGATCATAAAGATCATGATTATAAAGCTAATGATAACAAAAATAACGGTATAATGATAATAATAGAACAGCGATAGTAACGATAATGATAATAACAATAACTATGATAATGATAATAGCAATACTGATAATAATTCTATGATGATAATCCCAAAAAATATGAATAGTATAATAACAGTTATAATGATAGTAGCTATTGCAATATCTATGATGACAGTAATAGTAATCATAAGGTAATAATGCTATTAATTATAAAAGATAAAAGCAATGAGGATGATAAGGCTAATAGTATGATTGTGATTATAGCAATGATGATGATAATGATCAAATGAATATAATTATAATGATTATTATAAGTGTAATATGAGTAATAGTGGTAATGGTAATAATAAAAATAAATAGCGATAGTAAGGATGATGATGATAGTAACAATGGTAGTAATAATGATGATGATAATGATAATAGCTCTAATAGAATGATACTACAATCATGATAGTAGTAGTGATATTAGTACTTTTAGTGTTGATAGTTTAATGGTAATGACAATAGCAATTATAGTAATAGTGATGATAATAATGAAAATAACACTATTACTACTAAATGATATTAGTTCTAATGGTGATGATGATGATGATGATGATAATGACAATAATAAAATCTCATGCCACCATTATCATCTACGTCAATACAATAACCCTAATCACCATCACCATCAAAACATAATCACAAGAAAGGGAATATGATAAGGTAACAAACTAAGATAAAGGGAGGGAGGATTATTGACACCGAGGGAGAGAAGGTGAGAGGGGGAATAGCGGGAAAAAAGGGAGGTGCATTTTCAGCATTTGGGAAGAAACAAGGAGGAAGAGGGGGAGGGTTAGATAGGGATATAGGGGGGGGGGGGTGGAGAGAGAGAGAAAGAGAGGGTAAAAATAAAAAATGATTGGGGAGAGAGGGAGAAAGAGAAAATGTGAAATGAGATCAGATGAAAATAGTTGATTGGGGAGATAAGGTGAGAGAAAGATAGGGAGAAAGCTAAAGAATAGGAAGAGAGAGAAGAGAGAAGAAAAGAAAGGATAAGGAGGTGAAAAAGAAGGGAAGTTGAGAAAAATAAGATCTGAGAGGAGATTGAGAGAACGAACATGATGTGAAGAGCAAGAGAGAGAGAGAGAGAGAGAGAGAAGACAAGTAGAAATGGAAAGAGCTATAGAAATAGAAAGACGAAGGAAGGTGAAAAGAGAGAGAAAGCGACAGCGGAGGCGAAAAAGAGCCACAAAGAGGATTAGAGTAAGGGGAGAGAAAGAGGGGGAAAAATCCTTTGTTTTTCCTTGATGTTTCTATTTTTCTTGTGCGATAGAAAGAGGGAGAGACGAACAAAGAATTAAGTGAGGGAAAAGGAGAGAATGGGCGAACGACGTGGAAAGAGAGATAGAGCAAAGGTCACAAGAAGCTTAGGAAGTGGGAAAATACGAAATTGAGGGAATGAATTAAGTTTGGAGGAGAGGGAGAGAGACAGACAGACAGACACACAGATAGACAGAAAGACAGACAGACAGAATAGCACACACACACAATCAGACAAACAAACAAGTACATAGGCACACATACAAATACGCCTATGCACAGACAGAGAAGAAATGGGAAAATAATGAGGGAAACAAAAAGGAAAGAGAGAGAGGAT
>BOPN01000017.1:762500-765000 GCA_017312705.2 Penaeus japonicus | reverse complement strand
TTTCCCTTGCTTTTCCTCTCACCTTCTTTCTTTCCATCCCCCTCCCCTTTTACTATTTTTCTTTCTCTTTCCTTTTTTCTATATCTCTATACCCTGTTTCTTCTCTTTCTTTTCTGCCTTCGCTTTCTCCTTTTCCCTCTCTACTCCCTTCCTTATTCCTCCCCTCCCCTTTACCCTTCACCTTCTTTATCCCTTCCCCCTCCCTCTCTCCATCCTTCCCCCTTTCCCCCACTCCTCCCCCCTTATCTATTTACAACTCTTCCCTCCTAAGGATCCCCTCCCCCTTCTCCTTCTTTCTTCTCTCCCTTCTCCACCCCTTCACCCCTCTAAATACCTTCATCCCCTGCCTTCCCCCTTCCCCCCTCCCACCCCCCTTCCCCACCCCTACCCACCCACCCCCACCCCCAAACGAAACAGCCGCTACATTTTGGTCTGATATTCTTCCTGAGGGATGCTGCGGTTATCCATCTCCTGCGGGTTATTGAAAGACAGACTGGGATTGTTCTCTTGGCTATTTTCTTTTTTCATTTCATTTTGTATTTTATTCTTTTAGGGGAGATATTTTGGGTGTATTTTAGCTCGAAAGAGAGCGAGAAAAAAATTGATGTATATTGCCTGGGTATAACTCTCAATATTTTTTTTTTCTCGGTCTCTCTCTCTGTCTGTCTGTCTCTTTCTCTTTTGTTGCTTCTCTTTTTATATCTCTCTTCCTCTCTCTATTTCTTTCATCTTTCTCTCTCTTTTTCTTCTCTCTCTCTCTCTCTCTTCCTGCTCTCTCTCTCTCTTTCTTTTTCTCTCTCTCTCTCTCTCTCTCTCTCTCTCTGTCTCTCTCTCTCTCTCTCTCTCTCTCTCTCTCTCTCTCTCTCTCTCTCTCTCTTTCTCTCTGTCTCTCTCAATCTATCCACCTCTACCCCACCCCCACCTCCTTCTCCGCCAAATGGATATATGGAAAACCTTAAGCATTCCCCTTTTTACCCTCGACCTGGAATATATACAAGGTGGTGTGTAGTTTCCCCTCGAGTTATGGCAACCAAGACATGTAATACTTTCTTGTTAAAATATTGCAGGAAGAGCATATTGCACCTCTTGCGTGCGTGAGAGAGGGTACCAAACCCCCTGTGGCTAACATATGGCACTGACTTACGGGTTAAAGATTATAAACAAGAAGGTACAAGTAGGATTCTGTGCTTGTGTTGCCATCCGCGCCGCCCTTGGGGTTAAGATTAAATGGATCCGTTTTGGTATTGTTGTTTTGGAGATGTTTTTATTTAGTTTTTGTTCTATTTGCGTGTTTGTTTGTTTGATATTCTTCCTGTTTTGTATGATAGTTGTTGTTGTTTTTTAGTATAATTGTAATCATTGTTATTGACATCTTGATATTGGTATTATTATTATAGTTATTTTTGTTATCATCATTATTATCATCATCATCATCATCGGCAGCATCATCATTATCATCACCATCATCATCATCATCATCATCGTCGTCGTCGTCGCCATCATCGTCATCGCCATTACCATCACCATCATCGTCATCATCATCAGCATCATTGTTATTACTATCATTACCATCAATATTATCAATCTTATCATTATCATTGTTATAGTTACTAACATTGTTACTATTATTACTTCTTATTCCATTCTAAATGTATTTAATGCACTCTCTTTTTTTAAGTTATTGTGTCAAAAAGTGCGACCTTCCCATGGCGAACATGGTACTCTTTTATTCAAGTAATCTATCAAAGATCTCTGTGGTAATTCATTAAAAGTTCTATTTTGAACAGAAGGTGATGACTTGTCTTCGTCAGTCGACTTAAAGAAATGTTGAAAGAGGAAAAATAGATTTGTATTTCATTCCCTGAGCTCAAAGACTTAGTTTGTATTTTTTATGAAACAAATATGATGCTTTATTGTTTAAGGATTTTTGCTGGCATGTGATAGATGGGAGTTGGGTTTAATGCAGAAAGATATTTAAAATTAATGTGTAGGTAGTAGTGAATAATGATAATGATTTTGATATCGATAATGGAAATTATTGTAATGATAACAATGATAGCAAAAATGATAGCAATGATTATGATAATATTGATAATGTTGATAATGATAATGATAATAATAATGAAAATGAGGATGATAATGGTAATGATAATATTGATAATGATGATTATAATGATTATTATTATTATCATAATGATAATGAAAACAATAATTATAATGATAATGATGATAACAAGAATGATAATTATAATGATATTAAGAATAATAATTATGGTAATGATAATGATAATGATTATAGAAATAATGATAACAATAATAATGATAATAGTAACAACATTGATACAAGAAAAGTAATAATGATAACAGTACTGATAATAATAAGGTTGATAATAATCGAAATAATAACCAACAATAACAAAAGATGAAAACGTCAAACCTTCACACCTAACAACGTACCTGTCAATCACAGAATTCCGTGAAATGTCAATCAGACGAGCGA
>BOPN01000017.1:742500-745000 GCA_017312705.2 Penaeus japonicus | reverse complement strand
TAAGTGTAAAAGAAATATGTATCCCACTGGGCATGTAAAGCGTAAACTGATTCAGTGAATGGATATTTCAAGCTAGCTGTATTTAGTCGAATTTGTTATCGTGATATAATATGAGGATAATAATGTTATCATTTTTTATATTTTTTACTATTATTTTATCTAATTAAAAATATATATCAATTTTCTTCTCTTACCTCCCTTGTTTCGCACTTTCTTTCATCCTTTTCTTTTATTTTCTTCACCTTTATTCTCTTTATTTTACCCTCTTCGTTTTTTTCCCATCTCCTTTTTTCTTTTTTCTGTACATTTCTTCTTATCCCTTCTCTTTTTCCATCTTCTGTCCTGCGTTTTTTTTCTCTCTTCCTCTTCTCCCCTCTTCCATTTTCTTTTACTCTCTCCTTCTCCATTTCCTCTCCTCTCCATCTTTCTCATTATCTCCCTCTCTCCATTTCCTTCCTCAACTCACCTTTCCCTCTCCCTATCTCTCTCTCTCTCCCCTTCTTACACCCTCCCACTACCTCTCCCATTTTCTTTTCCTACCAACCCCCACTCCCCTTGTCCTCCCCATCTCCTCAACCATCCTTTCCATTTCCTTATTCCCCATTCCTCTCCTAATCCCTTAAGCCTCTCGCCGCTTCCCCAGCACCCCTCTCACCCTGCCATGCCTCCCCCCCCTCACACTTCCCTTCCACACTTCCCTTCCAACGTCTCCTCACTCCCTTTCGCACCCCCTTAGCCTCCCCTCCCACCTCCTCCTCTTTCTTTCTCTTTACCTTCCTTTTCATCAACCTCCTTCCTTCATCCACCTCCCTTTTCCCTCCCTTTCGCATCTCCTTCCTTTCTCCCTCTCCCTCTCCCTCCCATGTCCCTACTCCTTCCCCTCTAACCTCCCCTCTTCCTTCCCCCACCTCACTCCTTTTTCCCTCCTGCCTCCCCCACCTTCCTACTCCTCCTGCTCCCTCCCCTCCTCCTTCCTCCCCCTCACTCCCTTTCCCTCCCCATCCATCCACCTTCTCCTCCCTTCTCAATACCCCTTCCACCCCCTTCCTCCCCCTCCCTCCCCTCCCGACTCCTTCCCAAGTCTGCCTGAGTCTCTCCCAATTAGCACCTCTGCTTGTGACATAATTACGCCTGCCATCTGCTTGTTTTTTATGGTCCTCCATGCAAAAGGCGGAATCAGGAGTTGTCACACTTTGTAGGAGTTCGTGAGCTCTCGTGCTTGCTGTGCTTGCTGTGCTTGGTGTGTGTTATGTGTGTTTGTGCTTTTGTTTTTTTTGGTGATGGTAGGGATTTGATGTTGCTGTTATCGTTGCTCTTGTCATTTTCATTTTTGTAATTGCTTTTTTGTATCCTTATTGTTGTTATTGTTATTAGCAATATCATTATCATTATTCATTATCAATATTATTATAATTATTATTATCATTATGTGTGTGTTATTATCATCATCATCATCTTCATCATTCTTATTATTGTTATCTTTATTACTATAATTTTTAATTATTATTATCATTGTTGTCGTAATCATCAATATTGTCACTATCTTTAATCTTAGTACTATCATCATCATCATTATCATTATCATTACTATTGTTATTATTATTATCATTAGATTTATTTGTCCACTCATTACTCTGACTATTTACTACTGCTATCGTTTTCCTCTGCCATGTTATGAATCATCAGTGGTACGATAATCATCAGTGGTACTGTAATTAATGCTGTAATTATGTGTTTTTTATATATATACTAAACATATTCGCTGAATCTCTTCTCTTGCGCATTCAAAAGCCCAGTTGCCGGGCGGCACAGTATTGTGCCAGCCATTCAATTGATTTAGGCCTAATAATTCGAACGCCCCGGCATTTGGACATTCAAGGCTAGAATTCCCCCGTCGGGGATGGGTTAATGCTGTAATTATGTTTTTTTATATATATACTAAACATATTCGCTGAATCTCTTCTCTTGCGTTTTTTTTTTCTTTCTTCTCTTGCGTTTTTTCTTTCTTTCTTTCTTTCTTTCTTTTTTCTTTTCTGTTTTTCTCATTTGACCTTTCGATTTTCGCTTCCGGCTCTCTTCCTTCCTCTTTCCCCCACCCCCTCCCCCTCCCCCCATCCCTCCACACTCCCCCCATCCCTCCCCACTCCCTCATTCCAAAAAATACTAAAAGCGAATAAATAACGTTGTCATGGTGGACATTGCTCTTTGAAAAAATATTAAAAAAAAGGAAAACAATTGAAACACTAACTCTTCTTGTGTTTCTCAGTGAAAAGATATAATGATACTAAAATAATCACCTGGACGTTAATGTGTATTTGAGTATGTTTTTGTGTACGTGTGTGTGTGTGTGTGTGTGTGTGTGTGTGTGTGTGTGTGTGTGTGTGTGTGTGTGTGTGTGTGTGTGTGTGTGTGTGTGTGTGTGTGTGTGAGTGAGTGAGTATGTGTGTGTATGTGTGTGAGTGAGTAAGTGAGTGTGTGTGTGTGTGTGTGTGTGTGTGTG
>BOPN01000017.1:735000-737500 GCA_017312705.2 Penaeus japonicus | reverse complement strand
GAGATGAGTGAAGTTGTGAGTGAACTCAGATACTAAAAGGGTTGTAATAGATACTGAAAGAATTGAGAAAAATTACAAGGTAATTAGTGGGATATTTGATAGAGATTAAATTGAGATTAATTTATCGATTGATAAAAAGAAATGTTCAATAACTGATTTATTTTCTCTGTTTGTAATACTATTGGGAAGGGTAGTCAGTATTAACAGTATAAGACATACATAAAATTAATATATGTGTGATTATATACATATCATATGATTCATATGAATATGTTATATGTATTCATATGAATATGTTATATGTTATGTGTAAAGTTAATAATAAAGTAAGATGAAATATGGAAATAATATCTTATAAATGTTTAAATGTGTATAAATTTATGAAAAATAAAAGTGAAATGTAAATAGTTAACAGCTCTGGTAGGAACAGTTGAAATAGATATATGTTTGTTTTTGGCTGCTTGATTGCTTGCTTGCTTGTTACTTTGGTGTGCGTGTCTGTTTGTTTGTTTAATTGATTGCATGTCTTTTTTGTTTATCTGTTTGCAAGAAGTCAGACAAGAATAGTATAATAAATGTGTTGGTGTTTATTTGTTTATTTGTCAGTTTGTATGCTTGTTTGTTTGTCTACTTATTGTGTATTGTTTCTTTTCTTCGGTTGTATCCTATTTCGCTCTTCGATTGTTTATGTCTCTGGTTGTTTGCATGCTTGCTTGCTTTGCTTGTGATTAAGGGTGAACTTCCAGATGAAAAATAAATGAAATAAATTAAACATGTTGAAAAAAGTATAATTTCCGGAGTAAGAGTAGAGTAATAAGAGATTGCCAACCGGATGGAAAGATTGGGATATTGAAAATAAACTCGTAGAACGTAGAGAGAGAGGGGATGAGACAGGGAGGGACGGAAGGAGAGAGAGAGAATGAGAAGAGGGAGGCAGAGAAAGTAAAAGGAGGAGGGAAGGAGGGAGGGGGGAGGGAAAGTGAAAGGAGGGAGGGAGGGAGAGTAAGTGAAATGAGGGAGGGAGGGAGGGAGAGTGAGAGGAGGAAGGGAGGGAGAGTGAGTGAAAGGAGGGAGGGAGGAAGGGAGAGTGAGTGAGGGCAGGGAGACTTTAACAAGTTTATTGAGACAAGTGATTACGTACATCTCAAAAGGATGAGGTAACATAGGTTATCCTCACCCCTAAAGGTAGGGAGAGAGAGAGAGGGAGGGAGGGGGAGATAGTGACAGACGGAAAAACAGACAGACAGAGACTGAGAGAAAAAGAAAACAGATAAACAGACAGATAGTGATATACTGACAGAAACATACAAACCTACTGAGACAGATAAACAGATATAGAAAGACAAATAAACAGACAGAATTAAACTAACAGATACTCACAGAAACAGGCAGACAGACCCACAGAAAAAGACCAACATATCGACAGACCCACAGAAAAAGACAGACAGACTCAAAGAACCAGACCCACAGAAATAGACCAACAGACTTGACAGAAACAGACCGACATACCCTCAGAAATAGACCCACAGAACCAAACCCATAGAAATAGATCAACAGACCCACGGAAACAGACCCACAGAAAAAAAACAACAGAAAAAGACAAACAGACTGACAGACCCACAGAAACAGACCCACAGAAGCAGACATCCAGAGAGAGTCTCGGGTCTGCTCTCGGCTGTGCGTGGTTCCTCATCGTCCCTATTACGGTCACATATTACGTCCTTAAGTGCGGAGGCCGAGGCAAATACACCTCTGGCGCCCTAATTGCTAAACTTTGAAGCTTATGCATTGGCCGGGTGGCACGCAGGATTGGCTTTCTCTTGTCTCGGATTCTCTATTTCTCTCGTTCTATTTCTCTTTCTCTTCTCCTCTTTTTCTCTGTCTGTTTATTTCTCTTTTTCTTTTCTTTTTTTTTGAGTTTTAAGCCTTTCTTTTTTTCCCTCTCTCTCTCTCTCTCTCTCTCTCTCTCTCTCTCTCTCTCTCTCTCTTTCTCTCTCTCTCTCTTTCTCTGCCATTCTCTCTCGCTCTTTTGGCTTTCTCTCTCTCTCTCTCTATCTCTCTCTATCTCTCTCTCTCTCTCTCTCTCTCTCTTTCTCTCTCTCTCTCTCTCTCTCTCTCTCTCTCTCTCTCTCTCTCTCTCTCTCTCTTCTCTCTCTCTCTCTCTCTCTCTCTCTCTCTATATATATATATATATATATATATATATGTATATATATACATATATGTATATATATATATATATATATATATATATATATATATATATATATATTATACTCTCCCTCTTTCTCCCTTTCTCTCTGATCTTAGAGAGAGAAGGAACTAGACTCTCTCACTCTCTATCTAAAACAGGAATTGATCAATAAATGAATAAATAAAATATATATTGACAGGATGATAATAATAATAAAAAAAAAGTCACAGGCCATCAACTCACAGACAGCAACTGGAGAACGAGCGAGCGAGCGAGCGAGCGAGCGGGTAGGAAACAAGCATTCGC
>BOPN01000017.1:715000-725000 GCA_017312705.2 Penaeus japonicus | reverse complement strand
GTTTAGACGCTTCCCACAGGCAAGATAACACATACACAGACACCTGACCAAAATGCCAGGACCCCCACGCTATCACGCACATGCCTGAGGAGTGCGCAGTCTAGACGCGAAAGACATGCCACAACATCACAACCTCCTAACTGATATGGAATGACCCGGTAAGAGGGGCTGCCTACCTGCAAGTTGGGCTTCTTTCGAGTTGAAGCCTGGACGCCCCTATACACAAACTCCAAGAGGATCAGTTCAGGCATCAGAATCACAGCAGAGTGCATGTGTGGATCAGTAAGCGGGGGATGAATTTTATCTCTATATTTCAGACAATAAGACCTTAGTTCTAATGTTGAATTCATGGATTTGGCTTCACGTGAGGTCTATTAAGAGGCGAGAGAAAGAGATAGATGGGTAGATAGAGGGTTAGAGAGAGAGTAAATAGGTAGAGATAGGTATACTGAAATATTGAGAGGAAAATAGAAAAAAAAACCTGAAAGATAAAGAGAAAAAATGGTGAAAGATACATTATTATAGAGTGGAGAGACAGATAGACAGAAAGGGAAAGAAACAGAGAGAGACAGACAAATACACAGACTCAGATAGAAAGAGGAAATGAAAGAAAATAGAGGGGGGGAGACAGACAGAGAAAGTGAGAGGGAGGGAGGGGGGCGAAGCATACAAAGAAAGAGACAAAGACAGCGGAGGCATATGAACTAGACAAAAAAAAAAAAAAAAAAAAAAAAAAAAACTGGGAAAGCACAAAGCTGTACGGCCTACAAACACTTCTGAGGAAATTGCCTATTTGGACAGAATGAAAATAAGGGAAAAAGTGACCAAGGATGCATTTCTTGGCCTTTTTCTCTCTTTCTTGCATACTCTTTTCTCTCCCTTTCTCTCTCTATCTTTTCGCTTTTTCTTTATTTATTTCTTTTTCTTTCTAGGTATTTCTCTCTCTCTCTTTCTTTCTTTCTCTCTCTCTCTCTCTCTCTCTCTCTCTCTCTCTCTCTCTCTCTCTCTCTCTCTCTCTCTCTCTCTCTCTCTGAAGATGAAAGGGCTCTTTATCTTACTAATTATCTTAATGTCGCGGCTTATATGCCTTTGAATGTAATGTTATCTTCGTCTTTACTTTTTATCTTTTCCTTTATTTTATTTTGGGAAGGTTTTGACGGGCGCTTTCAGGTCATGTTTGTTTGTTTGTTTTAAGTTAATTATGGGTCTGTGTTAAGATTATTTCTTGTTAGAATATAAGGTGATGGCATGAATGTATTTAGAGAGATAGGTAAATAAACTGTGTACTAAGTGTATGTGTTCGTTTGTGTGTGTGCCCTATGTATTTATGTGCGTTCACCTCTCTCTTTCTCTCTCGTTCTCCTCTCGCTCTCGCTCTCTTTCTCTTTCCCTTAGTCCTCTCTCTCTCTCTCTCTCTCTCTCTCTCTCTCTCTCTCTCTCTCTCTCTCTCTCTCTCTCTCTCTCTCTCTCTCTCTCTCTCTCTCTCTCTCTCTCTCTCTCTCAATATCCATCTCTTTTCATGTTCAGCTTCTATAAAGGCCGTTTAATCAGTACTCCTCGGCATTAGTAGCTCGAATGATCCTGTTATCACGCAACGGTGGAACAGGGGAACGGGAGGAGAAGGAACGAGGGGAACGCGGGAACGGATGGAATGGGGGTCGGGGAATGGATGAATGAGGAATAAGGGAAATGGGTGGAATGGGAAGCGGGAGAATGGATGGAATGAGGAGATATTGGAATGGGGAATGGTTGTACAGATGGAACTGGGAGCGGTTGGACGGATGGAATGGGGGAATAGGGGAATTAATGAACGAGGAATAAGGGTATGGATGGGATGAAGAGCGGATGAAATAGGGAACGGAGGTGGGATGGAATGGGAAACAGGGTTGAAGATGAAATAGGGAATATAGGGGGAGGAGTGAGAAGACAAATGAGAGAATGGAACGGGGCATTGGGAACTGGGAATACCAACGAAATACATAGACCTAACACAGATTACAGACCAAATACAAAACAAGGATCGAAAACAAAAACCGAACACACATTACAGATCAAATAGGAGAACACAGAATACAGACTTAATACAGATCGAACACAGAACACCGACCGAACACAGGCCGACTTCGGTTTCTCTTGTTGGTTCCCTTCATGGCCGGCTGGGCTTTTGTTTTATTTACTCCGCTTTTGATTTTGTCGAAAGGAGGAAGTGGAGGGGGGAGGGGGGAGGGGGGAGGGGGAAGATAGAGGGTGAGATGGAGGAAGAAAGGGGATAAAGGAAGGGGGATAAGGAGGTAGGAGTAGGAAGGAGGGTGAGGGGGGGAGGTGGAATAAGAGGAAGGGGAGGAAGGAGGGGGAAGAGGTGGAGGAGGTAGGAGTAGGAAGGAGGAAGAGGATGAGGCAGCTGGAGAAGAAGGAAGGGATAGGAAGAGGAAGAGAAAGAGGTTGAAGTGGAAAGGAGGAGGAAGAGGAAATGTAGAGGAAAGGAGGAGGAGGAAGAAAAAGGAAAAGGAGGTTGAGGAGAAGGAGGAGGAAACAGGGAAAGAGGTTGAGATGGAAATGAGTTGGAGGAGGAGGAAGAGAAAGAAGAAGAGGAAGAGAAGGAGGAAGTAGAGATAGTGGTGGGGCGAAATGAGGTACTGGAGTGGAAGAGACGGAGAAAGGAAAGAGAAAGAGAGGGAAAATGAGAAGATAGAGGAAGATAATTAGAAGAAAAGGGGGGGATAAAAGGATAAGTAAGATTAGGATTATCAAGACTAGAACCCCCCACCCCCCGCCGTCTTACGAAATAAAAAGCATTGCACACAAAGAAAGAAATAAAACGACCTAAAAAAAACTAAGTACACAAACAAATTCCGTATAAACAATATAAACAATCAAAATATTTACTCACATACAAGTTGAAAAATACAGAAATATAACCACACAAACAAGAAATCAACAAGCTAAAGAAATATACCAGTACAAACAAAGAGAAAAATAAAGAAATCATCAATTCCAAGAAATCGACTCACATAAGAATTGAAAAAAAATCAAGCAACTATAGGAATCAATTCACAGAATCAAGTAAACAAGGAATAAACAACTGACTTAACATGAGTGTAAAAGTTGTAGCCGCATGGATTTAGCATCACTTCGCCAAGAGAATTTTTCACGGTGTGCCTGTTTTGGTTCTGGCCTTTCGGTTCTCGAGGAATTTAGTTTTCGGAGTTTTTTTTTTCTAGAATATCAGTTCTCCATCTTTTTCTTTCTTTCTTTCTTTTTCTACAGGATTTCGGTTCTCGAGGGTTTGAGTTTTTTCCCCCCCATTTTTTTTTTTTTTTTGGGGGGGGGGGTATCTAAGATTTCGGTTCTTCTAGATTCTGGTTCACCCGGTTTTCGGTTCTCTCCTTTTCAACTTTTGGCACTCCTGTTTTTCTTTCTCTTTCTGCGCTGTCTCCCACTTCTCTTATCTATCTTTCTCTTTTCCCTCTTTCGCTATTTGTTTCCCCCTTTACCTCCTTTCCGTAATTCATGCACTCTCTCTCTCTCTCTCTCTCTCTCTCTCTCTGTCTCTCTCTCTCTTTCTTTCTTTCTCTCTCTCTCCACTATACCCCTCTCCACATCAGACTCTTCTCTCATGCATAAAACAACTTTAATTACTGTTTGCAGGTAGTGACGCTGCATGACAGTTCTGTTACACTGCTGCATGACGGTTCTGCTCCTTTATTGCATATCGGTCCAATCTCAATACTGGATCCCAGCTCTCTTCGTTACTGCATGTTTCAGTGTATCACTTCTTGTGCTATTCTTGTGCGAGTCTTGCACAATCTGCTACTACGTGTGACACTGTGCCATCTCGTTATTCACAAATCCTATATTTGTCTGCAATATTTTCTTTGTCAATTATCTTCCTATTCTATCTTGTCCTTCTTACTCATTCATAACTGCTTTCGTGTGTAATGTCCTTAATAATTGTGAAGAAATTCCCATATGAGGGTGTCTGCACGTGCGACTTCAGCCTCTCCTGCTGAAGAGATTTCTTTTATTTTCCTTTTTTCTAGCATTTCTTCACGTTTTACTTCTTTGATAAATGGTCTATCGCTTCCCTTGGCTGTTTACATCTATGCTGACACAGTCTCCAATGCTTGTTATGCTTTTCCCTCCAATTAATCGCTGAAAATACAGTCATCTACATCGTCGTTTCTGATGAATCCCCTGTGCATAGTGGACATTTTCCTTTTTTCTTGTCAAACGCTTCCAATTCCTCTTTCGGCCATTGTAATATTCCGGCACTATATCTGACAATAGACATTATTGTTGAATTCAGTCTATTTACTTTGTCATTTAGAAGCAATATTCCATGGATATAGTAGGTGTTTGTTTGTTTTTTCGTGACCAGTAAAATATAAATCTTTACCGTATTAATCAAGAAGTACAATTGGCTTTATTTTTTCCTAGTTGATAACCTGCTTTGCTCTCGATAAAATTATTAACAGCTGATTCATTGTTATAACCAACAGGAGAGATGATAAGCTGTCACCCTAGAATATTCCACGTCTTATTTTTACGCGCTCCAATGACTGATCTCCTGATATTAGTTCCGTTTCCCATTTGTTCATACTTTCCTTTAAAGTGCTAATTATGTTTCCTGCTACTCCCATCATTACCAAACTCTTCAATATCCACGGGTGTGGCACCATATCAAAGGCCAAGCCAAGCCTTAAAATCAATTTCTCGATCAGTAACTGGTCCTTCGCTACCCATGCAACCCTTCCAGTTCAAGATGTATGTAAACCGTCAGCTATTATTCCAGTATATAATTTCCACATTAGTGGAAGGCAGGTAATAGGCATGTGGTATGATATCACGGGACCGTTCTCTTTATCGTTCATAATCAATCGTTAACTAAACTGGTGTATGTCTGTTTCGTGAGCAGCAACTGCCTAGGAAATGGAAGGTCACGTGTTGCATACACATTTATTGAATATAATCCATCTTCCACACAGTCACTGAGTTTATTTATCAGTATGGGTCATTTTGACATGTATTTAAACCAAAAGCCATGGGGTCCATCAGGAATTTTCATGATCTGTGCAAGTAAGTCTGGATTTATACTCATGGGCCTCTGGTTTGCTTTGTTGTACATATTTTGTTCTATTTCAGTAATCCACTTTGCATTCTGGTTGTGTTTTTCCTCTGGTCCCCAAATATCATTCCAAAATTCTAGGCTTCTCTTTGCGTCTGAAATTAGGTTATCATTTATTTTTCTTTCTCAAAAGAATCTCTTATGTTTTTTTTTTTTTTTTTTTTTTTACTAGATTGATCGATTCCATCAGTGTGCCTTCTTATCTTTGTTGCGCTAGTTTGAATTCTTTGCTTAAGATCTCGCATAATTACGTCGATTCCTTTTGAAGTCAGCCGATGTTTCCTTTCCAGTTTCCTTTTTTAGTATTTATTTCGTCATCCCTCTTATCATTATCTACTGTTATCATTATCACCATTGCCATTATTGTTATTGTTAGCTTTTGTTATGACTATTTTTATATTTCTTATATTGTTGTTGGTTGTGATGGGAGGGATGTTCTGTCCTGTTCTTCGTTCTCGTATATATATTTTCCCAATTTTCTCTGATTGCTAAGCATATTATATTTCCAGGAAGTAAAACAATGATAAAACAAATACCTCTTTCCCCACACCCCTTCCCCCTTCCCCCTTCCCCTACCTCTCTCTCTCCCCCAGGAATATTTTCGTCTTTCCCCTCGATACATCATCTTCTTCCCCTCATCTAATTTTCCCTCGGAATTATCCCACGGATTTACTCTACTTGTAATTACTGAGAAAGATGAAGAAGCTTCACTCTCTCTCTCTCTCTCTTTCTGCAAGGGGTTTCTCGCCATTGTTACTGGTGGAAGCCTTGTGGTCTTTGACTAGGCGGAGGCGGATGGGGTTTCTTGTTGTTGTTTTTGATGTTTTATTTTCATTTTTTCATGTTCTCTTTTTTCTATTTTTCTTTATTTTTTTTCTTTTTTTCCTGTCTTTTTATCATGTTCTTCGATGTCTTTCTCTCTTCTGTTTTCTCTTCTTTCTTCTGTTTTACTTCTCGTATTATAATTACTCATACGTTTGCTCTTTTTCTTCTGTTTTTACTAGTCTTCCTTTTTTGTGATTTTCATTTTCTCCAATATCTTCTGTGATTATTTTTCCCAATTCTGTTTTCTCCTTCCTTCTGTTAGTCCTTTTCTACATTGTATTCTGCTTACTCTTTTCTTCTGTTTTCCATTTTCTCCCTTTTCTTCTGTTTTCCATTTTCTCTTTTTTTATCTGCTTTCTCTTTTCTTCTTCTCTTTTCATTATGATATTATCACTACTCTTACTTTTTCTTTTTCATTTTGTTCTTTCATTTTGTTGTTGTTTTTATCTTAATCTTCTTTTAGTCTTCTGCCTTTTTTTCTTTTTCTTTTTTTCTTTTTTTCTTTCTTTCTTTCTTTTTCTTCTTACTATTTCTCTTCCATTTTCTCTTTACAGAAAAACCTCTCCCTCTGTTTCCTTGTCCAAAAAAAATCTCCTTTTCTCTTTCTCATTTCTCTATTCCTCTCCTTTCTCGTCGTCGTCGTCCTACTCCTTCTCCTCGTCCTCCTGTGCCTCCCCTCCTCTTTCTTTTTATTATCTTCCTTCTCCTCCCTCTCCTTATCTTCTTACTTCTCTTTCTTCTTCCGTCCTCGCCTTTCTCCTACCCTTCCTCCTCCTCCTCCTGTCTTTTCCTTCATCCTTTCATTCCATTCCTCTTCCTCATTTTTATTGACCTTTCCCATGAGTTCTTGTTTCCTTTTGGGCATATTTTACTATTATTCTTTCGTTGTTCATGACCTGCATTCGCTGTTTACTCAGTCGTGAATTCCTTGTTTCTATTTGTCCTTTTTCATGTATATACATATCTCTCTCTCTCTCTCTTCTCTTCTATTCTCTTCTTTCTCTCTCTCTCTCTCTCTCTCTCTCTCTCTCTCTCTCTCTCTCTCTCTTATCTCTCTCTCTGTTTCTCTTTTTGTCCACCCCTTTCTCTTCCTCCTTCTCCCACAAGCTATCTCTCTTTCTCCATTATATGATCAGCATTTTGGATCGTTTTCAACCCCCCTCCCCCTCCCCATGCAAACAAGAATTTCCTCTTCTCTTTTCCCTCATTTACTGTCTTTATCATGCTCTTTGTCCTATCATTTCCCTTGACATCTTCATTCTTCCTTATTCACTCCCATTCCTCTCTGTCTCTCGCGTTCCCTCCTTTCCTTTTCATCCTGTCTCCATATATCTCCCATGCTTTATTCTCCCTCTCCGGTTGACCCTTCCTTTAAGAAGAGAAGAAGGACAATTTTTTTTTTGTTTTTTTAAGTTTGTCACACTAGCATTTTCCTTTTCATTTCTGTCGGGGTTTTTTCGAAGTTAATGGTTTTATTCGTTTTATTAGATAGTCTAACTCTAATTACTCTCACATTACCATCAGAATCTTAGCTAGTATTTATAATTTTGATTTTGATGGGCGTGAGTTACTCGTACGTTTGCCATTGTTACGCGATTTGAACCAGCATGGAGATCTCCTGCCTCGGTTTCTCGTCGCTGTATGTATATCTTTAAAAGTATTTGGTTCTGTTTTTCTTCGCTCCAGAATCGCTGACGCATGAGTCTTCGTGAGAACCGTTTCTGGTTTTGTTTATTTGTGTGTCCCTAATATGTCCCTATCTATCTCTTATCTACCAATATCTATCTCTTTCTTTATCTTTCTCTCCTTCTCTACCCTACCTCCTTCAGTCTCTCTCTCCCTCCCTTCTTCCCTCCCTCCCTTTCTCTCTCTCTCTCTCTCTCTCTCTCTCTCTCTCTCTCTCTCTCTCTCTCTCTCTCTCTCTCTCTCTCTCTCTCTCTCTCTCTCTCTCTCTCTCTCTCTCTCTCTCTCTCTCTCTCTCTCTCTCTCTCTCTCTCTCTCTCTCTCTCTCTCTCTCTCTCTCTCTCTCTCTCTCCCTCTCTCCCTCTCTCCCTCTCTCTCTCTCTCTCTCTCTCTCTCTCTCTCTCTCTCTCTCTCTCTCTCTCTCTCTCTCTCTCTCTCTCTCTCTCTCTCTCTCTCTCTCTCTCTCTCTCTCTCTTTCTCGCCCTCTTATCCTTTGGCAATTTCGGTGTAATGCGTTTGTCGCCGATCTGTCTCGCTGTCCAGTGGTCGGTTCTGGATTCTTTTGGGTTTTACAAGGTTGGCTTTCTTCGGATCTCTCTCTTCTTTATTCATTTATTTCATTTTCTCTCGTTCTATGTCTGTCTCTTTGTCTGTCTGTGTGTCTCTTTTCCGTTATTTGTCGTCTTTTATCTATGTATTTGTTTTTCTTTCTTCCTCTTTCTGTCTTTTTCTCCTCCTTACCTCCCTTCTCCTCTCTCTCTCTCTCTCTCTCTCTCTCTCTCTCTCTCTCTCTCTCTCTCTCTCTCTCTCTCTCTCTCTCTCTCTCTCTCTCTCTCTCTCTCTTTCTCTCTTCTCCCGCCTTCCTTCCGTTCCTTCTTCCCTCCATCTCTCCTTCCTTCCTTTCCTTCTCTTTCCATCTCTGTTTCCCTCTTCCCTTCCCTCTCCCTCCTTCCATCCTTCCCCCCCTCCCACCATCCATCCAACCCTCCTTCCTTTCTTCCCTCCCTCTCCTCACCTCCTCCCCCCCGTGCTTGCCCCCCCCCCCCCCACACACGTCTCTCCCCCATCCACCTCCATTAAGTCGACACCTCCCTCTCCCGCATCCCCGACGTGACAATGGTACTCTGGACTCGTAATAATGGAATCTTAGCAGCGAGGTGTTCGGCTGAAGAAGCTCTGGGGACTTGGGAGCGCTGATGGGATGTTAGGATAGGGATGCGGTGAGGATACTGGGGATGATAGGGAGGATGGAGGTATTGGGGGAGGGGACGGAGATGCTGTGATGATGCTGGGGATGATAGGGAGGATGGAGATATTAGGGGTGATGGAGGTGTTGTGATGATAGTGATGATGCTGAGGGTTAGAGGGGCAGGTTGGGTAGTTGGGTGAAGGAGTTGAAGAGAGAGGGAGAGGGAGAGGGAGAGGGAGAGAAATCGGCAGAGAGAGGGAGAGGGAGAGGGAGAGAAATCGACAGAGAGAGGGGGGAGAAGGGAGAGACTAATAAAGTGTAAGAATGGAGGGATATATATATATATATATATATATATATATATATATAGAGAGAGAGAGAGAGAGAGAGAGAGAGAGAGAGAGAGAGAGAGAGAGAGAGAGAGAGAGAGAGAGAGAGAGAGAGAGAGAAGAGAGAGAGAGAAAGAGAGTGAATGATGGAGAGAGAGAGAGAGAGAGAGAGAGAGAGAGAGAGAGAGAGAGAGAGAGAGAGAGAGAGAGAGAGAGAGAGAGAGAGAGAAAGAGAGAGAGAAAGGGAAAATCAGTATGAGCAAGAGCCTAAGTGTCTGTGTAAGAGCGGAAATTCATGAGTCGGAGTATGATTCATGCATTATTTGTGTATGAGGATGAGACCAGGGGCGAAACAGGGAAAATGGTGCGATTAAGTGGGGACGGTTTAGAAGGATTAAGATGGAAAAAAGGGGGAGAGGGAGTAAGACGAAGGAGGAGGAAGAGGGGGAGAAATGGAAGAAGAAGAAGAAGGAGGAGGAGGAGAAAGAGAGAAAAAAAGGAGGAAGAGGAAGAGAGAACGAATGAAGAGGAGGAAGAGAGAAAGAAGAAGAAGGAGGAGGAGGAGAAGAAAAGAAGAAAAAGGAGGAAGAGCAAGAAAAAGGTGGAAGAAGGAGGAGTAGGGTTAGAAGGACGAGGAAGTAAAGAAGGAAAAAGGAGAATAATAATAAGACACAGAAGACAAAAATAGACGATGAATGAGAGGTAGACATTCCTGCACACCATAACGCCTCTCCAAGATTCTGCCATTTCAATAACTCAACCAAAAGACATGCACCAATCCGTCAAAAAAAGAAAGAAAGAAAAAAGAAAAAACGCGATTTTCCGATTGTAACATTTTGAGGAAAAGAT
>BOPN01000017.1:692500-700000 GCA_017312705.2 Penaeus japonicus | reverse complement strand
TGGCTATCTTCTCTCTATCTATCTGTCTATCTATCTATCTATCTATCTGTCTGTCTGTCTATCTATTTATCTATCTATCTATCTATCTATCTATCTATCTATCTATCTTTCGCAAAGAAGCTTGGGAAGGTGGAGGAGGAGGAAGAGAAGAACAAGGAGAAGGAGGAAGAAGAGGAGGAAGACAATAACGAGGAGGAGGAGGAGGAAAAATAAAAGAAGAAGGAGATAAAGGAGAATATGGAGGAGGATGTGAGAAACTAGAGAAGAAGGTAGAAGGAGGAGAAACACGAGAATACGTAGGAGGAGGAGGAAAACAGAAAAAAAGAAGAAAAGAATAAGAATATAGATCAGAATAAGAAGAAGCTACGCGCCAGACTCAATCGGGATTGACTTCTCGGACTCCTATGGCTCTTAGGATTAGGGTGGATAGCGCGGCAAGCGGGTATTGGATAAATTGAGCCACGAAGCAGAAGGGAACGGCGACAGAAGACGTCGCGCGGATTAGGTCAAGACGCCACATGAAGGGGGGGAGGAGGAGGATAGGAGGAAGGGGGGGGGAGAGGAGGTATGTAGGGGGAGGGAGATAAAAGGGTAAGTAAAAGAAGGAAGAGGTGAGTAGGGAGGAGGAAAAGAGGAAGGGAAAAGAGAGGAGGAAGGAGGAAGAGGGTGGTAAAAGGGGGGAGAAGGGAAGAAGGAAGGAGGTAGGGTTGAGGATGGGAGGAGTTAGGAGAAAGGAGGAGGGAGGAGAAGTAGAAGAAAGGGAGGATGGAGGCGGAAGGAGGAGAGAAGAACAGGTAAATAGGAGGAAGGGAGGGGGAAGGAGAAGGTAGACAGGAGGAAGGGGGAGGATGGGCGAGGGAGGTAAAAGGAGGAGAATGGAGGGAAGGAAGGAATTCAATCGAAGGAAGGAGGACGATGGATGGAGGGAGGAGGAAGAAATAATGAGGTAGAAGGAGCGAGAGAGGAAGGAGAAAGGACGAGGAGAGAGGAAAAAGACAACGAAAAATTAAACCAAGATTTCTGTGTTCTTATCTCGTTAGTTTCGCTACGGTTAAGGAAAACTCAAAGCTCATAATTACCATCAATCATTAATTCTAGAATTTTCGTCTCTTACGAACGCTTCCATCTCGCATCGCCGACCCCAGAATAGGCCTCGTAATGGCACTACGAGGAGTCAGTGGTGGCAGCTATTAGGTGCCATGGCGGCTATTAATGCCATGCGGTGCCAAGGGGTCATTACGATAAAGATGTAACACGTGGGATGGAGGGTGGGGGTGATGGTGGAGGTAGGGGGTGGGGTTAGGGAGGGGGAGGAAAATGTCGTTTGGAAGTTTGTCGTTTAGATAGAAAGGTTTTGGTTTGGTTATATCGACGGCAAGTTATTAAATTTTAAAGTTCCGTTAAAAGTTTTAAGTTTAAAGAGATAGAATAAGTGCGCGACTCTGAGTTTGTCTGTGTGTGTGTGTGTGTGTGTGTGTGTGCGTGTGTGAGGGTGTTTGTGACTGTGCCTGTGTGTCTGTGTGTTTGCCTACGTATGTGCGTATGTCTCCGTGTGCGTGCGTGCTTGTATGTGCACGAGAGTTACCGACGCGAAGATCACCAAAACTTTTAACTCCGTTTTACAACCTTTTTCCGTGCAGTCTTAAAGGACACGAGAAAATTAATGCTGCCCTTTGAATATGGCTCCCCTGACGACGAGGACCAGGACTACGACCACGAAGATGGGGACGACCAGGGCGGCGAAAATGACTAGGACGAACAAGAGGACGATGATGACGAGGGCAGCGTTGACTATGAACAAGATTAACACAACCACTACGACCACGACGACCACAACAAAAACAATCACCAAGAAGACGACGACTAGCAGCTCTACCAGGATGACGACGACTAGCAGCTCTACCAGGATGACGACGACTAGCAGCTCTACCCGGATGACGACGACTAGCAGCTCTACCCGGATGACGACGACTAGCAGCTCTACCAGGATGACGACGACTAGCAGCTCTACCAGGATGACGACGACTAGCAGCTCTACCAGGATGACGACGACGAGCATCTCTACCAGGATGACGACGACTAGCAACTCTACCAGGATGACGACGACTAGCAGCTCTACCAGGATGACGACGACTAGCAGCTCTACCAGGATGACGACGACTAGCAGCTCTACCAGGATGACGACGACTAGCAACTCTACCAGGATGACGACGACGAGCGGAACAAAGACCACAAAGACGACAACGGCCACGACGACTACGAAGAGCCTTAGAATGAGGACGACCAAATCGACGACCAGATATAGGGCAAAGTTTGGCCTGGTGACCACTCGGGGCAAAAGCGGAACACGCGCTTCACTTTAATACGTCCCAAGCGTAAAGCTGACCCTCGTCTCTATCCCGCCACGTCTAAGCTTGAGGGATGAAGCGCACTTTAAACATGTTTCATACTTGATCACCACATAAAGTCGTCCTTCACTAACGTACCGAAACTTTACTCGTTACGCCGGCGAGAAAATTGCTTTGATTTGCATACCGACATGAAGCTCAAATTCCCACTCACAAATTCTGGACGCGGAACTGACCCGCGCCTCGCCCTCGCTTCGCGCTACTCCTTTATATATATATTCATATATATTTGTGTGTGCGTCTGCAATTAAACATATATATATGTATATATATATATATATATATATATATATATATATATATATATATATTTATATATATATTTATTTATTTATTTATAATAGATATATATACATGTATATTTATTTATTTATTTATTTATTTATTTATAATAGAGAGAGAGAGAGATGTGTGTGTGTGTGTGTGTGTGTGTGTGTGTGTGCGCGCGCGCGCATGTGTGTGCGTGTATGAGCGCGCAGCGATTCTCCTACTCTTACTACATCCTCACGTTATCCAAATACGTTATTTGCATTTGTATTTGCATTTTCTTCCTCTGATTGCCGTTAAAAGTTTTATTTTCCCCTCTCGTCTTGATATAGAAACATTTGGGTGATCTTCCGCGCAACTGAGTCCTTCCAGCCGTCGTTCGATTGTGTGTGGTTCTTGGTGATGCCTCTGTACTTCTATTTCTTCATCCTCTTAACTCTCTCGAGACCCTTCCATATCCACTCCACGTTGTCTCGCATCAACTGTCTGCCCACTCCACAGCCTCCATACTCCTTCTACACAGTTTTCCACGCTCCTTTGCATCTGGTTCCACTCAGCACCCCCTCTACATTATCTGCCGCCCCTTCCACAATTCTCCACCGTCCTTCACTCCTTCCCCCTTTCCCATCCACACAACCCTTTCCAGATTCCCCCACAGTCCTGCACTCTTCCCCCTCCTTTCCCACACAGCCTCCCTTCCCGCTCCACATATCTCTCTTCGCCCCTAAACACAGCCGGTATTCCACTTGACGCAGTTTCGCTCCCTTCAACCTCCCCATCCACATATCCTCCTTTCTTTCTCCGAACGACCCCCCTCCACGAAGCCCCCTCCTCCATATATGTTCCACTTCCATTCAGTCTCCCTCCACTTCCATAAACGACCCCTCCTCACACACACACACATTTACTCACATACACACACACTCACACACACACACACACACACACACACACACACACACACACACACACACACACACACACACACACACACACACACACACACACACACACACACCTCGCCGCTGTCTTCAAAACGGTCTTCATTCCATCTTCCTCCTCCCCCCTCCACATCCCTAACCCTCTACTACCGCTCCCCCTCTGCTTCCATACCCCCCCCCCCCCCGCTCCATATCCCTACCGCCCCCCCCTACTCTACGCTCCTTAACACCCTCCCCCGTCACCCATAAACGCCCCCTTCCCCTGTGTCACCACCACTCCCCTCTTCCTCCACCCCTCTCCCTCCTCCATTGCCATCCCCCTCGCCCACGCTCTCTCCACCTCCCCCCCCCTCCTTTCCTCCACCCCCACCTCTACCATCCCTATTTCCCCCATCCCAGTATAACCATCCCTCCACACACCCCTCACCATCCACCCATTTCCTCCCTCTCCACGCACCCCTCTCCCTCCACCCATCCCCTCACCCTCCATCACCCCTCTCCTTCCTAAATTCCCACCCACCCCCTCTCCCACCACCAACCCGACCCACCCCCTCTCCCTCCACCATACCCAAGTACCCCCCCCCCTCTCCCTCTCCCTCTCCCTCTCCGCCCCCCTCCCCCTCCCCCTCCCCAACCCAGCGTGGTGATGTAAGTGAACCGCCGCTGTGGTAGGGACGGGGAAATTAGGTTTCCAGGAGACCGTACATCTTCGCTCCAAAGGGGAAAGTCAGGACCGGGACAGGGTATTGCCGCCGCCACCGCCACCGCCGCCACCGCCGCCGCCGCCATGTTACTCCTGGGACGGTTGGGGCGTCGCCTTTAGAGCTCACGTTCGCTCCACGCCCCACTGTCTGTTTCTCCGTCTGATCTGTCTGTATATGTGTTCTGGCTCTCTGTGTATGTGTGCTGGCTCTCTGTCTGCATATGTGTTCTGACTCTCTGTCTGCATATGTGTTCTGACTCTCTGTCTGTATATGTGTTCTGGCTCTTTGTCCGTTTCTCCGTCTGCTCTGTCTGTGTGTCTCTATCTCTGGTTGTCTGTCTGTGTTCTCTGTCTTTCTGTATGGTCGTCTGTCTGTGTTCTCTGTCTCTCTGACTGCTTCTCCGTCTGCTTTGTCTGTATGGATGTCTCTCTGTCTGTCTTTCTGTTTATCTCTCTGTCTGTCTCTCTGTCTGTTTGTATGATTCCTTCGATGTGTTTCTGTCTATTTGTGGGTATGTCTACTTCTTTTTGTATCTATTTTTTTTTTTCTCTTCTTTTCTGTGTTGCTTTGTCTGTCTGTGTATCACTGTTTATCTACTTTTCTGTCTGTATCTCTGTAATTTTATTTAGCTGTCCCTTTGTCCGTTTGTCTTCTTATTACTCTGTCCTTCTGTCTATCTCCCTTCTGTCTTTCTGTTTATCTCTCTGTCTACTCTTCACTCTGGCTCTCCGTCTGATTGTCTATCTGCCTCTTCTTGACACCTTCTTTTTCCTTTTCTCTGCCCTGTTTGTCTGTCTCCGCCCCCCCCCCCTTATTCTTTATCTCGCTGTTTCTCTGTTTCTCTTCTCCTGTCCCTCTCTTTCTTCTTCCGCGTCCTCCCCTTCCTTTCCATTACCAGTTCCCTTGTGCTTGGCAAGGGAGAAGGGGAAAAGAGAGAGAGGAGAAAAAGGGAGGAGAGGGTAGGCATAGAAGGAAGAGAAGGGGAAATAGGAGAACAGAAGAGGAGAGGAAAGAAGGGAAATGGAGGAGAGAAGGGAACTACAGGAGAAGAGGAGAGGGCAAGAGAGATGGAAGCTGGAGGGGAGGGAGGGCAGAGAAGAAACAGGAAAAAGGAGAAGCGAGGGAGGCCGAGGAGAAGGAGAATGGAGGCATGGAAAGAGCCGTAATAACGTGTTATTGACATGTTATTCACCTCGAAGGCTGGGGTTCACGGAAAGCCCTAACGATCCATAACTGAAGTAAAAAAAAATAAAAAATAATAAAAAAAAGATGATCACGAAACGTGGAGGAGTAAAAGAATGACGAGCAATGAGGAAGACGAAGGGAGAGAGCGATAACTATGGATGAAGGAAGGAGCGATGGAGACAGATAAACAGGCAGACAGAGAGAGAACGAGACTAAAAGAGAAAGAGAGAGAGAGAGAGAGACTTTCAGATACAGAAAGAGGAAGAGGAAGAGGAAGAGAGAATAAAAGTGATAATGGCAGAGACAGAGAAAGAGAGAGATGATAAGAAAGAGAGAATGAGAAGTACGGAACAGCGTGAACGGAGGAGTCGAAAGACAGAGAAAGAGGAAGAGAGAAAGTGGCGCAAAAGAGAATGAAATCGACAATTAATCTTGAATCAAGGACAACCAATATGTAAACATGAAGCTGGCGAGATGTGTAATGATTTCCGCTCGGTTAATTACAACATATTGCCCAGAACAGAGCCGCGTCGAAATGTCTTTCGTAAGATACAGAGACAAAGAGCGAAGAGAGAGAGGAGGGGGAGAGGGTATTGGAGGAGGGAGTGAGAGAGAGAGAGAGAGAGAAAGAGAGAGAGAGAGAGAGAGAGAGAGAGAGAGAGAGAGAGAGAGAGAGAGAGAGAGAGAGAGAGAGAGAGAGAGAGAGAGAGAGAGAGAGAGAGAGAGAGAGAGAGAGAGAGAGAGAGAGAGAGAGAGAGAGAGAGAGAAAGAGAGAGAGAGAGAAAGAGAGAGAGAGGGGGAGAGAGAGAGAGAGAGAGAGAGAGAGAGAGAGAGAGAGAGAGAGAGAGAGAGAGAGAGAGAGAGAGAGAGAGAAAGAGAAAGAAAGACAGACAGAGAAAGAAACTCTCTCATTACCCTCTCCGCTGAGGAGAAATTAATGCGAAATAGATTATTAAAAGATCTGAATTGGTGAAACTTTTTTTTTTCATCCTCTTTTTTACTCTTCTTTTTTTTTCCCCATTCCCAAAACTTCAAACATCAGCCATCGACCATAACCCCCCGACCCCCCTTCCCCCATCCCTAGTCTCTCTCTTTCTATCTCTTCCTCTACTTTTCAACAATATTTATCATCTTGCCTATTATCCTTTTCATCGCAAAAAGAGACGAAACACCGCATTAATGACAAATTATCTCTCATATTACTCATACAAAGAGAAAGAACGAAAAAGGATACACGCATATTCGTCTAATCTTGACCATGTTCTCAGAAAAGGTTGATGGTAGTCTTTGCGAATATATTTGACAATAATTGGCGAATTGGACTCATTTGTACCGAGAATGTTTGTGCATTTGCGACCGTAAATTCTGTCCCGTTTTCTTTAGCGTGACGCGAGGTAGAAGTCATTTATTTCATGATCTGATTTTTTTTTTTTTTTTTTTTTTTGGGGGGCCCTGCTTTTTTATTCCGTTTTATTGCTTTGGTTGTGTTGTTGTTGTTGTTGTTGTTGCTTTTTTATTTAGGGAGTTCTATTCAGAGGCTAACAAGCTGTTTTGTAGATAATGAGGCTAATTCTTTTTATTTGATTTTTTACTTTGGTCTGAATTTTACTGTTTTTTTTCTGATTCGATTGTTCTAACTCTTTCTTTTTGACTCTCTCTCTCTCTATCTCTTTCTCTCAAGTTATCTATCTAATTCTCTTCCTCTTCCTTATCTCTATATATCCCTGCCTCTCATACCACCCCTCTTTCCTCCTCTTCCTCTCCTCCTCTCCTACCACTAACTCTGCTCCTGTTTCTCCTCCCCATTCCCCTCCTCCTCCTCCTCCTCCTCTTCATCTCCTTCCCTCCTGCTCCTCCTCCTCCTACATCCTTCCTTTTCCTCTTACTCCTCCTCTTCCTCCTCCTGCTCCTCCTCCTCCTCTTCATCTCCTTCCCTCCTGCTCCTCCTCCTCCTCTTCATCTCCTTCCCTCCTGCTCCTCCTCCTCCTACATCCT
>BOPN01000017.1:685000-687500 GCA_017312705.2 Penaeus japonicus | reverse complement strand
TATATATATATATATATATATATATATATATATGTGTGTGTGTGTGTGTGTGTGTGTGTGTGTGTGTGTGTGTGTGTGTGTGTATGTATATATATTTATATATATATATATATATATATATATATATATATATATATATATACATATATATATATATATATATATATATATATATATATATACATATAAACGCATATATATACATATATATGTATACACACACACACACACACATATATTCGCCATTCCGATTCCCGAGACATCTCAGTGTGCGCCATCATTCTCATCATCTCTGCTTCTTCATCTATACATTATTACCATATATACCCCATTATCAGCATTCCTTTGCCATCTTTCTCCCTTCTCTAATCTTTTCTTCTTTTTCTTCTTTTTCTTTTTTTCACTTATATTCTAAATTATTCTTTATGATTATTATCTTCTTTATTTTTGTTGTTGTCCTTTCTTTTACGTTGCCGCTGCTCTTGCTCTTGTTGTTGACATTGATGTGATCTTTTGTTACTGTTATTGTTTTGATGTTGTTGCCATCTATATTGCTGAGAAGAAACGGAAGAAATGAAGAAGAAAACAACAAACAACAACCACAACAGCAGCAAGACAACGAACAAGAAGAAAAAACAACAACACGAAAACGACCCGTATCGAGAGAACACCTTTAATGCGGGATGTCAAAATTTCTCCGAGTTCTCTGTGCTGATCGCTGATTGTGAACACAATAACAGGAATAATCTTGTGCTTCGCGTTCAAGCTAGGTCTCTGGGGAGGGGAGTTTCGTTAACGGTGGTGGAGAGGGAGAGGGAGAGGGAGAGGGGGGGGGGATAAAGGGGGGAGAGAAGGAGGAGAGAGAGGGAAGGAGGAGAGAGAGAGAATGGGAGAAGGAGAAAGGGGGTAGGGCGAAGGGGGAGAGAGAGACGGAGGGAAGAAGGAAGAAAGAAGGGGTGGGGTGAGAGTAGAGAAAGAGAGGAGAAAGTGAGAGATAGGAATGGGAGAGGGGAGAGGTAGGAAGGGAGATGGAGATGAGAGAGAAAATGAGAGGGAAGGGAGGGGAAGGAGAGAGACAGAGGCAGAGAGAGACAAACAAACAATTAAACGAACAGAAAGAGAAAAAAAGAGAGAGAGAAAGAGAGAAAAAAAAGCTAACCCAATATAAAAAAAACAAAAAGCAGGAGCGAATTTCAAAAAGAATTATTCATTTGTCCGCCTGTGCATTATAAATCAATCCGCTTATCCCATTCATCCGTTCATGTATAGAGCTATTTACTAATTCACCAATCTCTGTTTGTTTATTCATTTGTTTAGTCCCCCGTGAAACCAGCAATCACTTTCCTTATGCTCCATTAGGCACCCTCTGTACTTAATAGTATTAGAATTAGTTTCTGTATGTTACAGTAAATCCGCGTAATGTAATGTACTTTGAACGTTACAAAATGTGTTTTAAGATTATAGCACATGCAATAATACGATATAATATCAACGGTAGAAAAGGTTGCGTTAATTAATAATGTGAGGTATAAAAGATATGATGATATTCCTACTTTACCTTAACAACATAACTATGTCATTCTGATGTTGTACCGTGTTGACACAAAGACTGTCGTTTGGTTCCTAAGGGTCACTCTCAACACACTTTATTGGACTTTCATCAACGCAGGACACGCCCACTGACCCCGCCCACCGAACCCTGGGCTAATATGTTCATTTTAACCCCTATAGTAAATTTGCCAGTTTGTCCTAGTCTTCTTCTTCTTTTCTCTCTTTTGTCTTTGCTTCTCTTGTCTTTACTTCTATTCTCTTCTCTTCTCTTCACGTTTCTCTCTTCTCTTCTCTCTTCTCCTCTTTTCTCCTCTCCTCTTCCTTCTCTTTGCTTCCCGCTTTCACTCTTCGTCTTCCCTTTTTACACTTTTCCATATCTCTCTCTCCTTCCCCTCTTTCTCTTATCCCTTCTTCCCACTTCCTCCTTTTTCCTCCCTCTCCCTTTCCTTTCTCTCCCCTCTCGCATTTCTTCACCCTTCCTCTTTTCCTCTCTCCTCTCCTCTTCCCTTTCCCATCTTCTTCCTTTCCCTTCCCTCCCTTTTATTCCTGTTCCTATACTTCCCACCTTCTTTTGAGTTTAAAGAAGAGAGAGAGTTCGCGTGCTCTATTTTTGGACAGATTCTTAATGTAGAGATACCCTTTTTGGGGGGGACAGTTTTGAACATATTTTTCTTTATATAGTTTCAACATTGGTTTTATCATTATGATGATCATTTTTGTTTCATCATTGTCCTTATATTATTTGTATTAGTATTAGTAATATCATCATCATTATTAGTAGTAGTAGTATTGTCATTATCATTATTATTATTATTGGTGGTGTTATTGTTATTATCAACATTATTATAATAGTGTTATTATTATTGTTATTATTTCAATTATTTCTATTTATCATCGTCATTGTTATCATCATCTTTTTTCGCATATGGAATGAAAGCTATCATATATT
>BOPN01000017.1:637500-640000 GCA_017312705.2 Penaeus japonicus | reverse complement strand
TGGGAAGAGTCGAGAAAAATCGTTTGCTCCTGAAGGTGGATGCGGGGGCTGTGTCCCCCACGATCGCATCACTGTCCCCTTTTTCTGTTTACTGGTGTTTCTTTCTTACTTTGTTGTTGTTGTCTTTTTTTTGCGTTTCTTATATATATATATATATATATATATATATATATATATATATATATATATATATATATATATATATATATATATATATATATATATATATATATATATGTACGTATATATATATATATATATATATATATATATATATATATATATATATATATATATATATATATATATATATATACACGTATATATATATATATATATATATATATATATATATATATATATATATATATATATATATATATATATATATACGTGTATATATATATATATATATATATATATATATATATATATATATATATATATGTGTGTGTATATATATATATATATATATATATATATATTTATATATGTATATGTATATATATATACATATATATATATTCATTTATACATATATCTGTGTGTGTGTGAACACTTGGCCGGAAGGTGCTAAGTGCCCCGAGCAGCCAACTTCTCCAAGATCCGATCCCTCTGTAAGATCCTATGCGAATATTCCGCCTTCCTCCTACACACGCTCATCTTCCTCCTTCCTCTCTCATCTTTCTTGTCTCCTTCTTTTTCCTCCTTCCCTCATTCCTCATTCCCTCCCTCCCTCCCTCCTCCTACCCCTTTCCCTCCCACCTCCATCCCTCCTTCCCTCCCTTCTCCTTTCTTTTTCCTCTCTCCTTCTCTCCTTCCTCCTTCCCTCCCACTTCCTTCCTCCTTCCACCTCCTTCATCTTTCTCTTCTACATCCTTCCTTTTTCTTCCCTCCTTCTTGTGCATCCTCCCCCACTTTCTTTTCATTCCCTGCCCTCTCTATCCCCTCCCTTATCTCCCCGCCTCATCCTCCCACATTCTTCGCCTCCTTCATCATCTCCCACCCCTTCCTCTTCTCATCCTCTCCTCTCCTCCCCCAACACCCCTTTAACTTATCTCTCCCTGCAAACACTTTCCCTCCTCTCCTTCTCCCTCCCTCCATCTCTCCCCTCCTCAACCTCACCCTCCCTCAACCTCTCCCTCCCTATCCCTTTTCTTTCCTCTCCCTCCCTCTCCCTCCCTCCCTCCCCTCTCCCTCCCTCTCCCTCCCCTCCCCTCTCCCTCTCCCTACCTCTCCCTCCCTCTCCCTCCCTCAACCTCTCCTTCCCTCTCCCTCCCTCTCCCTCCCCTACCTCCCTACTCACTTATCCCCCCACCCCTACTCCTCCCTCCCCTCTCCCGAAGACGGACCAGGCATTCCAACAGCGTGAGATTATAGTCAAGTAAATTAAAGCTGTATTTAGGTGTTGGGAGATGTCTGCAAGCTGGAGTTTAGATTATACATTGGCGAGCACTCGGGGGGGAGGGGGGGAGGTGGAGCTGGGGGTGGAGGGGGAAGGGGGGGGGCGTATGTTACCCCAAGGGCCCCCTCCTTTACGCACCGATGAGCGGAGGGATGGAGGGGGAGGTAGGGGGAGAGGAGGAGGAGAGTGGAGGTTAGAAGGTGGATGAGGAAGAGGGATGGTAGATGAAAAGGGAAGAGGAGGAAGGTGAAGGGTGGAGGAGAGTGTGGGGGGGGGGGGGGGGGTGGAAGATGGAGGAGGAACAGGAGGAAGGGGAAAATAGTGGAAGAGGAGGAGGGAATAAGAGGAGGCACAGGAAAGTGGAAAAGGAAGAGGAGGGGGAGGAGGAAGGTGGAAAGGGGAAAGATGTTAGAAGAAGAGGAGGAGGCGGAGGAGAGAAGAGGAAGGTATATGGGAGGAAGGATGGTAGACGGAGATGAAGGAAGAGGAGCAAGGGAAATAGGGAGAGGCATAGAAACGTGGAAGAAGAGGAAGTAAAAGGTGGTCGGACGTGGAATAGAGGAAGAAGAAGAAGAAGAGGAGGAGGAAGAAGAGAAAAAGGAGAAGATGAGGAGGAAAAAAAAGAATTGAAGGAGCAGGAGTAAAAGAAAAAGAGGAGGAAGGGTGTATGGGAGAGGCAAATGAAGGAGAGAGTAAGAAATGTAACTGGCAAGAGAAGTAAGGAAGGAAAGGAAGAGGAAATAGAGTGAAAAGAGGAGATGGGGAAGTGAGAGAAGAGAAGTGGTAAGGAAAAAGGGAAAGGAAAGGAGGAGGAAGAGGAAAATGGGAAAAAAATGATGAGTGGAAGAAAGAGGAATAGTAGATGGCGTAAGAGGGAAGAAAAGAGAGAGAGAGAGATGTGAGAAAGATGTAAATAGGAGGAAAGGGATGTGAGAGAGAGAAAGAGAGGAGAGGAGGAAGCAAATGCAGAAAGGAATAGAAGGATAAGGTGAAAGGAAGAGAAAAGGGAAGAAGTAGAGGGGCAAGACGTGAAAAGTGGAGAAAGGGAGAAAGGAAATTATAATGAAAAATAAAAATTGAAAAGAGAAAAGATAA
>BOPN01000017.1:622500-625000 GCA_017312705.2 Penaeus japonicus | reverse complement strand
CTCTTGCTTTCTCTTTCCATTCCCTTTCTCACTAGGATGTCTAGGAAAACATTTCAAAGGGCGAGACAAAATGGCGCTGTAATTTGTGCCGTTCAATTTATCGCCTGGTATCGGTGTGGCTTTTATTGCATTGACCTTTGTCATTATCTCTTTCCATCTCTATCTCTTTATCTGTCTATTTCGGTATCAATGCCTTCCATCTCTCTCTCTCTCTCTCTCTCTCTCTATCTATCTCTCTCTATCTCTCTCTCTCTCTCTCTCTCTCTCTCTCTCTCTCTCGTGTTTAGTGTCTAAAAGGTTTGTGGAAATTTGGCTTTGGTATTTCCTTCTCATTTAATTTTTGATTTAACCACAGCCAAAGAACAGGTTTTGGTGTGAAGGGCGGCATGCGTGCGTGCGTGCGTGTGTGGGTGTTTATCTGTGCGTGTTTGCTTGTCTGTGTGTAAGTGTTGGTGTGACCGTGTATGTGTGTGTGTGTGTGTGTGTCTGTGTGTAAGTGTTGGTGTGACCGTGTATGTGTGTGTGTGTGTGTGTGGTGTGTGTGTGTGTGTGTGTGTGTGTGTGTGTGTGAGTGTGTGTGTGTGGTGTGTGTGTGTGTGTGTGTGTAAGTGTTGGTGTGACCGTGTATGTGTGTGTGTGTGTCTGTCTGTCTGTCTTTGTACGTGCATGTGTGTATGAATATCGCTTTGTAAGTCTGTGTGACTAATCTTGTAAGTATTCGCGTGTCTTTCATTATATTCGCGTTTGCATGTAGATGAGTTGATGTAGACATTGTACCTACAAGACATAGAGAGAGAGAGAGAAAGTGAATGACAGACAGAGTTAAGAAAAATAAAAGATAAACATATGAAGAGAATGATGATACCAAATAACATAGAAAACAAAACAATAAACATAATATAAAAAGAAGAAGTAGCAATAGGAAGGTACAAGAGAAGGAGAAGAAGAAGGAGATGAAGAGAGGGAAGAGGAGGAGGAGAAAAATTGAGACAGAAAGAGTGAGTATGTGTATATGTGTATGCATTAATGTTTGAATGTATGAATGTACTTGCGTCTCATCAACTGCCCAGTCCGGCCGGCCGCCCCTGCACATAATTACAGCTATATTTTGTCCGTGGCCGCTCCGCATTAAACAGGCTTTGTAAACACCATTTTAAGAGTGTTGAGACATGTTGCAAGGCCTTGTTGAATTCCGTGACGTCATAGGTTATGAGGGCAGGAATGGCTGTTTGTCTTTCGGGCAGGCAGAGACAGGTAAGGACACGTTATGCTTGCTTAGGGGCCCCGGTTTCGGTTTATGTGCTTGGTAATTTATTCATTTGGGTTGGTTTAAGGTGAGTGTGCGTTTATGCAGAGTTACTGTAGAGACTGTTAGTGTTGTAGAGTCTTATGTAGAGTGCGTGGGATAATGTTCACGAGTGTTCTAAGGATTTAGTCGGAAATTCCTTTTATACTGAGAGAATTTCTTCGTGTAAGAGCTTATACTTCTTAAGAGCTTAGGTATAAAGAAAATAGACTATGTTGCTTTAGGGCCCCAGGTAAAATACACTCTGCATGTGAAGATACATGTTGGAATATGTTGTGCAGATTGTTTGTCTTTCGTTCATAAGTTCGTTATGCTGACTGAGGGGCTCCAGGTTTAGGAAATACGTTACGCCGATTGAGTGGCCTCAGGTGGAAATACGTTACGCTGATTGAAGGGCCCCAGGTGGAAATACGTTACGCTGATTGAAGGGCCCCAGGTGGAAATACATCACGCTGATTGAGGGGCCCCAGGTAGATTTACTCCACACCGACTAAATAATCCAGGTAGGATATGCAACATTGACGATGAAGAGCCAAAGCGGACCGTCCTACTCTAAGCGGCGCAAGTAGCAAGTTGGTACAAATATCTTAAGCCAAGTGGAAGTGGAAGAATCCCTTAGAGAAAGACGGAGTGGGGGGGGGGGGGGAGGGAGAGAGGAGGGATTGGGAGGAAAGAGAAATGGTGAAAGCGAGAGAGAGAGAGAGAGAGAGAAGGAGAAAGTGAGGGAAGGAGGAGAAGAAAAGAAGATAGAGAAAGGGGAGGAAGGGTGAAAGAAAAAAAGGAGAAAGAGACAGTCAGACAGATAAAAATATAGACAACCATATAGAGAAAAAGAAAGAAAGAAAGAAAGAAAGAAAAACGAAACGAAAACAATAAAAAAAGAAATCAGCTTAACCCTATCGGAAACTCTTTAAAAAATAAGTTTAAGATAAGTTTAAGTTTGAGTTTAAATAAGTTTAAGTTGAAGAACCGCCGAAGCAACGATGTGGAGTCTCAAGGAAGGAATAATTTATGCTAGTTCGAGTTAGTCTATGTTCGTTTGAGTCTTTTAAGTATTGGGGAGGGGGGGGGCCAATGGGATGAGCTTGTGAGGTGGGTTTTTAGTCCGAGTCATTTGTAAACTGGTGAATGAAAATATTCTTTATGTATTTGGTGGGGGGGGGGGTGTGTGTGTGTGTGTATGTGTGTGTGTGT
>BOPN01000017.1:592500-602500 GCA_017312705.2 Penaeus japonicus | reverse complement strand
AACTTGAAATGATCAAAGCAAACAGAAAAAAAACAAAAAGTAAATCAGAGACAAAATGATAATAATGATAGCAATAAAACTAAGAAAGATACATAAATATATCCCTTAGAAGGTATCTTCCACCCAAAACCTTTCCCGTGACTGTACCGACACGGCTTCGCCCACGGCTTCACTTGTCTCGTAAACATGGTGAAGCTCAACCTGTCTCGGTATTTACAGCTTTAAAAAAAATAAATAAAGACTTTATAGACGACTAGAGATGCTAACCAAGAGGCGGTGAATGTCAAAGATGGAGGTAAATGGGCGAGTTTATCAGGTTCTTTGCCAGAAGGAAATGAACGCTGGACTCGAACCGCGCCAGCCATCGACGCGAATTTTGCGGAGGGACGAATTTGGGAGGAAGGAGAGGAGGAGGAGGACGGAGATGGAGAGGGAGAAGAGGAGGAGGAGGCGGAGGACGAATTTGGGAGGAAGAAGAAGAGGAGGAGGAGTAGCCGAAGGACGGAGATGGGGAGGAATAAGAGGAGGACGAATTTGGGAGGAAGAAGAGGAGGAGGAGGAGGAGGCTGAGGACGGAGGTGGAGAGGAAGAAGAGGAGGACGAATTTGGGAGGTAGGAGAGGAGGAGGTGGAGAACGGAGACGGAGTGGAAGAGGAAGAGGAGGACGAGGACGAGGGGGTGGAGAACGAATTTGGGAGGAAGAAGAAGCGGAGAAGGAGGCGGAGGACGGAGATGGAGAGGAAGAAGAAGAGGGCGAGGCGAAGGAAGAAGAAGAGGAGGAGGCGAAGGACGGAGATGGAGAGGAATAAGATGAGAACGAATTTGGAGGAAGGAGAGGAGGAGGAGGAGGCTGAGGACGGAGATGGAGATGAAGAAGAGGAGGTGGTGGAGGTCGGAGTAGAAGAGGAAGAGGAGGACGAGGACGAATTTGGGAGGAAGAAGAAGAGGAGGAGGCGGAGGACGGAGATAGAGAGGAATAAGAGGAAGACGAAAAACATTCGGAAGAAAGCGAAGATCTAGAGTAGAAACAGGAGAAGACAATCCGGGGAAAATTAAGAGAAATAAAAAGGCAACCAACTTCTCCAACACCACCACCACCTCCTCCTCCTCCTCCTCCTTCTCCTCCCGATCCTCCTTTGCCCTTTGCAAGCACTATCTTCCACCGTGTATCTAACGGGCCAATAAACACTCTACAAAAAAAAAATCAGAGAAAGATGGAGAAACTGAAAAGTGAGAGAGAAAAAGTGAAAGAGAGAGAGAGAGAGAAAGAGAGAGAGATAAAAAGGGAAGGGAGAAGGATAAAGAGAAAGAGATAAAAATAGGAAGAAAGAGATCGCTGTAACTGTAATGAGAATCATGAATATCCAAAGAAAGGCAAGAATGTCGACTGATGCGCTGGGCAAACCTTTAACGAAAAGGGTCCTCCTTGGATACAAAAACGTCCGTCCGCATTGAAGCAGCGGAGAACCATTTAGGGAGCGAGGGGAAGAGGGGGGAGGGGAAGACGGGGAAGGGGTAGAGAGAGATAGAGAGGAAGGGGGAAGGATAGTAGGAGGAGGGGAATGGGGTAGAGAGATGGAGAGGAAGGGGGGAGGGAGATGGGAGCAGTAGTAGTTAGAAGGAAGGGCAGTAGTAGGTAAGAATGGGAGAGGAAGATTAGTAGGAGGAGGAGGAGGAGGAGGAGGAAGGGGAAGAGTAGTCGGAGGAGGAAGAGGAATATGAGGAGGAGGAAGATGAAGAATAGTAAGAGGATGAAAGATAGGAGGAGGGGGAATGAGAACGGAAAAGGTAAGAAGAAAGGGGAAGATAGATAGGAGGAGAAGGGTTAGAGAGAGAGAGAGTAAGGCATATAGAAGGGGGAAGAGGGAACGGAGAGGGTAGGGAAAGGGGAGAAACGGGAAGGGGAAAAAAAACACAGGAGAAAGAAGAAAGGTGAAGGGATGGGGAAGGGGAAGGAAGTCGAAGAGGAGGGATAAGAAAATGGGAAAGAAGGAGAGCAGGAGAAAGTAAGTGGAAGGAGAGGAGGAATGGCAGGAGGCAGCGTGGTGGGGAATGGGATAGGAGAGCAATGACAAGGGGGAAGGAGGGAAAGAGGAGGTCGAATAGAAAAGGAAGAGGAGAGGTGAGGGGGCAAAAGGAAGAGGAAATGAGGGGGAAAGGGGAGGAGGAGGAAAGAGGAAGGGAAGGGGGAAAAGATGAAGAAGAAAAGGGGAGGGGTAAGAGTAATGAGGAAGAAAGGGAAGGAGAAAGGAGAAAGAGGAAAATGAAAAGAGGAGAGGGGAAGGGAAAGGGTGGAGAGAGGAAAATGAATGGAGGAGGAAAGGGGAAGGAGAAGAGAAATGAGGAGAAAAGGGGAAGGGGAAGGGGAAGGGGGAAAAGTGGAAAGGGGAAGGAGAAGGGAGGGAAAAAGGAAAATGAAAGGAGGAGGAAAAGGGAAGGGGAAGGGGGGGAATTTTGAAAGAGGAGGGAGAAGAAGGGAGGGAAAGAGGAAATGAAAGGAGGAAGAAAAGGGAAGGGGAAGGGGAAGGGAGGGAAAGAGGAAATGAAAGGAGGAAGAAAAGGGAAGGGGAAGGGGAAGGGAGGGAAAGAGGAAATGAAAGGAGGAAGAAAAGGGAAGGGGAAGGGGAAGGGGGGGAAGAGGAAAATGAAAGGAGGAAGAAAAGGGAAGGGGAAGGGGGGGGAGGGGGGAAGAGGAGCGAATCGGAGGCTGCTGTACGTTGGCATAAGTGGTCGCAGAGCTCGTATATCTCGAGCCCCATAATCCCTAAAAGCATTCCAGGTGACCACTCGCGGCTTAAGGTCGTCACAATGGTCATCCGCTCTTTGACTCACTATCCTTTTTTTTCTTATTCTTCATATTTTCCTCTCCTTTCCACGGCCTTTCTCCTTTTTTTTTCTTCATTCTCTCTTCTCTCCTTTCCACGGCCTTTCTTCTTTTTCTTCATTCTCTCTTCTCTCCTTTCCACGGCCTTTCTTCTTTTTCTTCATTCTCTCTTCTCTCCTTTCCACGGCCTTTCTTCTTTTTCTTCATTCTCTCTTCTCTCCTTTCCACGGCCTTTCTTCTTTTTCTTCATTCTCTCTTCTCTCCTTTCCACGGCCTTTCTTCTTTTTCTTCATTCTCTCTTCTCTCCTTTCCACGGCCTTTCTTCTTTTTCTTCATTCTCTCTTCTCTCCTTTCCACGGCCTTTCTTCTTTTTCTTCATTCTCTCTTCTCTCCTTTCCACGGCCTTTCTTCTTTTTCTTCATTCTCTCTTCTCTCCTTTCCACGGCCTTTCTTCTTTTTCTTCATTCTCTCTTCTCTCCTTTCCACGGCCTTTCTTCTTTTTCTTCATTCTCTCTTCTCTCCTTTCCACGGCCTTTCTTCTTTTTCTTCATTCTCTCTTCTCTCCTTTCCACGGCCTTTCTTCTTTTTCTTCATTCTCTCTTCTCTCCTTTCCACGGCCTTTCTTCTTTTTCTTCATTCTCTCTTCTCTCCTTTCCACGGCCTTTCTTCTTTTTCTTCATTCTCTCTTCTCTCCTTTCCACGGCCTTTCTTCTTTTTCTTCATTCTCTCTTCTCTCCTTTCCACGGCCTTTCTTCTTTTTCTTCATTCTCTCTTCTCTCCTTTCCACGGCCTTTCTTCTTTTTCTTCATTCTCTCTTCTCTCCTTTCCACGGCCTTTCTTCTTTTTCTTCATTCTCTCTTCTCTCCTTTCCACGGCCTTTCTTCTTTTTCTTCATTCTCTCTTCTCTCCTTTCCACGGCCTTTCTTCTTTTTCTTCATTCTCTCTTCTCTCCTTTCCACGGCCTTTCTTCTTTTTCTTCCCTTCTCTATTCCCCTCATTCCCCACCCTCCCCTCGTTCCCTTCTCCCCTACCTCTCCCCCGCTATCCCCTCTAACATCCCTACCTTCCATCCTTCCCTTCTTTCCATACTCCCCTCCCTCTCCACCATCCTCCTCTCCTCTCCTCTCCTCTCCTCCCATCATCCCTCCCTCCCCTCCCCACATCACATCCCTCCCCCCCTTCCCTCCCCCCATCTTTCCCCTCAACCAAGATAAATACCTTCGACGGATTTATGAAAACGAGGGAAACATCTGAGGGAGTCTCGGAGTATAGAAAAGCGCTGGTTAAGGATAATTCCGCCTGTCACGCGCGGACTCTTGAAATATGAAATGAATATCGGAGGATGACGCGGTGGATGGGGGGTGGGGTGGGGATGGGGGTAGGGGATAGGGGGTGGGTGGGTTGGTGGAGATTGGGGTAGGGGGTGGGTAGGATGTAGGGTGAGGGTAGGGGTGGGGGTAGATGAAGATGATGATGTAGATGAAGAAGAAAAGATATAGAAGAAAAAGATGATGATGAAGATGAACAAGAAAAAGGAGAAAAAGGTGATGATGATGGAGATGAAGAAGAGCAAGAACAAGAAGAGAAGGAGAAGAAGATGCTGATAAAGATGATGATGGCTGAGAGAGGGTGATGGTGGTGATGATAAGGAGGAGGAGGATGTTGGTAGTGATAATGAGGAAAAAGAAAATGAAAGGGAAGATCATGAGGAGGAATAATGTAAGGTATAAAGAAGGAGAAGGTGAAGATAGGAAGAAAGAGAAGGGTTAGACGAAGATGAAAGTGAAGGGGGTGAAATGAAGGAGAAGGGAAGAAGAGAGTGGAAAATATGGGAGAAAAGCAGATGAATAAGAAGCATAAAGAAATGAAGGGGATGAAGATAATGATATTGATGATAATAATGATAATGATAATTATGAGAAGAATAAGAGTAGTAATAACAATTGCAATAATGATAATGATAATGAAGATAACATTAAGATAATAATCCAATTAGAAGAACAAGAAACTGAAGACAGAATAATCATAATGATAAGTGATAAGAAGAAATGACACATCTAGGACGACCTCCTCCTCCTCCTCCTCCTCCTCCTCCTCCTGTTCTTTCTCAGAGCACCATCTTCCTTGAGATTTTAAATTGCCAATCAGAAGCTGGTCAGAATGTAGTTGTGTGTGAGTGTGTGTGTGTGTGTGTGTGTGTGTGTGTGTGTGTGTGTGTGTGTGTGTGTGTGTGTGTGTGTGTGTGTGTGCTCTTCCGTCCCTCTTCCTCCTTCAATCCCTTCCTACTCTATCTCCTTCCCTTCTTTTCTTCCTCACTTACCCCCCCCCCTTCCTTTCACCTTCCCCGAGTGTGAAGTTCCTCCCACGTGACCAGAAATTGATCCTTTTCCAAAAACGGCGTTTTCTAAACACCTCTTGATATTTCGGATAGAGAGAGAGAGAAAAAAAAAACAAGAACGCAGCAACAAAGAGGAAAGAGAGAGAGACACACACACACAAAGACACAAAGGGGAAGTGGGAGAGAGGGGGAGGGGGAGAGAGAGGGAGAGGAAAGGGGTAAGAGAGAGAAGAGGGGGGGGGGGGGTTAAGAGCGAGAGAATTAATGCTTGCTCGAGATTTCCGAGATCATAAAGATATCGGGAATGGCAAGGCACTTTCATGGCGTTGTCGAAATGGCGAAGGGAATAAAAATCGGCTGAAAAAGGACTTGAACTCGCCATTAAAAGCAGGACTTGATAGCGGCCGACAGCCAGCTCTCTGTTTTGCGCATTTTTTCTTACATTATTCGCTGGACTTGAATCATTACGGGGAGAGAGGAGAAAGAGGGAGAGGGAGGGGGTGAGGGGAGAAAGATAGAGAAAGGGAGAGGGGAGGAAGGTACAAGAAAAGACAGAGAAAGGTAGGGGTGTTAGAGAGGAAGAGAGAGAGAGATTGAACGAGTGAGAGACTGGGAGAAGAGTGGTGGGACGAGGAGAGGGAGAGAGGAGAGAGATAAAGAAAGAGAAATAAAAAAAAGATAAAGAGCACGATAGATTGATAAAAAGAGAAAAGGGAAGAAGAGAGCAAGCGAGAGAGAGAGAGAGAGAGAGAGAAAGACAAAGAATTCCGGAAGGTTACATCCCATTTATATTACACGATGATACTTAACACTTAATAAAAAATGATAATAATATCTTAATTTGTAGTAAGTGACTTCACAATTGTACTTATGGTAAAAGTGTCGTAGCGGGTGATAAAGCGTCTAAAAAAGTCAACAATAAAAGGTGTATATAGGAAAGACCCCGGCATAACTCGCCCATGGTAGCCAACTCTGCCCTGTGTCGCCAGAATGCTAAAGGTAATATCTATTCATTGCCCTTTATGGAAGGACGGGAGGGAAGGAAGGGAGGAGGGGAGGAAAGGGAAGGGAGGAGGGGTGGAGGGAAGGAGGGGTGGAGGGAAGGAGGGGAGGGGGGAAGGGAGGGAAGGTGGAGTGAAGAAAGGGGAAGTAGGTTAAGAAGGAGGGAGAAGGGGAAAGAAGTAGGAATGGATGGAGAAAGGAAGGAGATAAGGAACAGGAGGGAAGCCAGAGAGGTGGGGGGGGGGGGGGAAGAGGACAGAAGGGTGAAAGGTGGACCCTATATGTGTGACCTGTTAAGGTTACATTTCATGTGTCTGTGTCTTTTCGTGTGTATGTGTTTTTTTTCGTGGATGCGTTTCCCGTGTACATCGTGTGTGTGCTTGTATTGTCGTTCGTTTAAGCCGTGTATGCGTCTGTGATGTTCTCGTGTACGTGCATATTTCTCTGATGTTCTTTGGTCGTGCGTTTATGTGTATTTGTCTTTGTGTTTGTTCTGTTATGTGTAAGAGTATAGTTGTTGTTCTTTTTGTATAGGTAATGTGTTTATGTCTGTTTTTGTTGTTGTAATTTGTATTCCTTTGTCTTTGTCTGACGTCTTAATTTCCGTCTGTGTCCCTAAATATATGCGTGAAGTGTATGTACCTCATTCATTATGTTATATCTGCACGTGCGTTCTGCGCGTGTCGGTATGTGATTATATATATTTTTAAACTTTACTCTTTGTGTAATCTCGAAAAATATATTTGATTTGCACTCTTATAGGATTACGCGATATCTGCTGAAATCTCTATTCATGTTCCATATGTAATATTAAAATGTGAACTAATCTGTCACTCACACACAGTCAATATAGGAATTCAGACTGAAGATTACGATACGGGATTAATCGCTTAAAAACAAATATGGAGGGAGAGAGAGGAAGGGAGAAAGGGAGGGAAGGGGGAAGAGAGAGAGAGAGACAGATTTGAGAGAGAAAGGGAGGGAAGGGGGAAGGGGAGAGAGAGAGACGGATTTGAGAGAGAAAGGGAGGGAAGGGGGAAGAGAGAGAGAGAGAGAGACGGATTTGAGAGAGAAAGGGAGGGAGGAAAAGAAGGGAGGAACGAAGAGACGGAAAGGAAAAGGAGGTAGAGAGGTAGTGAGGGAAAATTGGAGGGAGGGAGAGGGAGGAAAGGAAGGGGAGAGAGAGAGAGGGAGGGAGGATAGGACGAAGGAAAGGGAGGAGGAAGAAACAAAGAGGTAGTGAGGGAGGGGAGGGAGTAACTAAGGAAGAGAAGGAAGAAAAGAGAGAGAGGGGGAGGAAAGGCGGTAGGTAGGAAGGAAGAGAGGAGGGGGGGGGGGGTAGGTGGTAGGTAGGAAGGAAGAGGGGGGGAGGGAAGGTGGTAGGTAGGAAGGAAGAGAGGGGGGGAGGAAAAGAAGAAATTTAAGAATGTAGGAAGGGAGGGAAAAAAGAGAAAGGGGACAGGAAAGGGCGGTAAAGAGGGAGTGATATGAGGGAGAGAGATCCAGAAGGAGGGAGGGAGAGAAGGAAAAGATAATGAAGATGTGAAAGAGAGAGTGAGCAGCTTGGGGGAATGGGACAGAAAAGGGAGAGGGAGAGAGAGAGAAAAAGAGAGAGAGAGAGAGAGAGAGAGGAGAGAGAGAGAGAGAGAGTAAGGCAAAGAGGGAGGAAAAGGGACTAAAAAAAGTACAGCATTTCTCCCAATAATTCCACGCTGACAGAAGAGGTCCACTTATCTGACCATCGGACATTTTGAGTAATAAAAGCTTTTTTTCTCTCTCTTTTTTTCTTCTTTAGACAATGCGAAGGCGGTAGGTAGTCTCCCACTTGACCCCCACCCCCAACCCCACCCCGTCTCTCACTATCTAAGTACCATCACCCCGCCTACCGCCAGCACAAACTATTTTATTCCCAAGGTCAGATGCCCACTTTTTCTATTACAAAGATATTATTTTCCTTATTTTCTTTTATCAAAAATTATTATCATCATAAATGCACGCGCTTTACTATCAGATAAAAAACGGAGGAAAAAATACTATGATTCTAAAAACACGTTTTTGAATATTTATTGTACTCGGGGTCTCTTAACACCTTCCCCGCCATGATAATAATTTTCGCGCTCGCTGTCCTGTTTCCTGACAAAATATTTCCAAGGGACGAGCTAATCACATCGTTAAAATTATATGAAATGATATAAAATGGAAAAAGAAAAAATACAAATAAAAATGTATATTACAGAGAACTTAACGACAAGAAAAAGAGTAAAGAATTGATGAAAACAAAGTTAGGGCCGCAGGGACGTCGTTAACTGAAGTATGTAATAATTTGCGTTTGGTCATCTGTCTCTCCCTCTGTCTCTGTGTCTGTCTGTATTTGTACAAGCAGCTTGTAGCTACAAATTTATGCGAGCGTGTGCGTATTTGCTTGTGTGTATGTATGTGTCTGCGGTTGTGTGTGTGTGTGTGTGTGTGTGTGTGTGTGTGTGTGTGTGTGTGTGTGTGTGTGTGTGTGTGTGTGTGTGTGTGTGTGTGTGTTTGATATACCTATTATACATACACATGGGGAGAGCAGATGGAGAAGATGAAGACGAAAAAGAAGAAAATAAGGTATAGGAGAAAATATAAAAGATAATGAAAATGATGATGAAGAAGAAAAAGGAAGAGGGTGAGAAGCAGAAGACGAAGGACGGGAAGATGAGGAGAAGCAATAGAAAAAAAAGAGGAGGAGGAGGGGGGGAGGCGAAGAAGAAGATGATAAATAAGTAAAACAAGTAAAAGAAATGGTAACGATCAGAAGAAGGATAATGATAAGAGGGTGCACAGCACGCCCCAGAAGACAACCAAGCAAGAGCAAAGTAACAAAAAGGAATGAGAATGAGAACTATTTAAACTTAGTGAAGGTTCAACGATGCATGCAAGCAGGCAGGCAGCCCGGGAGCCACCGCGACCACCAGAGGCAAGCAACGAAGCAACGAACGAAGATGTGTTTGTGCTTATACAATACTTGGCAGGCTTCGCAGATTGAAGCAAGGAAGCAAAAAGATGCGTTCGTGCTTGCAAGTTACTTTGCCGGTATCACAGAATGAAGGAGGGAAGCAAAGTTGTTTTTATGCATGCAAAAGACTTTGCTGGCATAGTAGATTCAAGCAAAGATTCTGGAAGCAAGATGTTTTCTCGCTTGCATGAAATTTTTTTCTGGACACATACTATGTTCATGCTTGCAAGAAACACCGTAGATATAGGAAAAATAGATATTTTTTTGCCGGCATCGCAGAATAAAGCAAAAAAAAAAAAAAAAAGTGTCCGTGCTTGTAATAAAACTATGCAGATTGAAGCAAGCAAGGAAGCAAGGAGATTGTGCAGCGTGTGTCTGTTTGCGAGCCAGAGTTTGCAAGCAAGAGCGACGTGTTGTGTGTTGCAAGGAGGCGGCATGTTGTGTTCGCGTTACGCCGTGGATGCAACAGGTAGCTCGGGTCTGTGGGAACGGGAGATAAAAAGAGATACTTTAGAGAGAGAAAGGGCGACAAAAAGGGAGAGATGTAAGGAGGAGATAGGGAGAGAGTGAGACGAGAGAGTAGAAAAGAGAGATGAGGGAAAGAGAGAGAGAGAGAGAGAGAGAGAGAGAGAGAGAGAGAGAGAGAGAGAGAAAGAGAGAGAAAAAGGGACAGGCAGACAGATAGAAAGAAGAGAAGAAGAAAAGAGACTAGGACCAAAGATAGAGAACAAGAGAGAGAGAAGAGAAGAGAAGAGAGAATTAAAAAAAAAAGAGCGAATCAAAAAGGAGAAGGCGGAAAATGCCGATGTGGAGATAAGGTCGGAGGCTCGTCGAGTAAAACGCT
>BOPN01000017.1:585000-587500 GCA_017312705.2 Penaeus japonicus | reverse complement strand
TCTTGCTGTCTCATTGATTCGTTTTTTTTTCTCTCTTTCTTTCTCTCTCTCTTCTCTTCTCTTCTCTTCTCTTCTCTTCTCTTCTCTTCTCTTCTCTTCTCTTCTCTCTCTCTCTCTCTCTCTCTCTCTCTCTCTCTCTCTCTCTCTCTCTCTCTCTCTCTCTCTCCCGGCATGAAAGGCAAACTATATTTTATTCTATTTTACGATAACTTTCTTACCTATAAATAATTTTAGAACCTTGTCCTTTATACGCGTATGTACTTGCATAACTACATACATAACATGCATAAATACTGCACTCTCTATATTTATTCAATAACTTACATGTCGGTATACACATGAGGCTAGATGCCAACATAAACATGACACATATTATACTTTCCGCCATACACTCAAACAAAATAAATCATGATATAAAGCATATATTAGAAGTACGCTCACCTAAAGAAAAACAAAACATACAAACGTATGCAACATAAATGCAGAAAATATATGAATTAATACACATTCCTGAAATATAAGATAAATTATTACTAATCGACGTAGACAATTATTCAGTGCATCCAGAGACAGAATCGTATATCCAGAGATATGTGTTGCACATACTGGAAAAAATAGTAATGTGCATCCAGAAAATGTACTGTACATCAAAAAGAATTACTGTACATCAAAAATACTATTTATCCTGAAAAAAATGTACGTTCAGAAAAAGTACATCTAGGACAAACGTACTGTATATAAAGAAAAAGTACTGAAATAGAAGAAAGATACTATACAACCAGAAAATAATAAATCTAGAAAAAATACTGTGAATCTAGTGATAGGTATTGTACAAAATAGACTAGACTGGAAAAGACTTATTGTTCATCCCGGAAAAAAAAAATATTGTACACCCAGAGAAAAGTATTGTCCATCCAGAAATAGTACTATCCATCCAGGAAAAAAGTATTCTACATAGAAAAGTACTCTACACTCAGAAACAGTTCGGTAAACCCAGAAAAGAGCATGGTACACCCCCCTAAAAAGAGTACGGTACAGTCACCCCCACCAAAAGAGAGAGAGAGAGAGAGAGAGAAAAGGGTAAAATCTCAAACAAAAGACACGGACTATTAAAACCCGCCATCGTCTCCGGGCAGTGGCAAGCTCCATGCTGTCTGTGCCCTTAGCTTGAACGCTACATCTAGCCAATGATAGTCTTTTAAAATGTAAATTTCGTAAGCGCTCATCTCGAAACTGTGCTCCGTCAGCTTGAAGGAATGAAAAGGGTTCAACACGCGAGAATGAGTTTTGTGTACGGGTGGGGGAGGGGTGTGTGTATGTAGGTGGGGGGGAGGGAGTGTGTGTGGTGGGGGAAGGGGTGTGGGAGGTGGTAAGTACGTGTGTGTGTGCGTGTGTGAGAGAGAGAGAGGTTGTGGGGGTAGGGGGAGAGGGTGTGTATGTTGGTGAGGGGATACCGTGAGTATATGTGCGGTGGTGTAGGGGGGGGGGATAAGGGGCAAGTATGTGTGTGTGTGTTGGCGGGGGGAAGTAAGGGACAAGTACGTGTGTGTGTGTGTGTGTGTGTGTGTGGTGGGGGCACAAGGGTGGGGGGTGTTTGTGGTTGGGGAAGAGGGTGAGAGTGTGTGCAGTGAGATGGAGGGGGGAAGGGTATGAGTACATGTGGGAGAGGGGAAATATGTATTTGTGTATGTATTTGTGTGTGTGTGTGTGAGGGACGTGTTAGTGTGTGTATCAGGAGTAAATGCGTGAATGTGTGGATAGCGCTCAATTGCGTGTATGTGTATTATATGTGTGCGTTGGTGTGTGATTTTATTCACAAAACATAACAACATATAACAACATTTATATAAGTAGCACGTGTGTATCCATGCGCCGATAACTGTGTGTCCATACGTGTTCGTGTACATATTCTTACATATGCAAAGGAAGACGTAACAAAGATTACAATGCAAATTGCAATAACCGCTATTATCCAAATCACATTGCAAAAGAAATGATTTAGTCTCACTGTCAAAAAAGAAAAAGAAAAAAAAATGGAAAGAAAAAAAGCTAATCCACATCACGTGATTGCATGACGTATTCATGCCTGTGAGTTCTTACATATTTTAGTGATGAGCTGTTTGGTGACTCCCTCCTCACCCCCTCCCACCCCCTCCCCACCCCAACACCCTCCCGTATTTGAAGTAGCAAGGAGAGCTTTCCCATTTTTGTTTTGGTCTTTTTCCTCTTATTCTTCTTCTTCTTGTCTGTTTTTTTATTATTTATCTTTCCTTCTGCTCCCTCTTATTTTCTTTTTCGTTTTCTTCTTCTTCTTTTCTTTTTTTTACTTTTTTTCTCTTTTTTTATTACTATTATCATTATTATTTCTTTTCTTTTTCCTTCCTCTTTTTCTTCTTCAACATCTATATCGTTTTTGTTGTTGTTTTTTGTTCCTTTTTCTTATACTGTTGCCTATTCTTTGCTTTTCGTACATCTTCTCTTTCCCTCTGTTTTTCTTCCT
>BOPN01000017.1:560000-570000 GCA_017312705.2 Penaeus japonicus | reverse complement strand
ATCATAAACATCTACTTTCACTATAAACATGTTTATAGCCTATGATAGTTATGTAAGTTGATTCCAGGATTCCCCCGCCTTTTCAAGAACCCCTTTTATTTGAATTATTTTCCCACGGTTCCCGGGTTTAGAAAGGTCTGTCAGTTCAACAAACTGAATTTAATAACCAAAAACAGATACGCTTTCCCAGTCCCACATCTTAACATCTCACATTGATGTAGGGAAGGCATATTAAATCAGTGGCATTTATTTTTTTTTATTGATGTTCAAAATATATCTTTAATGACCGTATCATGTGTGATAGGCCTATATTATACGCTTGTTTCTCTTGAAATTTTTAAAAATTAATTCGCTTAGCTTAACTGATGTATACAAGCACACATAATTATGTACACATGCATATAGGTTACTTACAACTTGTGTAGGTTACATATTATTCTGAATATACGTACGAATAGTAGCTAGTAGACATTTAAGATAATGATAAAGGTAAGCACATAAAATCAAATTGTAAAAACGACCTGAATATCGAATACCAATTCCAAATTTCAAAAACCAATCCCTTGGCGGAACCTTCCCTCCAGACGGACTGAAATAGCTAGGTAGGATCGTTGATTTGCGATGTTGATGTATTGCAGTATTTATGCGAAAAATTGCAAGGGCCTGCGGGTGCATTGCAAAGGCGAACAAAAGGAAAAAAAATTGGCTTTTGATTTCCGAATGTCACGACCTCATTTCATCGCACTTGCATTACAGAAGGCAAAAATGGAGGAGGAGGAGGAGGATAACAAAAGCATTTACTATATTGTTGCGTTGGGTGATTGAGGTCAAGGGTGGAAAGCTCCTTTTCAGGGCTAGATGGTAGGTAATATAATGATTATTAAATGTAATATGATGATGATGATTATAAGTATCCAAGATGGTGATCAACTATTGTTTGTTGATGAGATGGTTACCAAGAATGTTGATTATTGAAATGATACAGAAAAACGGAAGCGAAATGTAGCTTCAGAGTAGAACTTGAGGATTTATCTTCCTTTGCTTTAGGGAAAGGCGATGTGAAAAGATAACGATGTAAGGAAATGTTTCGGTACAAAGGGGTTAGACAACAAAATAGATTTAAAGATATCCTTCTCTTTCTTCTGATTTCTTCTTCATCTTTGCTTGCATTTATCTTCTTTTCTTAAGGGTGGCGTTTAATTTGTAGTCTCGCGGCGCAGCTGTCTCGCCAGATGTAGCAATTATGTTTACCAATTCGATCATTTCCGGGCCGTTTATGCTGGCCGGGCGTCGCGCTCCTCCGGGAAACCTTATTTGCTTGCGACGTTTTTTTAATTCCAATTAATTTGCTCGTGTACAGGTTTGGGGAATGATATGTAATGTTTTTTTAATATAGTGTAGGTCTGTGTATATTTATGTAGGCCTATGTGATATATCTTATATTTACTTATTTTTTCCCGATTCGGGGACATTTACGCTATATCGGGGTACCTGGCATGGGACAGCGGCGGCGCGGCGGTGCGGCGGCAGATTCACGTCTCACCGTTTGACCTAGCTTTGCGCCCGAGGCTACGAATCGTGACCTGACTCCTCCTTCCACTCCCTCCTCCTCCTCTTCAAACCACCCAAGTTCAAGGTGACCTGACCTTGGCCGTGACCTCTCCTCCTCCGTACTCTCACCGGCTGATGCAAGGTCTTTTGTTCGAAATAATTAGGCTAGATTGTCGTTGTCCGGTTGGGAGTGTAACCGCCGGGATTTCGAGGCGCCGAGAGGGCCGAGGGTTTGTCATTTTATTTCATTATGTAAAGGGGAGAGGGACAGTTAAATAACAAGTAGGAGTAAATAGCGTATATAGAAGCTAATGTATTTTTAAATATAGTATTAACAAATGTTAAGATAGATATAGGCCTATATACCAGTGAATCAAAGACGTATAGAGAGCATATAGCATATATATAGTCCTCTTAAGGCAATATTACCCTATTAAGAACCTCCCGATAAGTACCAAATGAAGGCATAACACGTCATGTAAAGACCAATGACATCTTGCACATGACTGTCGCTAACACCTCAGACAGGGCGGCGCGGCGGTCGACTTGGAAGATCTCGGAAGCTTTGTGAAAGAAAGCGTTCTTTTTTAATCAATGCGTAGGTTATTTATGCGTTTGTGAGTGAAATGTTGAATGTTTTGACTTGTGGGTTGCGGGTTGCATTTGCTGAATTGACCGATGGTTATTGTTTTAGTTTAATCTGGGGTTTGTATCTCTTGTTCCTTAAGCGTCAGGTCGGAAAGGGGGATTATCTTGAGCCGTAAAGGGAGGGAGGGAGGGGGGGGAAATGGGAGGGAGGGGGGAGGATGGGAGGAAAATTATTCTTTCGATTCATTTTCTGTTTGTTTGCGAATGTTGAATTTTATAAAATTTTGTATGCGAGTTGTGGTGAAGGGTTCGGGTATGTATGTCGCTTGTTTTTGAATAAAGTTGGAAAGGCACTGATGGTGATGATGAGAATTTACTTCATCATGTCGATGTGTGAGTGTTAGATAGTGAAAATGTTATTAGTTTTGTTTAAGTGGGAGTGGGTTTGGGTTAATCGCCGATGTTAGGACTTAAATATAATAGCGATTTGCATTTACGATAATTATGATGATGATAATGATAACCATGATGCTCTAATGTTAAAAATAACGATAATAGTAAGAGTGATGATACTACTGTAGTGTAGAATAATTTGCTATGTTACTTAATAGTTTGTTAAAATTTTTATTCAAGGCATTCGAGCGAGTGCAGTAAGAAAGTATTCGTTGCAGCGCGCAATATATACATATATCCCAAAACCCTTTATGGAAAAAAAATATGTACAAATGGATGGAACGAACCAGTGAACCAAAATCTAGTTCGCACTCCCGAAATTCTCTCTATTATCTCCTTTATTTGTCTCTATCCTATGCCCATTTGGAATTGTTTTTTTTTTTTTTTTTTTTTTTTTTTTTTTTTTCAAATTTCATAATTGTTCTGTTTCGGCGGATCGGGAATTTGGGCCGATTACCGGCGTTGTGTTCGTTACGGAGCGAGACGGTTTTAGGGTCGTTATCCCGGGGGAAATTTGTTTGTTTCTCTGTTTGTTTGCGGGATTTTGCTTTCGGTTTGGGTACTGATTATGTGTTTGTCTATTTATTTATTTACTTATTTCTATTGAGTGGGAAAATTGCAATGGTGCTGATTGTGAATGAAGACTAATATGGTGAAGTTAATGAAAATGATTATTGCAATATTAGTAGTGTTAATGGTGATATTATAGCTATAACAGTAATGATAAATTATTAAAATGATAATGATAATAACTTTGGTAATAATGAAGACAACATCAATTAGGACAAAGATTACTTTCGCTCGCTCGCAGAGTGGATGTAATTTTCAACAAACAAATATTTTGTAAAAAAAAAAAAAATCCTTTGTTAAAGATACAGAAGAAAAAGGACAAAGAAAAAAAGAATAAGGATTATTTGGACCGCTCCGCCGAGGCAGTGATATCGTCAGATGATTGAAAGTTGCAAAAGATGGCTTCTCAAGTTGCACACGCCTGAAAGCCTTCATCTTTTTTCCCCTCTCTCTCTCTCAAGTCATCTATTGATCCTTGAGAGAGAGAGAGAGAGAGAGAGAGAGAGAGAGAGAGAGAGAGAGAGAGAGAGAGAGAGAGAGAGAGAGAGAGAGAGAGAGAGAGAGAGAGAGCGAGCCAGGCTGTAATTAAGTCTTCAAAGGCATAAATGTGACGGAGATCTTGCCTCCGCGCCGTTTAATAGTGTGACTTCGAAGTGTTTTAAAATAAGTTCGGTCGGGCGGGGGGTGGGGGTGGGGGTGTAATTAGTCTTCTGATTTTCCTGTTTCGTATTTCTTCCCCCCCCCCTTTTTTTTTTTAGTTATTTTTATTATGCAGATTAGGGTAGGCCTAATTATGTCTGGATGTGTAGTCTTGCTGAATTTGTTGTTGTTCTTTAGTAATTTAGTTTGTTTTTTTCCTGTCCACTTTTTTTTTTCTTTTCTTCTCCATCTTTCTCTCCCTCACTCGCACCTCTTCCTCCCTCTCCTTCTCCTTCTTTCGTTTTGTCCTTCCTTTTCTCCTTTTCCTTGTTCTTACCTTTCTTCTTTTTTAATTTTTTTGTTTCTCCTCCTGTTTATCCTTCTTCTTCTTCCTTTCATTTTTTGTTTCTCCATCTTACCAGCGATGGTCTTTACCCTGTAACCCAGCGGCGCCGATGCCCTCGCGCGGAACGGCTCACTTCGACGATCGCCAGCCGGGGAGAGGGAGACAGATACATACAGACACACACATACACATACAGACACATACAGACACATACAGACGCATGCAGACACATACAGACACATACAGACACACACAGACACACACAGACACACGCATGCGCGCGCGCATAAATTCCTTCTAATCCCCCTTTTTCCCTTTCTCTTTGTTTACCTTTAGTGTGACTGGGACTTGATACGATCCATGTAACACGAGTCTATCCAAAGCCTTAATAGATGTCGCTCGTGTGGCGACTTCGCGGCTTCTGTACGGATTGTGTGGTGATGCTGTGGTCTCGATTCCGAGTTTGGTGGTGAGGTTGGTGGTGAGGTTGTGGTTCGTCGGTTGAGTTTGGAAGGGGAGTCGCGGTTGTCATTTTGGACTGGAGAGGAACCGTATTGCATTTTTGAAGGGATTAATGTGTCTATAGTTTTACATTATGATCGAGTCATTTGGTTGCGGGTTTGATTAGGAAAGGCGACAGGGATATCGTGTGACGTGATTGGAAATGTATATTTGAAGCGAGAGGAAGAAAATGTAGGCCTACACACGCGCGCGCGCGCGAACACACACACACAGACACACACACACACACACACACACACACACACACACACACACACACACACACACACACACACACACACACACACACACACACACACACACACAAATATACATATACATATACATATATATATATATGCATATACTGCTATCTGCTCTTATACATACACATACACATGCACTGCATACACACACACACACACACACATACACATACATACACCCACACACATACACATACACACACACACACACACACACACACACACACACACACACACACACACACACACACACACACACACACACACACACACACACACACACACATATATTTTAACAAACATAAACACAAACACACTGTATTCTGTCCTTTTACTCTTAATAATACATCTGTAACTGAATTCCCCTTTTGCCACATGTAAAGATGTATACATAACCACCCAACTTAACTCTCAGAAAACCCCCACCATAAATAGGCTTTTTTTTGTCGTGTTTGTGTGCGGGCATGTGTACCTATCTACCTTCCCTGTGTCTTAATTGGCCAAGCCCTCAGGTAGCTGCTTACCCAGATCGTTTCATGTCGGGAAAGTTTTGTCGTCTTCCTGTGGTCGGGGGAAAAGATTGGTCGCGCGATTAGGGGCCTCTGATCTAATCCTGAATCGCTTGTTAGGTCGAGACGGAGGTGGAGAGGCAAGGGCAGGAGGAGGAGGGGGAAGGGGAGGGGGGGAGGTGGAAGAGGAAGAGGAAGAAGAAGAGGAAATGGTTGTGGTGGAAGTTGAATAGGTGGAGGAAGGGAAAGGGGATGTATAATAGAGATAGAAGTACAGGGGGAAGAAAAAGGAAGAGAAGATAAACAAATATAATAAAATGAAGAGTGGCAAATGCGGATATAGAGTATGAGAAAAAGTAAAGGAAAAAGGAAAAGTAAGATAAATAAATAGACTCAAGTTTAAAAAATACGCAAAGTGAGAGAGTAGGCATAAGGAAAGACATCACCAATAACCAAAAAAATCTAAAAATAAAAACCTAGGCCAACCACGAACAAAAAATAAGTAAAAGAAAGGAAGAAAAAAAAAACGTTTTTTCTGCTCTTTCAAGTGTGTGATAGCGTATTGGTTCCCGCTGATCCATTTCTTAATAGAGGCGCTCCTTGTTCTTAGGGAAGTATTGATGTCTTGTGTGGTGAAGGGGAGGAAGGGATGAAGGGGAAAGGGGGAAGGGGGTTGAGGAGGGTAGGGAGAGAGAGAGAGAGGAAGAGGGACAAGGTAGTGGAGGAGGTTAGGGAGGCAAAGAGTCAGGGGGGTGAGGGAGGGGAAGGGGTTGATGATGGAGGCAGGGGTTAAGGAGGGAATGAAGGAAAGAGGGAGGAAGGAAGAGAAGGAAAGAGTGAGTAAATAAGAGAGAGAAGAAAGCACAGAGCAATGAGAAAGAAGAGGATAGAAAAGAGCAGAGAGAAAGAGAGAGAGAGGGGGAGGGGTCAAGAGGAGGGAAGGAGAGGGGAAGTGGGTTCATGAATGGACTTGTAACATTTTTTTTTCTCTCTCTCTCACTTGCCTCCATGTGCTCTGATGCGAGATGAATGCGGGAGTGGGTGACTGACTGCATGAAGGAGGGAGTGAATGGCAGGAATTGGGGTTGCGAAGAGAGAGAGAGAGAAAGAGAGAGAGAGAGAGAGAGAGAGAGAGAGAGAGAGAGAGAGAGAGAGAGAGAGAGAGAGAGAGAGAGAGAGAGAGAGAGAGAGAGAGAGAGAGAGAGAGAGAGAGAGAGAGAGAGAGAGAGAGAGAGAGAGAGAGAGAGAGAGAGAGATACATTATCTACAAATGATGACATTAGTTTTTATAACAGTAAATCTGGCTTATGAATAAATCAATGAATTTATGAGTATGCCTTTGTAAAATGGCTAAGGATTACACCGAACTTGCATTAAGTGATATGAATATGCAAGCGCCATCCGCTCAGTGAATTAATAATTAAAAGAAAATGAGTCCACCGATATCGGAAATGCAGAATGGAATAGGCTTAGCAAGATTGCATGCTTGTTGATTTTTTTGTGAACTATTTTAAAAGCGAGTGCACGGCAGGGCAGCCGACCCCGCCTTCACCCGTCATCCGTCACTCGTCACTCGTCACTCGTCACTCGTTCCGTCATCCAATCTCATCCGACTTTCTCTGGGCTACCGATTTCACAGATTTTGGGAGTGAGGAGATGGCGGGTGGTTGGTCACTTTCGGACCGTGGAATCAGCCCCTGAGATTTCCCTTGGCGATAGCGCGCCCCCTGATCTCCGGCGCGAGGTGGTGTATAGCGAGAAAAAAGGGGGTGGGGAAGGGAGAGGTAGGGAGGGAGGGAGGGAGGGAGGGAGGGAAGGAGGGAGGTAGAGGGAAGGAAGGAGGGAGGGAGGGAGGGAGAGAGGGAGAGGGAAGGAAGGAAGGAGGGACGGAGGGAGAGAGGTAGAGGGAAGGAAGGAGGGAGGGAGGTAGGTAGAGAGGTAGAGGGAGGGAGGGAGAGAGGTAGAGAGAAGGAAGGAAGGAGGGAGGGAGGGAGAGAGGTAGAGGGAAGGAAGGAAGGAGGGAGGGAGGGAGAGAGAGAGAGAGGTAGAGGGAAGGAAGGACGGAGGGAGGGGGAGATGGAGAGAGATGGAGGAAGGAGGGTAGGGACGGAGTTATGTAGGTAGGGAGGTAGGTAGGTAGGTAGGTAGGTAGAGAGGTAGAGGGAAGGAAGGAGGGAGAGATGGAGAGAGAAGGAGGAAGGAGGGTAGGGACGGAGTTATGTAGGTAGGGAGGTAGGTAGGGAGGTAGGTAGGTAGGGAGGTAGGTAGGTAGGGAGGTAGGTAGGGAGGTTGGCTGGCAGGTACGCAGGCGGTAGATGGGTAGATCGGTAGCCGGCGTTGGTCTCCCTAGCGTGTGTCATTAGCGGTGTAATCGGCCGGTAGCCTGTCCTTATGATCCTTATGATTCGGGAAAGTGATTCGAAGAGGAGGGAGATTGAGTGGAGGGAAGGGGCCGGGGGGGTTAGCGGGTGGCTATGGGTGGCGGTGCGAGTCCTAGATTCTTCTTCTTCTTCTTCTTTTTTTTATTTATTTATTTATTTTTTTTTTGTTCTCTCCTTCGGTGCCTCGTGGTTTTTGTTCTGTGTCTTCCTATTTCTTTTTGTTACTCGTCATTATCATTATTATTTATCATCATCGTCCTTTTCTTCCTCTCGTCATCATCACCATCACCATTCCCACCACTCCTCCTCCTCCTCCTCCTCTTCCTCCTCCTCCTCCCTCCTCCTCCTCCTCCTCCTACTCCTCCCTCTCCTCCTCCCTCCTCCTCCTCCTCCCTCCTCCTCTTCCCTCCTCCTCCTCCTCCTCCTCCTCCTCCTCCACAACCTTTAACTTCATTTTCTTCTTCCTTACTGGTACAATTAAAACCCCATTTACAGGAGCCCTTCCTAACGCAATACACAATAATTGAATCTTGAAAATTAGCCATTAACCATTCTTGACAGCCGGGATGTGACTGACAGCGTTCGCTTAAGCAAAAGCTGATTAGGAGTCATGTTCGATTAAACGAAGCAATTAATATTGAGAGGATCAGCTGATAGGCTTGTACAACACATTTTTAAATACTGACTCGGAACCCAAAAAAATGAATCCTGTTTAATCGTCTTTTTTTAAATTGTTTTCGCTTCTACCGTTATTATTGTTGTTGTTATTATTACTTACTACTATTATTATTGTTGTTGTTATGATTATTGTATTATTTCTTTAATAACATCATTATTATTGTTAATATTATACCATTATTATTTTTCAATGTTATCATCATCATCATCATTACTAATCGTTATCATTTCTGTTTATTTTTTTCATGGTAGTGATAATGTTGATGATAATATTAATGATAATAATAATAATTATTATTATTATCATTATTATTATCATTATTATTATAACTATGATAATAATAGTTATCATTATCATCATTATTACTGTTGTTATCGTTTTCATCATTGTTATTTTCAATTAAAATATGTTTGTTCTTTAATCTGCACGGCAAGTTATGAGTCCTTTTCAATATAAGCCTATATATGAAAGCAAAACTTATTTATATGTCGAGTGATTTATTCCTTCGCGAACGTGTTTTTTTTCCTACTTTTAACGAGCGGCCTTTTCGGACTTCATTGCGAGACGACCTAAGACGACCTAAGACGTCCCGAAACGACGACATCCGGGTAATTAATGATGTTTATTGAACTGTACATAAGGTGGCTCACGTCGGCCGCCTTGGCGTGGGTTAAGGGCGTGGGCGTAGTAGGGGAATGGGGGTGGGTATGGAGTAGGGGATGGGGGAGCTAAGGGGGCGTTGCCCCATGTTTCTTTCCCTTAATTGTGCGGGGCTTTTCGGGGCATGTCTGACCTGGCGAGTGCAGGTCTTGCCCTTCGGGCTTTCCTACTCCTTTGTGCCCTTCTGCGACTGCCCCTTCGTATCTATTCCTGTCCACCGTGTCCCTGCTCGCCCGTGGCCAGCTTCCCATGTCGCTCCTCGGCCCTCCCGACCGTCTTCTTTACCCCTCCTCCTCTACCCCTTCCTTATCCCTCCACGCCCCTTCCCTCTCCCCCTCTCCTTCCTTACCCCTCCACGCCCCTTCCCTCTCCACCACTCTTCCTTGCCCCTCCACGCCCCCTCCCCCTTCCTTGCCCCCCACGCCCCCTCCCCCTTCCTTGCCCCCCACGCCCCCTCCCACTTCCTTACCCCTCCATGCCCGCGACCGCCCATCCCGCCTGTCGGCCCGGATGCGAGGGGTCAAGCGCGAAGAAACGGCGCGACAAAAAGCCTCGGCTCTGGAGGAGATGCTCGCCATCTTCGGGTAGGCTTTGCGAGGGTCTTGGAGGACTTGGGGAGGGGGGGACCGGAGGGGGTGTTCTTTTTCGTTTTTTTTTTTATTTCTCTATTTTTTTCGTTCGTTTTTCTTTTCTTTTTATTCGCATGTGTATGTATTTCTCTCTCTCTACTCTGTTCTCTTTCCTCTCTCCTCTCTATCTATTTTTCTGTCAATCTTTTTACATTTCCTAAATCGTTTGGTTTAAAGCTCCTTTCACCATGTTATTTTGGGGTGTGTGTTTCACCCTCCAGATCTGCC
>BOPN01000017.1:550000-555000 GCA_017312705.2 Penaeus japonicus | reverse complement strand
TGAACAAAGTAAGAGGAGCTCTAGCGAGTGCGTAAGAGCTAGTGAGTGATAGAGTAAGAGTGAGAGTATGCGAGTGACGGGGTAAGAGAAATGACAGTTCGGTATTGATGAGTGAGTGAGTGAGTGAGTGAGTGAGTGCACCGGAGTGAGTGAAAGTAGGTCTACGGGAGTGAGTAAGTGAGCAGGGGAGAGTCAGAATGCATGAGTGAGTCAAGCGAGAGATGAATAAACATAGCAACTCCCGAGCGAGTGTAGAAACCGGTAAACAGCAGAGCTCGCGCGTGACCGATCCCTTTGTTTGACTTGCCACTTCCAAGGATCATATCTCCTGTGTATTTCAATCGGCGACGCTTCTGCCTTGCTCCTCTTACGAACCGCCCTCCCTCCCTCCCTACTTACCTCCCTTCCTCCCTACTTACCTCCCTCCCTACTTACCTCTCTTCCTACCTACCTCTCTTCCTTCCTTCCTACCTACCTCTTTCCTTCCTACTTTCCTTTCTTTCTACCTTCCTTCCTACCTACCTCTCTTCCTTCCTTCCTACTTACCTCCCTTCCTACCTACCTCCCTTCCTTCCTTCCTACTTTCCTTTCTTCCTACCTTCCTTTCTTCCTACTTTCTTTCCTACCTATCTACCTCCCTCTCTCCCTCCCTACCCATACCTCCACTCCCACCCATCCACCCATTCCCACCCACCCACTTACCTACCTGAGCTCTGGCGTGCGGCGTATTTCCATATTTATGTATGAGCTTCTATATGCATCCTATCGGCCTAGTTCTCCACCGTGTGCTACCGACGCCGCCTTCATATCGAGATCGAGAGAGAAAGTCTTTATATACATTTTCCATTCTGATATTGATTGATATTGCCGCTCTTGGAAGAGGCAAGAGGCGGTGATGGATGCTTGGTGATGAATTCGGGTTTTATTTCAGGCGAGCTTTCCTTTGTGATTTTTTTCTTGATCCATGTCTCTCTCTCTCTCTCTCTCTCTCTCTCTCTCTCTCTCTCTCTCTCTCTCTCTCTCTCTCTCTCTCTCTCTCTCTCTCTCTCTCTCTCTCTCTCTTTTTTTTTTTTTTTTTTTTTTTTTTTTTTTGGGGGGGGGGGGTGGCGGGGAGGAGTTGATATGGTTATAATTTTCTTTTCTTTTCAATGAGTTGGTAGTTGTGTTTTATTGAGTGTTTGGAATACGGAGCTCAAATAGAGAATGCAAGAGAAAGAAAGTGTTATAAATAAAGATAGTAAAAAGGTAGGTGTTAAATGTCGCAGTCATATATATATATCTGAATTATTTTACTATATAAATTGTGAGCACGCGTTGGTAAAGATGAACTTGTAATATGATACACCTGCAATAACTCATTTATCACCTAGAAATCGGCCGAAATGGCAGTCACCGTTCTCTGCCGAACCTCCTGGAGCAATGACCAGTTAATTGATAAAATACACATCGCAACGGTAGTGAATAACCAACACAAACACCTGCTTGAATTACACGGCCAGCTGAGGCACATGTTCTCAAATTACTTGCGCGACCACCTGTTTACCTACACGACCAGCTGTGACACGTGGTATCCGATTACCTATGGCATTCTCCCCTTCGCGCCCACCTCCGCTGCCCACCTGCAATGAGGGTGTCGGGTTTCTTCGCCAATTGCTGCCGCGCCGTAACTTATGGCCCGCGGATGCTGCGTGGAGTTGGTGGTATTGAAGTGCAATTGTGGTTGAATTTCAGCGGGGGAATATTTTAAAAAGAAATTTGCGATATTTTAGAATGACATTGGTAGAATATCAGTGGACTAAGTCTAAGAATCACTTTATTGAAATTTGCGATATTTAAGTACGACTTTGTTGGAATATCAGTGGACCATTTCTAAGAATGACTTTATTGATTTTTTGCGATATTTAAGTACGACTTTGGTAGAATATCAGTGGACTAATTCCAAGAATCACTTTATTGAAATCTTGCGATATTTCAGTACGACTTTGGTAGAATATCAGCAACTAATTCAAAGAAACAGTTACTTGATTGAGAGCCAGTGTTAGTCTAGATGCGAGGCTTATTCAAAACAAACTCGGTACGACCCCCCTGTACTGCTCGTGGCTTACCTGTATCGACTGAACGACTTCTGGGATATCTGTTTTGGTCCAGTTTGTCGTAATGAAACCCCGAGTCTCTATGTGAAGCCTTTGAACCTCCAAATAGTTGATTGGAAAATGATTATATTAATCCATCACAGTACACATACATGTGTACTGTTACCGTATCAATCCATCATAGAAGACGTATGTGATGTCTTCTTCAATCCAATGGTGAGTTGATGAATCTCCGTGCACGGGATTCGAACTCAACCCGACTTGCTTGGTGCGTGATAATTCTGCATTTGGTATTTGGTATGTTTCTGTATTCATTCTTTGATATATATGATGTATATTTCTTCCAACATTCCTCGCTATGGACGTTCGTATCTTTCTACCTGCTTACTGATCTACCTTCCTGCTAACCTCTTCCTTCTGCCCCCCCTCCCCCTCTTCTTCTCATTTTTATTCTTCTTTTTATTCTGATTATTATTATTATTATTATTATTATTATTATTATTATTATTATTCGTCTTTACCTTCTTTTTCGTCCTTCTCTTCCTCCTCCTTTATTCCTCCTCCGCTTTTTCCTCCTCCTCCACCTCTTCCCCTCCTTCCCCCCTCCCTTTCCTCCTTCTCCCGCTGTCCTCCACATCAATGCATATCACAATATGAATGATCTTCACCACCACCACTTGTTGCATTATTGCATATCCACCACCGTAGTTCCCACCTGTTGCTAGGAAGCCTTTCTCCACCAAGGCTTGCAATCTTGCAGTCTTCATTGCGTCTGGAAGTGCATTTGAATGTCTCGTCTCCTCATCTCGCCTCGTCTCATCTCGCCTCATCTCATCTCCTCATCTCGTCTCATCTCGCCTCATCTCATCTCCTCATCTCGTCTCATCTCATCTCGTCTCGTCTCCTCATCTCGCCTCATCTCATCTCATCTCCTCATCTCGTCTCATCTCATCTCCTCATCTCGCCTCATCTCCTCATCTCGCTTCGTCTCTTCTCCTCATCTCGTCTCGTCTCATATCCTCATCTCCTCATCTCATCTCATCTCATCTCGTCTCGTCTTGGTCTGCTTCTGGTCTCGTCTAATCTCCTCATCTCGTCTCATCTCATCTCATCTCCTCATCTCGCCTCATCTCGTCTCGTCTTGGTCTGCTTCGGGTCTCGTCGGCGGCGCTACGCTGACGTCGGCCTCCCGTGCTTCGGGTTGCAGGCGGTTGGCTGACTGTCGTCTTCTTGGACTAGTTATTTTAATGATCCTGCTTTTGGTGGTGTAATTCTCCCCTCCTCGTACACCCTCTCTCCCCGTCCCCCTCTCCCCCTTTACCTACTCTCCCTCCCACCTCTGCACATTTCCTTCCCCTTTTCCTCATCCTTCCCCACCCCTACCCTATCCCCCCCTCTTATTATCCCTCCCCTATTTCCCTCTCCTCTCCCCCTCTTATTCTCCCTTCCCTCTCCTCCTCCCCCATACCTTCTTCTTTTTCCCCCCTCCTCCCTCTTCCCCACCTACACCCCCATTCTCATCTAACTGGTAATTATGTACATTTTCGTTTTTATTACATTAATCGTAAACCCACCTTCTTTACTAATGAGTCTGCAAGAGCAACATTCGCATATTCATCCCTCTTTTATTTCTCTCTCTCTCTCTCTCTCTCTCTCTCTCTCTCTCTCTCTCTCTCTCTCTCTCTCTCTCTCTCTCTCTCTATCTCCTTTTTTATTATTTTTTATTTTTATTTTTGGCCACTTTGCAATATCGTGTTTTCATGTTGCATGCTCGGGTTTATCATTTTATGGTTATTGTCATGGGTTTTCGATTTTCGGTCTTGCTTGCGTTTGTTTTCATGCTGCGAGTTGGCGTACTTGTTTCCCTGTGTTTTTTTTTCGGTTTAGTTTCTATGTTTGTGTTTTATTTTTTTGGGGGGGTTTCGCTTTCTGTTCCTTAACATAATTTGTGTCATTGATGTTGCTGTTTCTGTGGTTCATTGTTGTTGCTCTTGTTATGATGAGTATCATCAATGTTATTTGTTATTATCATGAATATTGTTATCATTTTTATTTTATTATTATTATTATTATTATTATTTATTATCATTATTATTATTATGAGCCTTATTATGACCTCTGTCATTTTAGGGGGGCGACTGATCTTTATTTTTATTGGTTCTCCATATTCTATTTCATTATTATTTTTCCCCTCTTGTCTCCATTCTTGATTTTTTTCCTGTTCTTTCTCTTCTATGTGTATCATCTTTATTCTAGTTGGTTCTCTACCTATTTCCCTTGTTCTATTCTTGTTTTAAGGGGAGATTTTTCATCATTTAACATTTTCTGTTGGAGGGACGTAAAGAATGACTGCGGTAACTAAACTGTATTCGCGTGTTTAGTATGTTAATGATCGCCTGGCCAGCTCGTCTTTCTTTGTCTAACTACCCACCGACGCTACCACCATCCTTTATCCCCTCTCCCTTCTTCCCCTCTTCTTTCTCTTCCACTCGTCTTTCTACTTCTCTTTTCCTTGTGCCTCCTCTCTTCTTTCTCTTCTTTTGCTCACCTCACCTTTTTTTTTTTTTTTTTTCTTTTCCTCTTTTCCCTTTTCCCCTTCCACTCTCTCTTCCACAACTTCCTCTCTCCCGTATCCCCCCTCCCCCACTACTTCCAGTGCTCCACCCCCATCGCTTGCCCCCCCTCCCCCTCCTCACAGCTACTACCACCATCTCTCGACCACTGTTGAACCATCTGCCTATTCTTCCTTCCTCCTCCCACCACCTGCCTACACGACTCTCCCCTTTCTCCACAGTGCCACCTGACGACCACCTACGTATAATTCCCTCCCTACCTTCCTATACCCCTTCCACTCCCTCCATCCACCATTACCTCCTCCACTCCCTCCCTCCACCCTTACTCCCTCCA
>BOPN01000017.1:502500-540000 GCA_017312705.2 Penaeus japonicus | reverse complement strand
AAGATTTGAACATGTGTGATCGCTACTTTTCCTTTGTGTATTGTTTGATTGTGTTTGTTAGAGGGAGAAAAAGGAAAAAATGAATAGTGCGCGTTTCGAAATTCTTTGTGTATTTATTTTGTATGTGTTTATTGTTTGTTTTAAAGAGAAAGAGAAGGGATGATATAGAGGGAATATCGAAGTTCTTTTTGTACGTATATTATTGTTTTTTGTTTGTTGTAGGGAGGAGAGAGAGAGTGAGAGAGAGAGAGAGAGAGAGAGAGAGAGAGAGAGAGAGAGAGAGAGAGAGAGAGAGAGAGAGAGAGAGAGAGAGAGAGAGAGAGAGAATTTGAAATCTAGCAAATGACGATGATATTTCTATTTTATTTCAAATTATATATATATATATACATTTTTTTTTTTTGAGGAAACAAAAAAGAGAATAAGAAAAAATAGGAAATAATAATTCCAGAGGCTATATAGATAGAGGTAGATATATATATAAGACAGATAAATAGATACAGATATAACTGTATATATAGTTTTATTTGTGAGAGAGGTGAAGTAAAGAGAAAAAGGAAATGGAAACGAAAAAGCGAGAAAAAAATCCCCCCCCGCCTGAGACTTAAACTTTAAAGGGGTAAATTCTGTAATCCTCTTTCCAAAATACCAAAATTAGACATTGCCTAATATCGCGAAAAGAAAATAAATAATCTTAAGAAAGAGAGAGCATGAGAAATAAAAGCACACGCCAACCATTGCTTAGCAGAGATACAGCAATACTCCTCCAACGACCCCAGACCTACCCCCAGGTCATTCCCCTACCCACCATACCCCAGTCCTCCCTCCCATGCCCCTCCCCTTCTCCCTTCACTCCCTCCCCTACCTCCCATTCCCTACTCCCTTTTTATGCCCTCCTCCTCCTACCAACCAAACCCTCCCTTACCACCCCTTCCCCTCCTCCCCTCCTCCCCTCCCCATCCCCATCCTCCCCCTCCTCTCCGCCCCTCCCCTCCCCTCCCCTCTTATTTAAACCGAGTGATTCACACACGAGGCATTGCTCCCCCCCCCTCCCTTCCTCCCCCACCCTTTTCTTTTTTTAAGCTCAGGACACGAGGCATGGCCTGCGAACGCGTGCATTATTCCAACAGTCGGTCAAAGAGACAAGAGAGCGCGCGTTGGCAGCCAGCATTTCCAACCAACAGGGCCGTCCAGGTGACATCATCACACTGCGCCTTGGCCTGGTCTTGTCTTGTCTTGTCTTGTCTGGTAGGATAGTTTACAAAAGCGGCGTGTGGTTTGGAGATTTTTATTTGATGCTCGAGTGAGAGACTCCCCTCCCCCTTCCCTCCCCTTCCCTCCCCTTCCCTCCCCTCCCTACTCTCTTTCTCCCCCCTTCCCCTCCCCATTCTCTCCCCTCCTTACTCTCTTTCCCCCCTTCCCCTCCCTATTCTCTGTCTCCCCCCTTCCCCTCCCTACTCTCTGTCTCCCCCCTTCCCCTCCCTACTCTCTTTCTCCCCCCTTCCCCTCCCCATTCCCTCCCCTCCCTACTCTCTGTCTCCCCCCTTCCCCTCCCCATTCCCTCCCCTCCCTACTCTCTTCTCCCCCCTTCCCCTCCCCATTCTCTCCCCTCCCTACTCTCTTTCTCCCCCCTTCCCCTCCCCATTCTCTCCCCTCCCTACTCTCTGTCTCCCCCCTTCCCCTCCCCATTCCCTCCCCTCCCTACTCTCTTTCTCCCCCTTCCCCTCCCTACTCTCTTTCTCCCCCCTTCCCCTCCCCATTCCCTCCCCCTCCTACTCTCTCTTTCCCCCCTTCCCTCCCCATTCCCTCCCCTCCCTACTCTCCTAATCCCCCTCGCCATTCCCTCCTCTCCTTACTCACCTTCTCCCCCTCGCCATTCCCTCCTCTCCTGACTCTCCTTCTCATCCTCCCCATTCTCTCCCCCTGTCCCTCTCCCTAACCCTTACCCCTTCTCGTTGCAGGTTCAGAGACACTCGGACTGCATGCAATAGCTCACGCGACTAGGTTAGCTTGGCAACAGTAAACGTATAAAGAGGAAATTGATCAAATAAGCAAGACGGGCAGATGAAACGATAGAAGGCTGAGAGAGAGAGAGAGAGAGAGAGAGAGAGAGAGAGAGAGAGAGAGAGAGAGAGAGGGAAAGAAAAAGAGAGAAAAAGAGAGAAAAAGAGAGAAAAGGAGAGAAAAAGAGAGAGAAAGAGGAGTGAGGGATATTCGAATTTGTAGCAAATGTTGCTTGCTTGTTGCATCAAATGGCTAGGCGTTGCAGAAGAATCTCTCTCTCTCTCTCTTTCTCTGTCTCTCTCTCTCTCTCTCTCTCTCTCTCTCTCTCTCTCTCTCTCTCTCTCTCTCTCTCTCTCTCTCTCTCTCTCTCTCTCTCTCTCTCTCTCTCTGATGATAGCGCAGCCTCTGTACGGAAGGGGGGGGAGGAGAGAAGAGAAAGGAATGGTAAAAGCGGAAGTAGATGTGAGGATGAGGGAGATGGAGAAAGGAGAATGTTTTTAGAAGGATAAAGGAAGACATGGGACAGCGAATGGATGTGAGAGGGGGGTGGGGGTGGGGGTAGGGGTAAAGGGTAAGGGGAGGGGGAGAGGCAGCGGCTACATTAATAACAATAAGGAAATGATGGTGTTTATTATAGTCCGTGATGGCAAGGCACTCATTCCATAAGACTCTGCTCGGTTCGTAATGGCGGGGTGGGGTGGGGGGGGGGGGGGGTGGGGGGGGGATAGTGCTCGTTAAGGCGCACCAGCGAGACTGTGGTGGGACTCTATCTTCCCCTTTGACTCTCCACTTCCCCTTTCCCCCACCCTTCCACTCCACACCTCCTTCTCCCTCTCCCCTCCTCCCCCACCCTTCCACTCCACACCTCCTTCTCCCTCTCTCCTCCTTCCCCTTCCACGCCACACACACCCTCCCCCTCCCACTCCACACCTCTTCTCCCCCTCCCCATCCTCTTCCCTCTCCTTCTTCCCCTCCCCTTCCCTTCCCCTCCCCTCCCCTCCTCCCCCTTCCACTCCACACCTCTTCTCCCCCTCCCCATCCTCTTCCCTCTCCTTCTTCCCCTCCCCTTCCCTTCCCTTCCCCTCCCCTCCCCTCCCCTCCCCTCTACACCTCCCTCTCCCCTTCCCCTTCTACTCCTTTCCACTATCCACTCCTACCTATCCCTACCAATTCCCAAGATAGAAAAAGAAAAAAGAAAAGAAAAAAAGAATGAAAAAAATATGAAAATATATATATATAAAAGGGAATCAAGAGAAAAAATGACAATGACGAGAAAATAATGGCGAAATGACAACGCAAGCTCAATCCTTTCTGTCGATTAAATTTACTGCAGGGATTTATATTGTAATAATAAGATTAACCCCGGGTACTCTCGAGGATTTTTCGTGAGTCACCAGTGAGCATTATCCATAGAGGGAAAGAGACACGCACACATGAACGCACACGCAAATTCGCTTATGTACATGTGGATAGTACGCCACGTATTTTTGTGATGATAATGATAAGGATGATGATAATGATAATGATCATATTAATGATAATGATGATAATGATAAAGATAAAGATAGTAGTAGATAAATAGATAAACACGTTCCTCCCCTATAATTTCCATGGAAAAGCCTCAAACCTCCTCCTCTTCTATCGCACCCCCCCTTCCCCGTCCTCCAGTGTCCCTCTTTTTCCCTTGCAAAACTCCAAAGCACCCTTCCCTCTTTCCCTCTGCAACGCCCTCCTTTTTCCCTCTGCAACACCTTTTTCCTCTGCAACGCCCTCCCCCTTTTCCCTCTGCAACGCCCTCCCCCCTTTTCCCTCTGCAACACCCCCTCCCCTTTTCCCTCTGCAACGCCCTCCCCCCTTTTCCCTCTGCAACGCCCTCCCCCCTTTTCCCTCTGCAACGCCCCCTCCCCTTTTCCCTCCGGCAACGCCCCCTCCCCTCCTCCCCCGGCAACACCCCCTCCCCTCCTCCCCTACCAAGCCACCCTTCTCCCCACCCCCTCCTCTCCCAAGCCACCCTTCTCCCCACCCCCTCGAAAACATGCGTGCTGCGTTGTTAAAGTGCATGGCCAAGCCCGGGGAGGCGTAATTGGGTGCAGAACAAGTTGCAAAACAAAATGCACGTTTTCGTGGTTTCGCCGGGGAGAAAAGGGGCGCGATCGTTATTGTTTTTTTTTTTTTTTATTGCAGCTTTGGTGGTGATTTTATTTTATTTTTATTATATATTCGAGAGAGAGAGAGAGAGAGAGAGAGAGAGAGAGAGAGAGAGAGAGAGAGAGAGAGAGAGAGAGAGAGAAAGAAACAAAGAAACAAAGAAACAAAGAAACAAAGAAACAAAGAAAAAAAGAAAAGGGAACGAAGGGAAAAGGGAGACAGACAGAGGCAGATGAAGACAGAAAGCGAAGAGAGAAAGGACAGAAAGGGATTTCAAGATTGAGACTCAGATTGACCGAAGTTTTGGGAGGTTGGTACTTGAGCTAAAATGTATAAGAAATAGCGCTTAATTTCAGACCTTTTATAATTTTGGAAAATGTGAAATAGGAAAACTGTTGTTGTTCATGTGTATATATACGGATATAGAACATGTATCATGAATTATTTGAAATTATTTTCCCCATTTTCAATGGTATAGGGGCCTATCAAGTTAAGGTTAGGCTACATATAGCTAGATGGTGGTGCCTCATTGCTAGAAGGATGGTTCTCCACCCCTTCCTGTATCTCCCTTTCTGTTTTTCTTCCCTCTTGTTCTCCCTTTCCCTCTCTTTTTCCTTCTCCCTTTCCCTCTCGTTTCCTTCTCCCTTTCCCTGTCTTTTCTTCTCCCCTTCCCACTCTGTTTCCTTCTGTCTTTCCCTCCGTTTTTCTCCTTTTCCCTCCCCTCCTCTGCCTCCCTCTCCTTCTCCCATCCGACCTCTTCCTCCCCTCCCCCTCCCCCTCCCCCTCCCCCTCCCCGTCCCGGCCACCCCCAGGTCTTCTTAGGGGGAAGAAGAGGGAGTTAGAGTTGATAGCATGGCATCGGGGTCGAAGGAGAAGTGGGTAGACGGGAGTAGAAGGGGGAAGGGGGGGGGGTGTTAGGGGAGAAGTACAAGGCTTAGTAGCGGGGGTAGGAGGGGAAGGGGGAGGGGAAGTTGAATGGGGGGGAGGGGGAGGGGGAGGGGAAGTTGAATGGGGGGGAGGGGGGGAGGGAGGTTAAGGGGTTGGCGTAGCGGCGGTGTTCATCCATCACAACGGAACAATGCTCGCGACGGCCTCCCGGGTGCCTGAGCTTGCCGTGCCTGCCCACACTCGCGCGTTGGGGGGTGGGGGTGGGGGGGGTGGGGGTGGAGGATGGATGGGTGGTAAGGTAGGGGAGGAGAGGTGGGAAGGTAGGGAAGGAGAGGTGGGAGGTAGAGGGAGGAGAGAGCGGAGGTAGGGGAAGGATGGATGGGAGGCATGAGTAGGTGAGGTTTGAGGTAGGGGGAGGAGAGGTGGGAGGTAGGGAGAGAGATTGGAGAGGGTGGAGGTAGGGGAGGAGAGGGTGGAGGTAGGGGAGGAAAGGTGAGAGGTTTAAGGTTGGGGAGGATGGATGGGAGGCAGGAGTGGGGGAGGTTTGAGGTAGGAGGGTAGGTGGGAGGTAGGGAGACGAGTGGGAAGTAAGGGGAGGATAGGTGCTGGTTAGATAAGGGGAGGGGGGAGATGGTGAATGGAGCGGGGTCATAAGATAGGTCAGGCTGGGTCGTGAAATACAAAGATCTGACCGGGGGTTGAAAGTAAATTTTATATTTATGATGAACATTTTTTTCCAGTTACAATAGTAAATTTTCCTCTGACTATCTAATTCCCTACATTTACTCTCGTTATATGGTTCTTGACTTATAAAGATGTACCAAGCGAAGGAAAAGAAAACTGTTTCCCTTTTTCCGTTATTTTCTTTATTTTCGAAGAACGCGTAAGTCAGGATCAAAGCGATAGAATTTACGATACGCATTTTCTACGTTGCAAATTGCAAGACCAACACTATTAGTGAGGGAAAGGGTCCAAGTTTTCGCTCTCTGTTGAAAAAAAAAGAAAAAACACACGGAGAGTCAAAACAAGAAGGAGAACGGTTGACAGCTGAGGAGTTGTTTACCATCTTTAAGAAACGTGTGCGGAGTCTCCCCCCCCCTCTCTCTCTCTCTCCCTCCCCTCTCTCTCCCGTCCACACTCACTCGTTGCAAAAGAGAAAAAAAAAGTGGGGGGAAGGGAAAAAATATCACACCACTTAAGATGTTCAAATTGACAAGGAAAGCACGTAAAGTACGCCAAGAGGTTTAGTGACAAGAGCGAGAGGGTTAGAAGAGAGGGAGAGGGACGGGGAGAGGAAGAGAAAGAAAGAGGAAGAGAAAGGGATACAGACAATTATAGAAAAAGAGACACCAACAGAGACAGACACACCAACAGAGACAGAGAGAGACAGAACGAGAGCGAGAGAGAGAAACAAGAAATTATTTAAAGATGCAAGACATATTAAATTCTCTCAGGGCCAGGACGAGGTAATGGGCCAGACTGTTTAGGGCTTCAAAGGCACAACAACCGAAAGAGGATATGAACATACACAGTGCTTTGTGCTTTTTATTTTTTTTCGGCCAGCCCTTAGTGGAAAGGAAGAAAGGGGGAATGGGTGGGGGTAAATTTACTTCCCCTCTTCACTGTGTGTGTGTTGGGGGGTGGATAGGGGAGTTGTTGATTAACTCCAACCCCCTCCTCCTATCACCCCACACCCCACTATTACCCTCCCCCCCTCACCAGTACACCTAATACTATCCCCCCACCCCTTCTCTCAACACCAGCAAACGCAAGTAGATTTTACATACTCTGACCATATATATGTTATATATATATATATTAGTATATATATATATATATATCCCTCGTGGCTTCACTTTACCCTGACCTCTGGCTCTGACATGCGAGAATGAAACGTTCCATTTATTGATATGTCTTACTAATTACCTGCCGCCCGCACCTGTGTGCTGGATCACAATACTATCGTAGGCGGGTGTGTGTTTTTTTAATCTTGGGTTGTTCACGTATTAACTGGAATCTCCTCTCTCCTCTCCGGTTTCATATCTCTCTCTCGTCTCTCATCTCGTTTTCCCTATTTTCTATATCGTTTCCCCTCTCTTCTCTCCCGTCTCCCCTCTCTTCTCTCTCGTCTCCCCTCTCTTCTCTCTCGTCTCCCCTCTCTTCTCTCTCGTTTCTCCACTCTACTCTCTCATCTCGCATCTCTTCTCTCTCACCCCTCCTCTCTCCTCTCTATTCTCTCTTACCCCTCCTCTCTCCTCTCTATTCTCTCTTCTCTCATCTCTCATATTTGCTGTATGTTTCATGAAGTACCGTGAACTCTGCTGTTGTATAAGCCTAGTCATGTGTAAACATTATATATTTTATATATTTTATGTTTTTTTAAATTAAAATCTATTTTTTTCTCTTCCCTTTTTTTTCTCTTTACTCTTATCCTCTCTCCTTTCCGTCGTTTTCTCTGAGGGAGTGAGCGAGCGAGTGAGTAAATGAGCGAGTGAGTAAGTAAGTGAGCGAGCGAGTGAGTGAGTGAGTGAGTGAGTGAGTGAGTGAGTGAGTGAGTGAGTGAGTGTGAGTGAGTGGGTGTAGGTAGTAACGCCGGCGTCGCGCGGTGTATGTTATCGGCGCTTTTGACGCGGGTAAAGGCAGGTTAAGGTGTCGTCCCTGCCCAGCGTGTGTATGTCTGTGTATCTCCTTCTCCTCCCTCCCTCCCTCCCTCCCCTCGCCCCCTCCCTTCCCCCCTCCCTTCCCCCCTCCCTCCCAGAGTTCCAGCCGTAAGCGCTGTCTGGGCACACCTCTGGCTCGGATGCCCCGTCGATAACACGTGCTCATAAATATGCCTTCACTCCAGGCCTTTTGTCGCCGTATGCCCGGTAGAGAAAAGGAAGCGTGCCACGCCCCCTTCTGCTGTCGCTGCTATCGGGCGGAGACATCGACGGCGACCAATTTTTTTTAACTTGTTTCATTTTTTGTCTGTTCTTTTTTTTTCTTTCTTTCTTTTTTTCCCTTTTTTTTCGCTATTTCAATTTTTCTTCTTTTATTTGCTTTTTCTCTCTCTCTCTCTCTCTCTCTCTTGCTTTGCCTTTTGCCATTACACTCGCACACAAGAGAGATAAAGAGTGAATGATAGAGAGAAGCAAAACTCTCTCTTTCTGTCTCGTTCTCTCTTTTTGTCTCTGTCTTCACCCCTCCCTCCCTCTCTCTCTCTTCTCTCCTCTGCCCTCATCTTACCTCCTCTTCCCTCCCACCCTCCCTCCCTTACCTCCCTCTTCTTCTCCTATTCCCTCCCTTCCTCCCTCCCGCCTTCGTCATTGAACTTTCATTGCCTTTTTTATCCATTAATCATAGTTATGTTTTTAATCCTCAACCTTCTTATTGCGATCTTCAAGTCAGGCATTTATATCATGTCATTGAATTTATTTTTTTTATTTTTTTATTTTTTTTGCCTGATACATTATGGAATTTTATTATCAAACTGAACTTCAGCGAAGGAGCAGTGATCAGTCAAGAAACAGAAGAAGCGTGTGTTTTGCGGCCATCTCCTTATCTGAGACAATGATATACCGAGAGAGAGTGCGAGGCGTTTTGGCAAAGGGCTTGGAGGGCGCTGGTATTTTTTTTCTGTTTTTCTCTCTCTTTTTGTCCGTGTTTCGTTTGTTCTCGCTGTCTGGCTTTCTCTCTCTTTTTCTATGTTGCCTGTTTTATCTCTTTGTTTATCTAGCTTTCTTTTTTTTCGTTTCCCTCTTTCTATTTCGTTTCTCCCCTCTCCTTCCCTCCCTTTCTCTCTCCCTCACTCCCTCCCTCCCTTTCTCTCTCCCTCACTCCCTCCCTCCCTTTCTCTCTCCCTCCCTCTCTCCCTCTCCCTCCCTCCCTCCCTCCCTCCCTCCCTCTCTCCCTCCCCCCTTTCTCTCTCCCTCCCTCTCTCCCTCCCTTCCTCCCTCCCTCTCTCTCTCTCTCCCTCCCTCTGTGTTTGAGTGTTTTGGGGAGTGAAAAACTGAAGATGTGTCTTTCCCGTCCCTATATACATACTCGCCTCCCGAAATAACCTTGTTCCAACGATCAGATTACAGTGGTTTTGGTGATAAAGTTACTCTTAACAGACGGTAAAGAAGACACCCTCCTCCCCCTCCCCCCCTCCCCCCTCCTCCCCCCTGCCCTACCCTACCCTTCCCCTCCACGTGTACCTGTGTGACAGCCAGGCATTGTCGAGGGGTGTAGGCTGTAGGGGTGGGGGGGTGTTAAGAGTGGGGAAGAGATGGGGAGGGTGTAGGAGGAAGATGTAAGGTATAGGGGAAGGGATTGTGTGAGAATAGTGGTGGATTGTGTTTGGGAAGGGGGGTAGGGGGAGGAGGAAGGGTATAGGGAAGGGGATGGAATAAGGAGATCGGAATGGGGATAGAGCTGGGAGAAGGATGAGAGGAAGTCCAGAAGGCAGAAGGAAGGATGATAGAGGTAGGGGGATAGTGGGGGATAGGGAGGCAATAGGGTAGGGGGAAGAGGACGGCTATAGGGAAAGGGAAAGGGAGGGTATGGGGCAAGAGGGAAGAGGAAGGGCATTTGAACAGAGAGAGACTGTGTGTGGGAGGGGTATAGGGGTGTCGGTGCTTCGGGTTTTAGGAGCATGGCGCGAGGGTCGTCTCTCTACCCCCACCCCCACCCCCCCCCCCACCTCCTCCTCATCCCGTGTATGGTTAAAGGGATGGAAAAGAAAGAGCTAACATTTTAGGTCTTGGGATTTTTTTTTTTTTTTTTTTTTTTTTACATGCGTGATTAAATATGATGATGAATGGATTGTTTTTTCTTAAAAATGTATGTCCTTTAAATCAGAAAACTTTGGAAGGATAAAGATCTGATCACGGTTTGATACTTGTGGCAACGATGGAGGGGGAGGAGAAGAGGTTGGGGGGTTGGGGGGGGGGGTACGGAGGGGGTAACAGTGACCTCACCCGACCGTGTCTCCCTTTGAGACCGGGTAGCCTCAGGGGTCATCTGGGTCAGACTCAAGCTCGGCCGGGCTACATGCTACACATACACTCACACACACGAGCGGGCATACCCACTCGCACTCGCATTCTACAGCTCGACTTGCCCGCTTGGTTACTCTTTACACACCCTCTCAAATGCATGCACTGTCTGATTCTTCTCTCTCTCTCTCTCTCTCTCTCTCTCTCTCTCTCTCTCTCTCTCTCTCTCTCTCTCTCTCTCTCTCTCTCTCTCTCTCTCTCTCTCTCTCTCTCCCTCCCCCTCCCTCCCTCCCTCCCTCCCTCCCTCCCTCTCTCTCCCTCCCTCCCTCCCTCCCTCCCTCCCTCCCTCCCTCCCTCCCTCCCTCCCTCTTTCCCTCCCCCCCTCTCCCTCTTTCTCTCTCTCGCTCACTCACTGATTCTCTTTCTCTCTCGCTCACTCACTCATTCTCTCACTCACACACTACTCCATAGGAAGCGTCGGTGTAGTGCGCGTTTATAAGTATAGTGTAATCTATGTACTTATATTGTTGATAGCTATAGTGGATACAGTGCAGTGTCGATGTGGTGCGTTGATCGTGCAAGATCAGCTGATAATATCATATAGTGTTGCTCTACGGTGCATATATAGACTCCGCCGAGGGTTGTGCGGGTGGCTAGGCAGGTAGGGTCTGTGGCGGTGTCTTAGGGTCATTACCTTTGCTGTAATTAGCGGGGGTGAGGTGCGGGGGTGGGATGGTTGAAGGGGAGGAGGGGGGGGGTACGAGTGGGGTGTAGGGTCTACCGTCTGGGGGTGAATGTGTGTGGTGGTAGGGGGATGTGTGTGTGTGTGTGTGTGTGAGGAGGGGGAGTGTGTGTGTGTGTGTGTGTGTGGAGGAGGGGGAGTGTGTGTGTGTGTGTGTGTGTGTGTGTGTGTGTGTGTGTGTGTGTGTGTGTGTGTGTGTGTGTGTGTGTGTGTGTGTGAGTGAGTGAGAGTGTGTGAGTGTGTGAGAAAGAGAGAGAGAGAGTGCGCGCTCGTGCGATGGATATGTGCGACTTGTGCGTGTGTTTTTGGTGTGTATTTTTTGTGGGTGTGGGTATGAATGTGGGTGTGTTTCTGTGGGTGTGTTTGTACGAGAGTGTCATAATATTTTGACCTGGTGCCGCGGTTAGTGATGGATGGCCCTGGCTCTGGTGCCTCTCTTTTTTGTTATTTCCGTTTCTGTTTGGTTTCTCTCTCTCTCTCTCTTTCTCTCTCTCTCTCCTTTCTCCTCTCTCCTCTCTCTCTCCTCTTTCTCTCTCCCTCCTCTCCTCCTTCCCCTCCTCCTCCCCCCTCTTTGCCACGTGTCTGTCCATCTCTTCTGTTTCTGTCCCTTCCTCCTCCTCCCTCTTTTTATATATTTATCTATCCATCTATCTGCATGTCTATTTCTTCTTCTGTCCCTTTGCTCCCCGTATTCCCTCTCCCTTCCTCTCTCTCTCACTCCTTCCCCATTTCCCTCTCCCTCTCCCTAGCCCTCCTCTCTCCCCTCCTCTCCCTCCCCTTTCTCATATTAATAGTAAGGAGGAGTCGGATATTTTGGCGTTCTCTCTTAATCGTGTAAAACTTGCGCCGCACTTGTCTTTACTCCGGTACTTCTATCTCTCTCTCTCCCTCTCTCTCCTTCCTTCCCTTTCTCCCTCCCTCCCTTTTTGTCGTACTCCGTCCCCCTCCCTTCCCCTACCTCTCCCTCTCCCTCTATCTCCTTCCCTCCCTCTCTCCTTCCCTCCCTCTCTCCCTCCCTCTCTCCTTCCCTCCCTCTCTCCCTCCCTCCCTCTCCCTCTCTCCCTCCCTTCTCCACAATACCTTCTGAAGGAAAGTACTCTGTTGTTCGTGACTAGTATTGCATTTCATAGCATCCTCGTTCTCTCCTCTTTACCCTGCTCCCTCCTCCTCTTCCTCCTCCTCCTCCTCCTCCTCCTCCTCCTCCTCCTCCTCCTCCTCCTCCTCTCCACCTCTCTTCTCTTACTCCCTCTCCCTCCTCCCCCATTCTTTCGTCCTGTCCTTCATCCTCCTCTTCCTCCTCCCCCATTCTTTCGTCCTCCTCCTCCTCCTCCTTCCCCATTCCTCCTCTTGTCCATCCCCCTCCCTCCATCATACCCCCCCTTCCTTTACCATTACGGAAACAAAGTGAGGAGAGAAAAAAAATTATATACATCCCTTCCTTCTCCCCCCCCCCCCTCCCCTCCCCTCCCCTCTCCTCCCCCCAAAAAAATAATAAAGAAGAAAAGTGAGAGAAAATGGGAGGGTGAAAAAAGCGAAAGTAATATTACACCCTTTTGCAAGCGTAAGGAGCAGCATTTCTTCCAAGAGTGTCCCAGGTTGATATTTAAGAGGAGAGTCTTATTAGCTCGTAAACTATCTCGCAAAAGGAAGAGGAAGAGGGGGGGGAGGGGAGAGGAGAGGGGAAGGAGAGGGGAGGGGATGGGAAGGGAAGGGTGAAGAGGAGGGGAAGGGCAGGGAAGGGTGAAGGGGAGGGGGGAGAGGGAAAGGGAAGGGTGGAGGGGAGGGATGGGGAGACGGGAAAGGAAGGAAGGAGAGAATAAAGGGATGGGAGAGGGTAAGGGGAGAGGGGAGAGAGTAAGGAGAGAAGGAAAAGGAGAATACGAGGAGAGGGGAGGGGAGAGAGGGATATGAAGAGACAGTGGGGAGAGGGTAAAACCGGTGGGAAGGAAGGAGAGGGGAAGGGGGAGGGTAGGATGGGGAGGAGAGGGGAAGGGGGAGGGTAGGATGGGGAGGAGAGGGGAAGGGGGAGGGTAGGATGGGGAGGAGAGGGGAAGGGGGAGGGTAGGATGGGGAGGAGAGAGGAAGGGGGAGGGTAGGATGGGAAGGAGAGGGGAAAGGGTATCTTACTGGAGGTGCGTGGCGTCGTGTTTGCGTGTGTGTTGGCCACAATAAACGCTTCCTCGCGATTTTCGGAACAGCATGATGTGATGTTTACAATCTTAATTTCATTCTCAGTGGGAAAAGGGGCGTATTATTTCTTTTATTATGTATGTTAACGACCGTTTTCTCTTTATTTTTGAACTTTTTTTTTAGGTAATTTTGATCTTGAGTGTTTTTGTTGCTGTGATCATTGGCGTTATGATTATAATGATGATAATGATGATAATGGAGCAAAAAGAGGAGAGGAGAGGAGAGGATAAAGGAGAAATAAGAGGAAGTGGCGGAGGCACCAAGGGCTACAAAAGTGACGGTTAACCTCTGAGAAAAAAATGATAACAGAAAAGAAAAAAAGAAGTTAAAAAACAAAAACTTTCGCAGACAATTTGGGAATGTGGTTAAATTCTTCTGACAGGAACTAACTCTGTAAATTGCGACAGAGCGCGTTGTTGTGTAGGTGTTCGAGATGGCCCGGCCCGCCCGCATGGCTTGGCTATACTGCTGCTGTGTCTGTCTGTCTGTCTGTCTGTCTGTCAGTCTATGTTGTTGTATGTGATGGTGGCGTGGCTTGTTTATTTGCGATTCTTTCTTATTATCATTTTCAATTCTGTTGTTGTTTTTTATGCTATAATTATCATGTCTATTTCTGTTATTGTCTGTTTGAGCCTATAATTCTGTTGTCTGAGGGATTGTTTATCTAAATGTTTGTTTATGCATATTCGTGTGTATGTTTGTGTCTGTCTTGTCTTTTGTCTGAGGAAGAGGATGTGTATGTTTATTTTTTTCATTTATACGTGTATGTTTGCATGTTTGTGTGTACCTGTGTGTGTCTACCTGTCTACCTGTCTACCTGTCTACCTGTCAGTCTCCTACATTGTAGATCCGCAAGAGATATAAACTTCAGATTATGGGAAACGAAAGTCCGTTTTTTAGCGTGTTATGGGTAACCGGTGCAGGGTTATTGGATAGGCAGTAGCTGTCTATAATGTATATCGTTTACCGATGGAGATAATATTTGGCTATCACCTTCCCTCTTTTCCTGCCTTACCTTACCCTCTCTCTCTTTCCCACTCTCCCCCGCTCTCCTTACCTCCTTTCTCTTCCCCACTCTGTCCTTCCCATGCCCCTTCCCCTACTACTCCTCCCTCCTTACCTCTCCCTCCCTACTTTTCCCCTCCCTCTTCTTCGTACTCTTCCATTCGTACCCCATCCTCCCTTACCTTTCCCCTCCCACCTGTCCCCTCCCACCCTACCTGTCCCCCCTCTCCCTAAATTTACCTTCCTCTTCCTACCTTTTCCCTTCCCTCTCCTTCGTGTTCCGCCCTTCTTACTCCTCCCCTCGGTATCCAACCCACCTTATTCCATCTCAGACACCCGCTTGTCCCTCCACCCCCACCCCTCCCACTCCGCAAACATGAAAATCAACCAATAACGAAATCGCGTTCACCCCCCTCCCCCTCCCCACCCACGGGGAGGGGGGGCGCAGGTGAGAGTTGAGTTCAGTTAAGTTTATTTTCATTCTATTGTGGCTGGGGAGGGAGTTTGGACATTGCTTTGACATCGGCTGGGGCGTTTTTGGGTGTATGTTCTTGTGTCAGTATAATTGCATTTGTTTATAACCTATTTATATGCATTGCCGGCATTATTATCGTCATCGTTATTGTTATTATTATTTTTTGTAATGTTACAGTCAGTATCATTATCATTATTTATTTATTTAGGCATCTTGTTTTATTTCTTTATTTTGTGTATATATTTTGTTTTATTGCTTTATATTGTGTAGGTATTTTGTTTAATTGCATTATTTTGTTTTGTAATATATTTATTTCCAATTTAGTATTCATTGTTGATGGTATATCAAGCCTACCCAAAGACTACAAAAGGTAGTGGGCGTGACCGAAAAACAACAGCAGCTTTAACAACAACAACAACAATACTATCAATAACATCAACAGAATCTTTAAAAGCATGGTCATCAATGGCAACAAAATCAAATACAACAACGCCAACAGTTCGTACAAGACCAGCATCGACAGAATGACCATCAACATCATTAATTGGCATCACTGACAGCATGAGTTGAAACAGCATAGAAAAAGCCCGACCATGAGGAACAGCATGAGTGACGCTGTGGGTGGGTGGAGTGCGAGACAGCCGAGCATGGCGGCGACCAGGCAGCATACGAGTCAGGTAGTCTTGGTTGCGATACGATGCACCTGACAGTGTTCGAGGGGCGGCTGATAAGGTTGGGGAGGGGGTAGGGGGGTCGGAATTAGCTGCTGACTCCACCACCACGCACTTCTCGTGCTCGCTACCGCTGCCGCCGCCGCCGCCGCCGCCGCCGCAGCCGCAGAGTTGACATTACCGTCACCACCACGGATTTGACACTCTCGCCACTGCTCATTCTAGCGCTTCGGCCGCTGCCACTGTCACTTCTACGTCCACCACAGTATTGACACTATCACTTGTCGTTGACGTTACCGCTTTCACTGCCGCCGCCGCCACCACCACCGCCACCACGCAACCCCCGCTGACAGTACCGCTACCACCACCACCTCCACCGCTGCCGCCGACTCCGCTACCGCCGCCATCTCAGAGTCGAATCGGCGACTGAGGCGTGGGCGAGGCTCCGTAACGATAAAGTCGAACAATTAATCGAGTGTCGTGCCTTTGGGGGCTATCTGATCGTCCTGTTCGGAGTCGCCGTGGAGGGGCGGGGGAGGCTGTCGTGTAGCGGGGACTAGGTAGCCTCGGCGGTCCGGGCGGGCGGCGGGCGGGCGGCGGACAGACGGACGGACCGACAGACGGCTGCGCGCGGGAGCTTAACGTCGGAAGGTGAATAATGAAAAGTTATCGTCGGAAGGTGAAAACCGAAAGTTGACATCGGGGAATAAAGGCCAGAAGGCTAACGTCGGAAGCATAACGTCGAGCGGGCGGCGATTGGGCGACGATTTGTGGGTGGGCGGATGGTTAGACGATCGGATGGTTACGGGGAAGGTGGACGTCGGTCGGTCGGTCGGTCGGGTGAGCGCGGAAGGTTACCGTTGGAAGAGCGATTTAATTACTAGTTACAAATGTAATCAGATTATAAATAGAGTAAAGAGCTCGTAATTTTATATTGATTTCGGTGATAAAGATCAGAATTTAAATTATTAGTGATATAAATTAGATATAGATTCCGATTAGAATGTATATGTATTTATCACACACATATGCAATATGGCAATCGATTGAATGTATGTGTAGGTTATTGTTATTGTTGTTGATATTGCTGTTATAATGATAATGATAATTGTTGTTATTATCAGGACAATTATTGGTGTAGATACTGATATTGTTGTTGTTGTTTTAGGTGTAGTTGCTGTTATTGTTGTTATACATTACAAACAAACAAACACACACACACACACACACACACGCGCACGCACGCACACTTTCACACACACACGCAAACACACACGCATGCACGCACGCACACTTACACACACACGCAAACACACACGCATGCACGCACGCACACTTACACACACACGCAAACACACACGCAATTATGTATATATATATATATATATATATATATATATATATATATTCATCTATTTATTTTATTTTATTTATTTCATGTGAATCTTTTCATCTGAACACATTAGTTATTCCACCCCTCTGCGTACCCTCCCCCTGCCCTTTCCTACACCCTCCCCCCCCTACACAGATACCCTACACACCCTCTTCATCTTCATCCATATTAGATATCGTTTTGTTGTTGTTTTTTTCGTTTCTTTTCTTTTCTGCGTTTGTGTTTGTCTCATCCCCCTTGTCCCGAGCTGATGGGCCTACATTATGCATGATTAGGTTTACGAATTAGCCGGCCTTTGGAGGCTAATCAGTCCTCCCCTTTTGTGTCTTTGTCCGTCTTCGTTGGCTGAGGAGGAGGAAGGGGAGGGGGAGGGGGAGGGGGAGGGTGCAGGAGGGGAGGATGGGTGGAAGTGGGGAAGGAGGGGTGGAAGAGGGGGGAACATCAGCAGGAGAGGGAGAGGGGGAGACTTGGAAGACAAAGGACGAGCAGAAGCAGCAGCAGAAGCAGCAGCAGAAGCAGCAGCAGGAGGAGAAGGAGAAGGAGGAGTTGAAAAGGAAGAAGTTTTAGTCGCGCGCCCGCCGCCCGCCAGACGGACGAACAAAATCTCCGGTGTAATTGGAATGGCGCAAAAGTAATTTAATCAGCGAACGAATCTTAATTATTATTCATCTGCATAAAATCTTAAGAATTTGTTGTCGGGGAGGCGGGTTGGAGGCTGAGGCGAGGGCGGGGGGGAGGGGGAGGATACAAGTTTAGCCCCTTATATGCAAAATTCTGCCGCAGAGGCGCTGCGTCAAGTAATTATAAATTCCTATACAATATATCTATTTTTTCCTACTCAAGAACTTTGAATAATAAATGAATTAATCTTCGAAAGCCTTATTATACCCTCCATTTTTTCCTATCTCCCTCTCCCTCTCTTCCTTCCCCTCTGCTTCTCTTCCGTATCTCCTTTTCACTCTATCTCTTTCCATTCCCCTCCTCTCTCTCCCATCTAATTCTCCCATTTACCTCCTCATCCCCCCCCCCCCCCCCATTTAACTCTCCTCCAACCCCCTCATACGCCTCCCCCATATAACTCTCCCCCTCCCCCCTCCCCCTCCCCCTCCCTCTCCCTCTCCCTCTCCCTCTCCCTCTCCCTCTCCCCCTCCCTCTCCCCCTCCCCCTCCCCCTCCCTCGGTATAAGATTTCCAGCCGGGCCTAAAAGTCAACACCGCCAGGGTCGTCTCCCAGGGCCGAAGATATCACGCAATATATTAATTATTTCATAAATAAAATCGGAGGCGATTAAGGAGATGAATGGGAATGATTAACCTGGAGGAGTCAGAAGGGACTCTCAGGGTCAGGAGGAGGAGGATGAGGAAGAGGAAGAGAAAGAGGAAGAGGAGGAAGAAGCGAGAAGAAAGAGGAGAAAAAGGGTGGATGATGGTGATAAGGATGATGATAGTGATGGTGACTATAATAATGCTGATGATGATAATGATATTATTGGTGATGGTTGTTGATAGTGTCGGTAGTGATGATGATGCTGATAGTGATGCATAAAGATCGGACGATAGTGACGCTGGCCGTGGATGTTGACCGCTTATTGTTAACTTGATTGAGGGATGAAATGCGTCGAGTGTTTGATTACCGATTTTTGCTTGTATGGCCTGTGGTCGGGGATTGGGTGGCGATTGCGTGAATAATTGATTGGCGAATCAGAGGTGATAATTGATTATTGTTCGTGTTGTGTTTAGTCTACGTTGTACGAAGGGTTGTAATTACTATTGTAAATGTTATCATTATTACTATAAATCATTTTTTATGATTATTATTGTTGTTAATTTATTTTGTCGTTTAGTAGGAATGGTTTAGTGTTATTTTTGTATATTTTATACGTCCGTTTAGTGTAGATTTATTAATATTCATTCATTCGTATAGTTATCTTTATCGTTCATGTGTATTATATGCGTTGTGAATGAACTAGGCTTTGCCCTTAATGTATGGTACCTATTGTTACCATTACAGTTATTATTGTATTCATGTAATCGTTCGGGTGACATTTTTACATACATTTATATACAAAAATAGTTGATATGCATATTATTACATTACTTGTTATATATATATATATATATTTTAGCCTACTTGATATGTATTAGATAATGTATAATTTAGTTGGATTGATGTATAAAAAGTGGGTGTCGATGCGCTTTTGTTATTGTGGCGGCAATTATATGCGGATGTTGATGCGTTTTTGTTCGTGCTTCGCATTTGTAGTTTAACCGCCCTGGCAGACGAGCGTGGGCAGCGCTGGAAGCTCAATAGGCCTTTTTACGGCTTGTCTCTACTTTATTTTTTAATATTTGAGTTTGTTTACGTATGTGTATAAGGAGGATTTACGTTTGGTAATATGTGTTTGTGATTAATTTGAGATGATAGTGTGTGTGAGTGTATTTTGAAAGATCCAGATTTGTTTACAAAATGTTTATTTTGGTTGAACTGGACGTTATTTATCAGGTTTTAAGAATATCATTTATTGATTTATCTGAGGACACATTTGATTTTGATGTATTTTTATGTGAAGTTCAAAGCTGTTGATTTGATATGGTTGTGTTTTTTAAAGCTGTTTTTAGGTCGTGATGTGCGAGGTAAATGGCCTTCTTTGATCTGAAGCATTTGATTTTATATATCTTGATATTATTATTTCTGTTATTATTGTTGTTGTTATTAGTATTGTTATGATTACCACCATCATTACCATTACCATCATTATTAAATACATTAGTAGTAATAGTAGTAGTATTAAGCCAAGTATTACCTCCACTACTATAACTAGTGTTACCATAATTGACATATCATTACCATCGTCACCATCATAACCACCACCATCATCCAGCCACAACACAACCTCAACTCCTGTGACTAACCACACACCCCTCTCTCTCCCCTTAGGCATGGTAGTGAGGACGGGGCCACCGTAGCCATGGCGTGGTGCTGTGTGCCAGGGAGGGGGCGCTACTCCCCCCTTGTGGCCCCCCGTGTTCCCCCCACCCCCACCTGTACCGCCCCCGCCGCCTCGACCGCCGCCCACGCCCCCAAGAGACGCCCGCTGCTCCTTCTGCTCGCCGTGGCCGCCGTCGTCGCCAGCCTTACGTCCTCCGTACAAGCTTACGGTAAGTGTGGATGCGGATTGCGTTTTGCAGGGTGTGGGATGTGGGATGTGGGATGTGGGATGTTGAGTCCCTTTTTAAGGTGATAGGATAGAGGATATAAGATATAGGGTGTAGAGCATTTAGGATAGAGGATGCGTTTATAAGAAAAATAGGATAAGGTGTATATACACTTATAGAATAATATATAGGATGCAGGGTATTGGATGTAAGATTCGTTAACGGGATATGGGATAAATATAGGATGACTGATGCGTTTACAGGATATGTGGGGGTGCAGGGTACAGGATGCGTTTTTGTGACTTAATGCCGGGTTGTGTTCTCTTTGTTTTTTGTTGTTCTTGGGTGAAAGGGGGAAGGGGAGGAGGAGGAATGGGAAAGGGAAAGGGAAAGGGTGGAGAATGAGAGAGCGAACGAGGAGGGGGAAGAAGTAGAAGTAGAAGAAGAAGAAGAAGAAGGAGAAGTAGAAGTAGAAGTAGAAGTAGAAGTAGAAGGAGAAGGAGAAGGAGAAGGAGAAGGAGAAGGAGAAGTAGAAGTAGAAGTAGAAGTAGAAGTAGAAGGAGAAGGAGAAGGAGAAGGAGAAGGAGAAGGAGAAGTAGAAGTAGAAGTAGAAGGAGAAGGAGAAGGAGAAGGAGAAGTAGAAGTAGAAGTAGAAGTAGAAGGAGAAGGAGAAGGAGAAGGAGAAGGAGAAGGAGAAGGAGAAGTAGAAGTAGAAGTAGAAGTAGAAGGAGAAGGAGAAGGAGAAGGAGAAGGAGAAGTAGAAGGGGAAAACCGTCCCCCCTCCGACTCCTAGTCCACAACAGTCCTATCCCCCGCGACCTGTGCGTTCGACCCCCAAACACGGGCGTGAGTCTGGATAGGATTGTTAAGTTTACGCCCCATATATCGAAGGAAGCCCGACGCCCACGGATATAGGACGTCAACGCCGCCGCCCCTGAATGCGTTCTGTATCACGCCCCCCCCCCCCATCCCCCGCCCGCCATCTCCATCCCCCCGGCGCCCGTAAGGAATGGGGTTTGTATGCAGATTGGGGGCGCGGGTTTTCCAGTGCGCTCTATGTATATATGATCGCGTTTCCATCTCGCGATGTTGATCTCGCGTTCGCTGTCTTGCTTTCGCTCTCTCTCTCTCTCTCTCTCTCTCTCTCTCTCTCTCTCTCTCTCTCTCTCTCTCTCTCTCTCTCTCTCTCTCTCTCTCTCTTTCCTTTCCTTCTCTCAGATCTGGATAGGAAGGAGTAAGAGTGAGAGAAAGAGACGAAAAACGAAATCGCAATCAATCGCAATAAAAGTCTCAGCCAGACCAACCGACAAGAGCGAAAGAGAAGCGCGTCTTCGCCGAGACGCTGAGACGCGGAGACGCTATCGCTCCGGGAAGGCTATTCCCGAAGCCCCCGCCGCCGCCGCCGCCTCGTACAACTCGCTCGCTCCGCCGACCCTCGCTAGCTTTCTTTTAATCGTAAATAGCGAGACCCGGGGCGTAGCGGCGGGATGACGAAGGAGGATAATCTCATTGCTTTTCATAGCTCTTATCCTTCGTCATCTTTTAACCCGATCGTCCCCGCGGTGGCGTCGTCGGCGGCGCGATCCAATCTTCATTCTGTGGCGAGGGCTTTTGGCTTTTTTTTTTTTTTTTTTTTTTTTTTTGGGGGGGGGGTCTGGTTAGGGGTGGGGTGGAGTTGCAACTGTCTGGCTGTTGTGGTTGTGTGTTGTGCTTTCGTTTTTGGTTGTGGTGTTTATCTGACTGTGACGAGGCTGTGATTTTGGTTCATTTGCGATAGGAGTTCTTGATTCTAGGACGACTGTGCATAAAAGGGGTTGTTGCATACGTTGTTTCTGTCTGTGTTGAGGTACACTTCACCCTTGTGTTGGGCATTGGAGTGCAATGGATGTCAGTTGTGTGTGGATGTCAGGATGCCGATTATATTCCTAGGGCGATGTCTGATGATGATGATGATTTGTGTGTGAGGATAGTGGTGATACTGATGATGTGGAAGAGGTAGAGTGTTCACAGCAACTAGTAAGAGGGAGAAGGAAATGGTATTATTGACAAAAACAAAAAAAACAAAAAAACAACAACGGGATCAGTAGTGATAATGTCATACGGATCGGTATCGCCTCACCCGTAATAAAAGACATGGCGCGGGGGCGTTAAGGAAATGGGGAATCGTAGTCGCCAAGCAGTACCGACCCGACTTCCGACTTATATGTGCGTGTGGGTTGGTATGTATTTGTGTTTATGTGTGTGTTTGTGTGTGTGTGTGTGTGCGTGTGCATGTACGTACGTGTGTCACCGCTGTCGCTTGTAATCTCCAGCTCTCCCGCTATGTTCCGTTCCGACGTTAAGCTTGATTTTGCCCCCGAGATAGCGCCAGGCATCAGATTCCGGCGCAAGTGCAAGGCCCGATATGCAAATGCGCCAGGGAGGGAGGGAGGGGGTTGTGGTGGGGTTTGGAGAAGGGGGTGGGGGAAGTTAGGGACGGGGGACTGGGTGAGAGGCACTAAGAGGGGGAAGGGGGGTGGAGGTTTGAGGGTTGGGGAATGGGGAGGGGGAGGCTGTGAAGTGGTATGATGAGGGCGGTGAGGACACAGGACAAACAGACGCAGACGCAAGGCAAGACGCTTCGAGTGCCTTCCAAGCGCCTTCCAAGTCCCGTGTCTCGATCTCGCTGTCCGCTCCAATCCGAAAGGACGAGCAGATCTCTTGGCGAGTTGTCCTCGGCGAGGCGTGGGGATTTTTTCCGTCTTTTCTCATATCCTCCTCCTGTTTATTTTCTCTCCCTCTCTCTCTCCTCCTCCTTTTTATTTTCTCTCCCTCTCTCTCTCTCCTCCTTCCTCATACCTCTCTCTCTCTCTCTCTCTCCTCCTTCCTCATACCTCTCTCTCTCTCTCTCTCTCTCTCTCTCTCTCTCTCTCTCTCTCTCTCTCTCTCTCTCTCTCTCTCTCTCTCTCTCTCTCTCTCTCACCTCGCTTTCTCTCTCCTTCTCCCCCCCCCCCTTCCCCCCTTCTCACCGACACCAGCGCCTTTATCCCCGGCGTCGCGATCCGTAATACGTTAAAAGCATTTAGAGATCTGCCTTCAAGGAGTCGCTAAGACGTGGCGCATGCACATCTACGGGCGCGAGGGATCTGGGACGCGTGGTGCGGGCGGCAAATCTCTCGTCTGAGGTGTGGGGGAGGGGGAGTGGAGAGGTGTGGGGGAGGGGGGAGGGGGTGAGAAGAGGTTGCTGTGCCTAGATTTAGAGATGGAGTGTATCACAAGATGTAGAGGGGAGGAGGAGAGGGGAAAAGAAAAAGAAAACACACACTCATTCTTTCTGTCACAAGAGCAAACTACGTATAACTATTTGTATATCTATAGGTATGTGTGTGTGTGCGTATGCAAGATGCATTGCAACTGCAGAGGCAGGGACCCCCAAGGAGGAGCGAGGGCCGGCCGGAGCCCGCCGCCTTATCTCGAGGTCTGTCCTGTGAGTCCCTGAGTCAAGGTCCTCTAATGAAATGCGGGATCGACTGGCGGCCGGCCTTGTTCGCAGTATTCGAGGTGGTCGTGAACTGCGGGGTTTATGGGGCCGCGCCGGCTTAAAAAGGAGGGGGACGGTAGAAGCTGATGAGAGAAGTTCTGATGAGATGGTGAGGGTCTGACAGGTGACGTGTAAGATGCGCTATGGGAGGCAACCCGATCAGGTATACCTTTTAAACTCGCGTGTAGGTTGTAGATTGAAGACTAAAGAGGAGGTCGGACGCGCTGGTTATGGCTGGATGTTACGCGATCCTCTGATGTTCTATGATCATGGTAATGAGCAATTAGATGATTAATGAATTTTGCGGGACTAAGTATTTTTTTGGAAAAAACAGCGTTCAAAATATTCGTGCTTTTTATGGCTGGTCATTTGTCTCATTGCGAGAGAAATTATAGAATTAAGTATTGATTTGCTTCGTTTGGTGGAGGGAAGAGGCGTACAGGCGGTTGCATATTTATAAGAATACAATTCCTGCCCTGGTCTCAAGTGGCCGGAGGTTAATTAATTCACATCGTGAAATCTTTATGATTTTCGTTTTTTTTTACTGTACTTTCCGATGCCAAGATACGTTCAAGCGGCGATGAAATAGCTATATTAATGGAAGGAATGAGAGGCCGTCAGAATAGTGATGCCGGAAAGGTTGACTCGAAGGTCTATTTCTACGCTTTGCTTTTTATTTTAATACTCTTAGTAAAATTATTATTATTATTATTATTATTGTTTAGTTGTTGTTGTCATCATTATTGTATCACTCTTGCTGCTGTTGTTATCATCATTATAATCTTTGTCATGATTATTACTGTTTTCACCATCATCATTATTATCACCATTTCTATTATCATCATAATCATTACCATTATTATCATTATCATTATCATTATTATATTAATCATCATAATTACTATTATCATCATCATTATTATTATAATTATTGTCGTCATCATCATTATTATTACATTCATCAACAGCATTATCATTATTGCTATTCCCTAGTAATCGGAAATTGTTGTGGTTGTTTAGTTAGTATTATAAAAACGGGAGCTTCCGTTGTATACAGACAAGTGGAATTTCTATGAGGTCTGCCAGATTGATTCAGCAAATGCAGTTGTTTTGAAGATCGTCATATAAAACACCTCTTGCGAGCGAGTGTCTTGATTAGACTTTTGAGACTTTCTGAATAACAAATTTTCCGGTTTGCTGAGATGAGAATGAGAGTTTACTTTTCCGTTCGCTGACTCCTTAGACTGAAGCGATCCAGTTCTCGCGCCGCGACTCGAAGGACAATCAAAGCCAATCACCTTTGGTTTCTCTCCCGGACGCTTCGTTTCGACTTCTTTTTTATCGTTGTTATTTTAAAGGAAGGCTGATTGGCCCGTCTGTGGCGAATATTCTGGCGGTGGTTTTGGAGGAAGGGAGAGAGGCGGTGAAGAAAACTAAAGCTAGAGTCTGGCTTAAAAATACACGGCAACAAGAATTGTGTTGGGCATCCATCACCTCGCCGTGACGCGTACTGGGTCGGAGGTATTTGATTTACTGTCCGCCGCGTTTTTCATTCCCTTTCTTTCGGTTTTAATCCCTTATTTTTGCTCCAGAAATTTTAGAGTTAAGCAATAGTTTGCATTGACATTTTTTTTATTGTGTTGTAATCGCAACATTTTATTTGAGACACGTTTAATGTTTTTTCGTTATGTGACAGATTCGAGAAGAAGTTTGCTAATTCATTTTCACAGAAATCGAGTGGGTCGTTCAAGGTGTTCCAACTGCCAATGATCATGGAACTTTAGTTGTCATAGTTCACAGAGTCCGAACGACCTCTCCCTTTCCGTGTCAACGTTGAATGGCGCGATGGAGTCCCGTCGTGAAATTTGTTGACGCATCGGGACACAGCATTTACCTACGATGGCTGTCAGTGCTATAAAGTCATCTGTCAGGTATTGTGATAATTTATAGTTTCCGCTGCGATATTATATCGTCAGCTGGCCCTTGGCACTGTCGATAATGAGTTCCCTTCTACTGTGCTGCTGATGACGCGTTGCGAGAGTGGAGGCTGGCACAGGTTTTACTTATTTCCTAGCATAGCTTTTCTTGTTACTGCGTGTATTGAAGACGACTAAGAGACTTCTGAATGAAGTCTGATGATCTTTTATCTCAATTAATAGTAATCAGCTGATTATTAGCTTAATGGGGAATTCATACCTTGTCAAATGAGCTGACAGACCGAAATCTCATTACATCACCTATTACGTCGCTTAGCTCGTACCTAGTGTGACATTTTCTTTTTTCTCTCTCTCTCTCCGTTCCCCTTATTTTTCGTGTCCAATTTTTCTAGCATTCGTATTTCTTCCCATTTATTTATTTCGCCTCTTCACCCTATTTACTGGCTCCTTCCTAATCGTTCCATCCGCTTCTTGTTACAATCTCTCCCAATTTCAGCTCATATTTTTCTCCCTTTCTTCGTCCCTTCCGCCTCGACATCAACAACCCCTGGACTGACGCACTTTATTCTGGAGCAAATATCATTTACATACTCCAGTCCTATCTGGGTACAAATTAGGCAAAGTGCTCCCACCGGAGTGAGCAAATGATGCGTCAGAAAGCAGCCAATTCCAGATGCATATGAGGGATTAATGTGAGAGTAAAGCGAGAAAAATAATAGGTTGAATCATCATCTTCCGACACCTGGGACAAGGCGCCGCTGGTATACCATGTCTTTCACCCAAGCCATTCCAGGGACTAGGCTGGTGTTGTTGAAATTGTTTTTTTAGATTGGGTTTATTAAAAGGGTATTGTTGAAATTGTTTTTAGGTAGGGTTTATTGTATTGCTGAAATTATATTATTTTTAGGCAGGTTTTTTTAAAAGGGCATTGATGAAATTATGTATCTATTATAGTTGTTTTCTTTTTATGGTTTGCTTTGTTAAAAGGGGATTGTTGAAATTATGTTTCTGTTAAGATTTTTTTTTGGCTTGAATTGTTTAAGAAATCGTTGAAATTATGTTTCCGTTAAAGTTATGTTTCTGATAGAATTAAGATTCAATTGTTTAAAGAGAATTGTTATGTCTGTTAAGATTTTTCCCTGTTCAGGGATAGGTAATAGGGCATTGTTAAAAGTAAATTTCTGTTTATTATTTTTAAGATTGGAATTGTTGAAATTATGTTTCTACTGAAAAAAAAGGCATTGGCTAAAATTGTTAAAAGAGCATTATTGAAATAATGTTTCTATTACAATTATATTTTTAAGTTGGAATTGTTAAAAGGGATTATGAAAGTGCTTTGCTGGATTTAACGACCGGTTGGCGATGGCGAATTTGTTGTAATTTACGCATTGTCATTTTGTGGGAGATAGACAACGCCAGGCACAGCGAAAAAAGAGTGGGGATGGGAGCGAGGTGAGAGGATGCATGCAAGAGCGAGTTGCAGATGTAGACAGGGCAGAGGGAAAGGGCGAAGGTGAGGGAGAGGGAGAGGAAGGTGTGGAAAAGGGAGAGGGTATGTGAGGAGAAGGTGTGGAGAGGGTGAGAGTGTGACAGAGGAGTGTGGGTGTTGGAGAGGGAGAGGGAGAGGGTGAGGGAGAAGGTGAAGGTGAAGGTGTGGGAGAGGGAGAGGGCATGGGACAAGGATACGGTGAGGGAGAGGGAGAAGGCGAGGGAGAGGGCGATGGTGATGGAGAGGAAGAGGAAGAGAAAGAGAAAGAGAAAGAGAAAGAGAAAGAGAAAGAGAAAAGAGCGAGAGGGTAGGGAGAGAGAGAGAGAGGGAGAGAGAGAGAGAGAGAGAGAGAGAGAGAGAGAGAGAGAGAGAGAGAGAGGGAGAGGGAGAGAAAAAGAGCGAAAGAGAGAGAGCGAGGGGAAAAGACAGACAGACAGAGAAGGAAGAAATGGCGGAGGAGAAAGAGAAGAAATAGAGAGAGGGAGGGAGGGGTAAGAGAGAGAGGGTCGGGAGAGAGGGGGTGGGGAGGGAGAGAGAAAGAGAGAAAGGGAGGGAGGGAAGGAAGGAGGGATGGAGGGAGGAAGGGAGAGATAGATAGATAGAGAGAGGGAGGAAGGGAGAGATAGATAGAGAGAGGGAGGGAGGGAGAGATAGAGAGAGAGAGGGAGGGAGGGAGAGATAGAGAGAGAGGGGGAAGGAGGGAGAGAGAGAGAGGGAGGGAGGGAAGGAAGGAAGGAAGGAAGGAAGGAAGGAAGGAGAGAGAGAGAGAGAGAGGGAAGGAGGGAGAGAGAGAGAGAGAGAGGGAGGGAGGGAGAGATAGATAGAGAGAGAGGGAGGGAGAGATAGATAGAGAGAGAGGGAGGGAGAGATAGATAGAGAGAGAGAGAGGGAGAGAGAGAGAGAGAGAGAGAGAGGGAGAGATAGAGGGAGAGAGAGAGAATGAGTGAGTTAATACCACTTGTATTCATATACTTATTTCTCCATGCTTTTTCTTCGGAAAATGTTGAGAGACGGCGATTCTCATTCTATTTACAAGTGCATTTTTTAAAGAACAGAATTTCAGTGTGTTTGTGTTCCATTTAATTTCACTTTTCTCTTTGTTTTTTCTTCTTCTTCTCCAAAAAGCGTTTAACTTCGGAATTTAAAAAGCTAACGGCACTGAGACGGGGAATATGCTTAAGCAAATTAGAACCACTTGTGATTATGGTCCAGCGGGGAATTGTACTCGTTTTATTGTAGGAGGAGCTGTTGCTTTTGCCGTTGCAGTTGTTTTAGCTGTTATTTTGCGCTATTGTAGTTGCTATCTATGTTGGATTTGTTATTTACGATCTGATAGTTGTTATCTTGTTATTGTTATTTTTGTCGTTACTTTTGTTCTTGTTTTAGTTGTTATTTTTGGTTGTTTGTATCGTAGTTCTAGTTGTTCGGGATGTTTCTGATGTAGTTGATGTACTAACGTTTGTTGTAGTGGAGATAAGAGGCGTGTTGCAGGAAAATAAAAAGAAGAAGAAAACGAAGGAGAAAATGAATGACAGATGAATATGAAGAAAAAGAAAAGATATAGAATTTTAAGACAAAATCAAAAGAAAAAAACATAGAATAAGGACATAAATGAAAGAGAAGAAGAAGAAGAAGAAGAAGAAGAAGAAGAAGAAGAAGAAGAAGAAGAAGAAGAAGAAGAAGAAGAAGAAGAAGAAGAAGAAGAAGAAGAAGAAGAAGAAGAAGAATTCTACCCGTGTTTCGCATTTGAAACGACACTCTGTAGGTGTAGTTGCAGTTGCCGATGCAGCGAGTCGGGTCGCGGGCGGTGCGAGGAGCCCGGCCGGCCACTTCATCAACGAGGCCGGGGCTATGTAGTGGGGTAGCTGGGGCTTCTTGAGAGTGCAAGGAGACTCTTGTTTACCCTCTGTTTTCCTTCAACAAATAGCGGATGTTTGTTGACTCGGCTGCGGGACATGGATTTATTGTCTTCGCTTGCTGGGGAGGAGGAGTGTTGCAGGTGGTGGTGGTGACAGGGGTGGGGGGGGGGTGTTGATCGGGGTATAGTTTGGTGGTGGGGGTGGGGGTTTTTGGTCGAGATGTGTCTGTCTGTATGAATGTATGTTTATCTTTGGCTGTCTGTGTGTGTGTATGTATGATTCTCTCTCTCTCTCTCTCTTTCTCTCTCTCTCTCTCTCTCTCTCTCTCTCTCTCTCTCTCTCTCTCTCTCTCTCTCTCTCTCTCTCTCTCTCTCTCTCTCTCTCTCTCTCTCTCTCTCTCTCCCTCTCCCTCCCTCTCTCTCTCTCTCTCTCTCTCTCTCTCTCTCTCTCTCTCTCTCTCTCTCTCTCTCTCTCTCTCTCTCTCTCTCTCTCTCTCTCTCTCTCTCCCTCTCCCTCTCCCTCTCCCTCTCCCTCTCCCTCTCCCTCTCCCTCTTCCTCTCCCTCTCCCTCTCGATCGCTCACTCTAGTGGGGAGTCAATAGTTTAAAACAAAATAAGAATGTTGGCGGTGTGTGAGTGTCTGCGTATTTACTGTGTGTACTTCTTCTGACTTTGCCTTGGGGAGTGAAGTGGAGGGAGGGAGGGGAGAAGAGTGAGTGAGTGAGTGAGTGAGTGAGTGAGTGAGTGAGTGAGTGAGTGAGTGAGTGAGTATGAGGCAGAGAAATGAGGGTAATGATATGAGAAATACTTTTAAAAGCTTGGAAGTGGGAGGAGAGAAGAGAGAGATAGGGGGGGAGGGAGGACTTTTTACTCCCTCTGCTCCCCACCTAAGATTGTAAGTGTGATGCCCCCTGGTCGATGGAGAATATACTACGAAGACTCCTCGGCAGATAGTATAATGTAGACGCCCCTAGGTAGATTGTTTGATACGCAACGCCCTTTTGGTAGACAGTGAACGGACATTAAACGGCCTCGGGGAAGGAATAGTCAAGAATCGAGTACTTGCCATTCGGGATGGGGGCGGGCTGGTATTTCTGCTGGCTGGTATATTTGCTGGCTGGTATTTTGTCCATTAGCGAAACGATGGCTGGGATCCTCGCGGCGGGCTGACACTGCGGGCTGACAGTACGCTGCCCCCCCTCCCCCCTCCCCCCTCACACACACAAAGAAAAAAAAACTATCCTAAGATACAAACACGAGATTGTATCACTCACACCCGCAGCTGCTATATGTGTGTGTGTGTGGGGGGGGGGGGGGTCAAGGGATAGGAGTGGGGGAACAGAGGAAGGACGGGGAGATTAGAGAGAAAGGGGATAGGCTAGAGGAAAGAAGACGGGAGAGGGGGGGTGGGGGGTAGGGAAATAAGATAGAAGAGAAGGAGGAGGGTAAAGAAGGGAAGAAAAGGATGGAGAAGGGTAAACGCGAGAGAGAAGGAGGAACAGAAGGAGGGAAGAGACGATGGAGAGATGGAAGGTATAATGGAGGGGGAACGGTCGTAGGTGTGTGTCGGGGGGGGGGGATGGTTGCAATTATTGACCAGAAACGGTATTTGCTAGATAGAAGGAGATAAGAAAGAAAGAAAGAAAAAACAGTGCTTTATATCACTGTTTTTCTTTCTTTTTTTCCTTTCTTCTTCGTAAAGTGATTTTTTATGTTTCGAGTCAATTAGTATATTTGGCGGGATTGGAATCGCGCGAATTGTCGAGGTTAAGTGAAGTGGTGACGAAGGCGAGCTGGCATTACAGGTATTGGATTGGGGAGGGGGGGAGGGGAGGGGAGGAGGAGGGGAAAGGAGGGAAGGAGGGAGAGATGAAGGAGGGAGGGGAAGGGAAGGGGAAGGAGAAAGAATGTTCTGAGGCGGAGGAAGGGGGATAATTAAGGGATGGTCGAAAGGCAGTAAGAAGAGAATAGAAGAGAGGGATAGGAAGCGAGAGAAGATAGTCCAAGGGCAAGGGAGGGAGGGCGGGGGTTGTGGTGGTGGGGGGGGGGGGGCAAGAGAGGGAGCGCTTCGGATGACGGCTCGCAGGCGCCGCGGGTCAGCCTTAGTATGTGCAATATCCTGTCGACACAGCGTTGTCGGTAATGGCGGTGATCATTGTGCCGCGGAAAGGGGAAAAATACTCACGCACACCACCGCCCCGCCGCCGCCACTCCCCTCCGCCGGCCCTCCGCTACGCCGGCCCTCCGCTACGCCGGCCCTCCGCTCCGCCGGCCCTCCGCTACGCCGGTCGGATGGCAGATACAAATGTTGCGATGAGCTGAGCGTTTAGCTGTATGGAGTGATTTACACATAATGCGTGTCATTTTGATATATGTGTTTTGTCTTTACGCACACGCACACACACACACACACGTACACACACATGTGTAAAGCCCCTAGTTCCCATAGGCGAGTGCGAGCGCGGATGTTCTTGTTAACACCGTCCCGACACCAACATAAATTTTACCTGCATATCACCTGTTACCTGATACAAGGGAAATGACAAGGGGCGCTTATCTAGGGGGAGGGGAGACAAGGAGAGGAGGGGGGGGGGAAGGAGAGGAGAGGAGGGGGGGAGGAAAGGGGGAAGGAGAGGAGAGGAGGGGGGGAGGGAAGAGGAGAGGAGGGGGGGAGGGAAGGGGGAAGGGGAGGGGGAAGGGGGAGGAGGGAGGGAGGATTGCGACGTGTCTTTCCCCAGTCGAGCGAACGAGCGGCTGATGAGTTGTTGACATGTTGACTCGTCGCCAGAATCCGTAACGAGCGGAGACGACATGCTCCGGTCCTTTTGAATGGATCATGTGATGCTGGCTCTTGTGAAAGGGGATGGTAGTGGGGGGGGGGGGGGGTAGGGAGGGATTTAGAAAGGGGATTTGAAGTAGAGGTAGGGATGGGGGAGGGGGAAGAACCGTGAGTGGGAGAGGGGAAGGGGTGAGTGGTGAGTGAGTTTGGGGGAGGAAGTAGTCGTCAGAGTGTATGAATATGATTTATGCGCACGCAAGGCAGACCCATCTCGTGCTTCGACATAACCACCAAGATGAACCCGGTGTTGATGCGACAGTGCTTGGGCGTTATGAGAGGGAGGGAGGGAGGGCGGGGGAGGGGGGGATGTTTGTCGCGCGAGCTCACAGGAAGATGGATTTGTATTATAGATGGTGTTCCGGATGCCAGATACACTCTCCTTCTCCCCTCTGTCTCTTTTTTTCATCCCTTTTGTGCCTTTCTCTCCATCTTCCCCTCTCCCTACTCCTTTCCTCTTATTCCCTTCTTTATCTCTACCTTCCCCTTCCCCTTCCCCTTTTAGTTTTCTTTCTTCATCCTGTCTCTTCTCACTCCTTCCTCCTCTCTCACCCTCTCTTCGTCCTTCCCTTCTCATGCCCTCTTCCCTTTTCCTCTCATTCCCCTTCTCCCCTTCTATTCTTCTCTATGTAAGACACGGATGCAAATGACTAAATGCAGGTGAATTTCCTCCGACGTTTAGAGCAGCCAATTGGGTTTTCAGTTAAAGAGGTCATTGGATAAATGCATATATATATATATATATATATATATATATATATATACATATACATATACATATACATATACATATACATATACATATACATATACATATATACACACATACATACAAGCATACATACATACATACATACATACATACATACATACATACATACATTTTGCACATATATACGTACATAGATTTATTATTCTTTTCTGGATGGCTGTATCAGCGAGAGAGAAAAGGTGGGGAGGGGGGGGCGGAACTTCGTAGACTACAGCAGCATAGTTAATCAGTATACTACAGCAGCATAGTTAATCAGTATACTACAGCAGCATAGTTAATTAGTATCGGACTTGATTGAGGAAAAGAAAACGGGAAACTAATTCCCAGTACCAGTAGTAGTCCAGCTAACCAGTACCAGGCACGGTAGTCTCGAAAACAGTAGTCCCCGAATCGGAGTAGTCCCGACGCCGGTTAGGACAAACTCCCTCTTCCACGAGCCTGGGAGTTGGGGTGGGGGTAGGGGTAGGGGAGGGAGGTTGGTAAGGGGGGGGGGTCGTCTGTATACATACCCCCGGTGGAGCGGACAAAAGAAGCGGGTGTGGGGCGTCACTGCTCAATGGAGGAGTTTCTGGAGACATGTCACTTTGGCTCCCCCCCGGGGGTAGGGGGTTGCGGGAGGTGGGGAGAAGGGGGTACGGGGAGGTAGAGGGAAGTGAGTGGGGTTGGAAGTGTAGCGGGGAGGCGGGGTGTGGTGGGGATAGAGTGCTAGAGACGGTAAGGGGAACGAGAGGGTAGGTGGGGAGGGGGGAAGGGTGGTGTATGGTAGGTAGTGAGTGCAGGGTGGGCGGGGAGGTTTAGGTAGTGGGGGCATAAGAATGGGGTGGGGGTGGGGTAGGGGGGGGGCCATAAGGAAGGGGTGAGGGATGGGGTAGGGGGTAGGGTAAGGGCGGAAAGGGATCATGACCCCTTACATGGCTTTGGATCCCATTCTGATTACGGTATTCACTGACCCTATTGACTTCCCCGCAACGATGGGTTTGTGGAGGGGGGGGGGGGGGGAAGGGGGGGGGGGGGGGGTGGGAGGTTGTTCGATCGTGTAGCGGCGATGGTTTGTCTGTCTGTCTGCTTCTTTATCTTCATTTTGATTTCTTTCTCTTATTATTTGTTTTTGTAGTTTTCTTTTTCTATCGTTTTTTTTTTAATTTCCCTTTTATCTACCTCGTTTTTTCGTCTTTCTCTATTTTTTTTGTTCTCTCTCTCTCTCTCTTTCTCTCTCTCTCTCTCTCTCTCTCTCTCTCTCTCTCTCTCTCTCTCTCTCTCTCTCTCTCTCTCTCTCTCTCTCTCTCTCTCTTTCTCTCTCACACACATACACACACACACACACACACACACATACACACACACACACACACACACACACACACACACACACACACACACACACACACACACACACACACACACACACACACACACACACACACACACACACACACACACACGCGCGCGCACACATCCTGCTTCGCCAACACGTAAATGAAATTGGTCTTGAACTAAATTTCTCGCAGCGGATTGGGAGACGATTAGGAATTATAGATCCGGCGAATTGTATGCATGAAATCATATTTTCTCGCGACTGACCAAGCGCTTGGCCCCTCCCTCCCTTCCCTCACTTCCTCTCTCTCTTCCCTCCCTTCCCTCACTTCCTCTCTCTCTTCCCTCTCCTCCCTCACTTCCTCCCTCTCTTCCCTCCCTTCCTTCTTTCCTTTCTCCCTCTTCTCCTTCCCTTCCTCCCTCCCTCCCTTCTTTCCTTTCTCCCTCCTCTCCTTCCCTTCCTCCCTCCCTCCCTTCCATCGCTTCCTCCTCCTTTCCCTCCCTTCTTCCCTCTCTTCCCTCCCCCCTGTTACGATGTCTGCCCCCCTCTTCCCTTGCCAAGGGAACATCGCATATCTCATTATCGTTAATTGTACGTAGAGGCGATTAGGAAGATCCTTTCCTCTACGTCTGATCCCTCCCTCCCTACCCTCTTCTTTCCCCCCCCCCCCCCCCCTCCCCTCCCCTCCCCTCCCCTCCCCTCCCCTCCACTCCCCTCTCTTTCATCTTACTCCCACCCCCTTACCTCATTCTTTCCTTCTGCTTCCCCTCACCACTCAACCCCACTCCCCCTTCACTCCTTACCCCTCTCCTCCTTACCCCTCTCCTCCTTACCCGTCTCCCCCCCCCCCCCGCACTCGTCTCCCCCTCACCCCCAAGAAATTGTTCTCACCATAATCAGTTGTGTCCGTAATAACGGAGCGCGCATGTGAACCCCTCCTCACAGCCACACCCCTCCCACCCTTCTCCCTCTCTGGTCTCCCTTCTTCCCCCTACCTCCAATCTTCTCTCTTCTTCCCATCCCTCCCAATCTCGTCTTTTTTCCCCTTCCCAACCCTACTCCTTTTCTTTTCTATCTACCATCTCCTCCGTCTTTCCTGTTCTCCCTCCCCCTCCTTTCCTTTTCCTCTCTCCCTCCCCCTCCTTTTCCTCTCTCCCTCCCCCTCCTTTTCCTCTCTCCCTCCCCCTCCTTTTCCTCTCTCCCTCCCCCTCCTTTTCCTCTCTCCCTCCCCCTCCTTTTCCTCTCTCCCCCCCTCCCTCTCTCCCTCCCCCTCCCTTTCCTCTCTCCCTCCCCCTCCTTTTCCTCTCTCCCTCCCCCTCCTTCCCTCCTCTCCCTCTTTAGCTCCCTTAAAGGAAAAGGGAGTTCAGAAAATTTGCCTAATAACGATCATTGTGGGGCTGTTTCCGTTTCTTTTGGCCTTTTTTTTCTTCTGGTCGTTGTATTGTTCACAGACCTTGAGAGAACAATTGGAACAAGAAAGGAGAGTCTTGTACACGATCTGCCTTTTCCGGGGGAGGAGGAGGAGGAGGGGAAGGGGGGAGGAGGGGAGGAGGGGAGGAGGGGAGGTTGGAAGGTTGGAAGGATCGGTTACTGTGGGAGATTCAGGGTTTTGGTGCGGTGTGTATGTATGTATGTATGTATGTATGTTTATAAGGATATGCATATATGTATATGTATATATATATATATATATATATATATATATATATATATATATATATATATATAGACATATATAGACACACACACACACACACACACACACACACACACACACACACACACACACACACACACACACACACACACACACACACACACACACACACACACATACACACACACACACACACATATATACAGACATATGTGTATATATATGTATATATTGCAAATATTCACATATGATTTCAGATTTACATCTGACGTAACTGTTGTCATTCTTATTGAAAAACGACTTCCCTGAATGGGAGGGAGATTAAGAAGGAAAGAAAGAGAGGGAAAGAGAAATATAGAGAAAGAGAAAGATCTGAGAGAAGGAAAGAAGAGAGAGAGAGAGAGAGAGAGAGAGAGAGAGAGAGAGAGAGAGAGAGAGAGAGAGAGAGAGAGAGAGAGAAAGAGAAAGAGAAAGAGAGGGAGGAGAGATAGCATCGTCGATTGAGGTCATTTGCCCCTCGCGTGTTGCCCACGTTGGGCGCTGGTCATCTCCGCGTGGCACTGACCTCTGACCTTTCGGAGTACCGGTAGCGTCTCGTCGATCTTTTCCGATAAGCGCAGAATTTTATCTCTGATGTTATCTCCGCCCTCGTTCCTTTGGCGATAAGCCGCGATTGGCCCCGTGTTTAATTCGCGAGGAGGTAGTGGCTGCCTCGTTTATTTCTGAAGGGGTTTTGTCTATGTTTTTTTTTCTTTCTTTGTCCGTCTTTGTTTGGTTCTACCTCCTTGTTGTTCTTTCTTTTCTTGTGATTTGCTCGTTATTTTATTTATTTTTTCCTTTTTTTTATTCTCTCTATCATGTTCCCCTCGTCTTCCTTCCTTCCTTTTTGACTCCTTTGCTTTTCCTCTTTTAATACTTGGCGGAATTTCTGTTCACATCTACTGCTTTTCCCTTTTCCTTTCCCTTACTCTCGTCTCCTTCCCTTTCTCTCCTTTTCCCATTCCCCTTCTCACCTTTACCCTTCCTTTCCCCTGTCCACTTCCCTTCTCTCCCCTTCTCTCCCTTCTCCGCTCCGCCCGCCCTTCCCATTCATCTCCCCTTCCTCTACCCCCCCCTCCCTCCCTCCCTCCATCTCCATCCCCAGCGCAATAGCTGAGAGAAGGACGTTGGTTGATCAAGGTATTGTTTGATCATATTTTGCATTTGCTCTTGTCAACTCGCTTGCCTCCTTTGATCAATTATTGTCGTTGATAGAATTATGTGCCATATCGAGCGCCGTATATCCGTCCCCTCCCCTCTCACCTCCTCTCCCCTCCTCACCTCTCCTCACCTCTCCTCTACCCTCCCTTCCTCTGCTCTGCTCTCCTCTTCTCCTTTATTAATAGATTAGATTCTATATTCTTAGGTGGTCTTTATATATATATATATATATATATATATATATATATATATATATATATATATATATACATATATATATAATATATATATATATATATATATATATATATATATATATATATATGTGTGTGTGTGTGTGTGTATGTATGTATGTATGTATATATGTATATATATATATATATATATATATATATATATATATATATATATATATATATATATATATATATATATCCCTTTATCCCTATATATATATCCCTCCCCCTCTCCCTCCTTCTCTTCCTCACTACCACCTACCACCCTCCCCCCATCCCATTCTCCATATCCTCTTCCATATCATACCCTCTCTCCCTCCCTCTCCCTCTCTCTCGACCGGTCATAAAATGCAATAAAATAGCAATTGCATCAGGCGTTATTGCATCAATATTTCCACAATAGGAAGACCGAGGGAGGTACCGTGACTTGGGCAGAGCGAGAGTCTGAGAGTGGGAGAGGGAGAGAGGGAGAGGGAGAGGGAGTAGAGTGATGTGGGAGTGGGAATGAGGGAAGGAGATTGAGGGGGAGGGGGAGAAGGCGAGGGAGGGAGAGAAAGAAAAGGAGAGGGTGTTTGAGAAGGACGGGGAAGAGGTAGGAGAGAGAGAGAAGGAAAGAGGAGTAGGAGTGTTACAGGAGAGAGGGACTAATGGTAAGCCCGATGGTGAGCGAGCCAACAGATTTAGAAGAGAGAGGAGAGAGTGAGGGTGAGTAAGAGAGAGGGAGAGGGAGAGGGAGAGGGAGGGAGGGAGGGAGGGAGGGAGGGAGGGAGAGAGGGAGGGAGGGAGAGAGGGAGGGAGGGAGGGAGGGAGGGAGGGAGAGAGGGAGGGAGGGAGAGAGAGAGAGGGGAGGGAGAGAGAGAGAGAGGGAGGGAGGGAGGGGGAGAGAGAGAGAGAGAGAGAGAGAGAGAGAGAGAGGTAGGTAGGGAGGGAGGGAGGGAGGGAGGGGGACAGGCAGGCAAATAAGAAAAAAAATGCATGAAATCGCTAATTGTGACCTCGGGCCGAAATCATCAAGATGGTGCCGAGATACCTATCCCTTCTTGCACGTCAG
>BOPN01000017.1:475000-492500 GCA_017312705.2 Penaeus japonicus | reverse complement strand
GAGAGGGAAGGAAGTAATCGGCGAGGTTGTTCCTATGCGAATTTGAAAGGAGGGGGGGGGGGTAGGAGAGGGAGATAAAGGGGGTAGGGAGGGAAGCAAGGATAGTAGGAGAGGGATAAAGTAAGAGAAAAAAAGGGGGTGGTGTATGGAGGTATTACCAAGGGATAGGTGGAGTAAAGGGAGGGGAGAGGAGGGGCAAATGGAGAGAAATGAGATGGTGGGGTGGGTAGCGTTGCGTGTTTGGGGGAGTCGGCTTGTGTGCGTGATAGGGGTGGAGGGGAAGGGGGAGGGGGGAGGGGAGGGGAGGATAGGGGAGAGGAAGGAAGGGGGGGGGGAGAAAAAGACGAGGGAAGGGAAGGAGGAGATTATAGAGGAGGGGAGGGGAGGGAGTGGGGGATTGAGGATAGAAGGAGAGAGAAGGGAAGTTGATAGACATTGATAGAGAAGGGGAAGGGTAGAGGAAAGGTAGATGATAAGAGTGAGAGAGAAAGAGAAAGATAAGGAGAAGGAGAAGAACAAAAGAAGAAAAAATAAACAAAGATAAAAAGAAGGAGAGAATACATTGTAGTAGAGGATGATAGAGGGAGGGAGGGGGAGGGGGGGGGCATGAGAGACGAGGCTAGAATTTCTGTATAATAATCAATCTAGGTGGAACGGCCCATTAGAGGCGGTGGAGGCAGAGGAGGAGGAGAGGAGATGGAGAAGGAGAAGGAATAGGAGAGGACTATTGAAAGGAGAAAGTAAAGAAGGAAAAAGAAAAAGAGAAAGAGGAGGAAGAGGAGAAAGAATAAAAAAAAATCTGGCGGAGGAAGTAGAAAAGAGGAGGAAGAGGATGATAAGAGGAGAGCCGAGGAGAGGAGAGCGGAAATTACCAGAGCGAAGGATCGTCGAGCCATGACGGTGACGGCTATTAAAAGCGGCCATTAATTAATACCTCCGTCGATTCAATCAATGGCCGACGATACCTTTTGAGAGAGGTTTCTTTTGAAATTATTGTACATTTTTATTTTATTTTATTTTTTTTTACTATTATTATGTTTTTTTTTTTTCAGTTTCCTTTGTCAGTTTCAGTTTTACCTTTTTTATGGGGGGGGAGGGGGGGAGGGGGAGCTGGCAGGTGTAAGATATTTTTTCTCTTCCTTTTTTTTTCATTTTATGTTCCCCCTTTTAATCATGGTATATATTTTTACAAAATGAGTGAGTGGTAGGGTTGGTGGTGGGGGAGGGGGGAGGGAGGGGGGGAGCAGGTGTGTGGGGTCGTACCTGTGACAGATGTGAGGTGTGAGATGTGTGGTTGCTCGAAAAGTTGTTGGAATATGAGTAATAAGGCATCAGCTGATTGCGATCGGGGAAAATGTATCGAAATGCGAGTGCTGCATGTTTTTCTTATTATTATTTATTATTATTATTTTTTTAAATAATTTTGTTTTATTTATTTATTCACTATTGTTGTAGAATCTTTGGAGGATCACACTGTTTGGCGGGAGACATATGCAATCACACACAAACGCCCACTCCACCACACACACACACACACACACACACACACACACACACACACACACACACACACACACACCACACACACACACACGCACACACGCACAATACACACAACGTCCCACTCCCCTGCACAACCAACCCTACCCCCCTCTCCTACACAACCCGCCCTTCCCCTCCCCCTCCCACCCTACCCCCACCCTACCCCCACCCTACCCCCCTCTCCACGAACTCGAAACGAATCATCAACCCAAAACGCCGAGAATCATCGAGAACCGCAAACGACGCGTATCTTTAAGTCGTTTCATTGTCGTCGTCGCCGTCGTCATCTTCAAGAACTTTAAGCTGATGTTGATGATGTCTCTCGTGCCTTGCCGCGGGTAGGAGCGTGATTCAAGGTGCTGCGATATGCTCCCGAGATATTCCCTGGGATGCTGCGATATGCTCTCGAGATATTCCCTTGGATGCTGCGATATGCTCCCGAGATATTCCCTTGGATGCTGCGATATGCTCCCGAGATATTCCCTTGGATGCTGCGATATGCTCCCGAGATATTCCTTGATGCTGCGATATGCTCCCGAGATATTCCCTTGGATGCTGCGATATGCTCCCGAGATATTCCCTTGGATGTTGCGATATGCTCCCGGGATATTCCCTGCTGCTGCGATATGCTCCTGAGATATTCCTCTTTGATGCTGCGATATGCTCGCGAGATATTCCCTTGGATGCTGCGATATGCTCCCGAGATATTCCCTTGGATGCTGCGATATGCTCCCGAGATATTCCCTTGGATGCTGCGATATGCTCCCGAGATATTCCCTTGGATGCTGCGATATGCTCCCGAGATATTCCCTTGGATGCTGCGATATGCTCCCGAGATATTCCTTGATGCTGCGATATGCTCCTGAGATATTCCCGATGCTGCGATATGCTCCCGAGATATTCCTTGATGCTGCGATATGCTCCCGAGATATTCCTTGGATGCTGCGATATGCCCCCGAGATATTCCCTTGATGCTGCGATATGCTCCCGAGATATTCTTTGATGCTGCGATATGCTCGCGAGATATTCCTTGATGCTGCGATATGCTCCGAGATTCCCTGATGCTGCGATATGCTCCCGAGATATTCCCTTGGATGCTGCGATATGCTCCCGAGATATTCCCTTGGATGCTGCGATATGCTCCCGAGATATTCCCTTGGATGCTGCGATATGCTCCCGAGATATTCCTTGATGCTGCGATATGCTCCGAGATATTCCCTTGATTGCTGCGATATGCTCCCGAGATATTCCCTTGGATGCTGCGATATGCTCCCGAGATATTCCCTTGGATGCTGCGATATGCTCCCGAGATATTCCCTTGGATGCTGCGATATGCTCCCGAGATATTCCCTTGGATGCTGCGATATGCTCCCGAGATATTCCCTTGGATGCTGCGATATGCTCCCGAGATATTCCCTTGGATGCTGCGATATGCTCCCGAGATATTCCCTTGGATGCTGCGATATGCTCCCGAGATATTCCCTTGGATGCTGCGATATGCTCGCGAGATATTCCCTTGGATGCTGCGATATTCCTGAGATATTCCCCTTTGATGCTGCGATATGCTCCCGAGATATTCCCTTGGATGCTGCGATATGCTCCCGAGATATTCCCTTGGATGCTGCGATGCTCCCCTGAGATATTCCCTTGGATGCTGCGATATGCTCCCGAGATATTCCCTTGGATGCTGCGATATGCTCGCGAGATATTCCCTTGGATGCTGCGATATGATCTGCTATGCTTCTGGATGCTGCGGGATTGACCAGCTTAGGTCTTGGGCGCAGAGACATGCTCCGTTTATGCATTGGAATTCTGTGATGTGTTCCGTTTTTGCTTCGGGATGCTGCTCTGTTCTGTGATGTTCCGGGATGTGGCGATCTGCTGATATATTCTGTTCATGCTCCGGAATGCTCCTAGATGATTCGGGATACGAGATGCTCCGTTATGTTGCGCTTTGCCCCGGGCTTCGCCATGTTTATCTGTCTGTTTTAGAAAAAAAAAATATATAAAACTGTTATCTCTATTATCAAACCAAGAATTTTCTGACCGTCGTGATTTATATATAAAAAAGAACATTGTTTTTTTTTTTTTTTTTTTTTTTTTTTTTTTGTCGTGAGCACACGTAATATTTCGCACTATTATTCCAGGAAGGGAGGGGGGGGGGAAGGTGGATCCCCGGTTAGCCACAGCGGTCGGCGTCTCCGGTCCCGTCTCGCCCGCCGATGTAGCGGTCAGTTCGGTCACCTCGGGTCGGTAACGGGATTGTTCGGTTACGGAGAGGGGTAAGGGGGTGAAGGGGAGAGAAGGGAGGGGGGAGGATACGGGGAGGGTGGGGAAGTTTCCGAGAAGGATGAAAGGAGGAAGGAGGGAGAGAGGGAGAAGGGAGAGGAGAGGGAGTGAAGGAGGGGGTGGGGATAAGGGAGCGGATGGGGAGAGTACGGTGAGGGAGGGGATTTCGAGGGAGAGAAGGAAGAAGAAATGGGAAAGAGGGGGAAGGAGCGAGGTGGGGGTGGGGGGAGAAGGAAGGTTTAAGGAGACAGGGGGGAGAAGGGAGGATTTGCAGTGAAGTATTGCGACTATCGATTCCCACGCTGTTGCAAGACCGTTATTCCATTATTTTATTTATTTATTTATTTGTATTTATATTTTTTTTGTTATGTTACACTTCCAGGTTGATTCAGTGTTTTTCATCGTAAATTTGAATGTTAGTGTTAACTTTTAACGCGCATTATGCAATTACAAAGTTTTGGGTATTAAGAACTTGCAATGAATGTTGCTAATGGTCTTTTTGAAACCGAAGAAGACAAGAAGGAGAGAAGGAGAGCGAGAGAAGAAGCGGGAGACGAGGAGAAAGAGGAAGAGCATGTGGGAAAAAGAGGAGGAAGGAGAAAGAGAAAGAGAAGGAGGAGGGGAGAACATGAATAATGAGAAGAAAGTTAGATTAATTAAAAGGAAAAAGAAAAAAAAAAAAAGAAAATACAATAGAAATATAGAAAGAAAGAAAAACAAAAAAATACACGAAATCAATAAGAAATAAAGACCAAAAAAGAGGATAAGAAATAGAAGCAGTGGCGAAGGAATAAGAAAAACAAAGAATCCCAAAACGATTAAGCAGAATACGCGGGCGGGCCTTTAAACAAACCCATGTCCTGACGAGCAATAACACGGGCGTGAAGGGTGAGGTGCCGTGTTTGAGCGATGAGACGTCGGACGCCCACCGCCATAACATGAGGGGTGGGAGGGCGGGGGGGAAAGGGGCGACTGAACATGACGTCATTTTTGGTGTCTGCTGATTTCTTTCTAGTGTTTTGGTATGATTATTATTAGTATTTTGTTAAACTTTTATTTATTATGGACTTTTGTTAATATATATATATATATATATTTTTTTTTGGGGGGGTGCTTGTGTTAATGACTATTGTCCTCCCTCCTTTAAAAAAAAAAAAAAATCTACTGCTTCCTCCTCCTCTTCCTCCTACCCCCTCCTCCCCCTACGGGGGCCCCCCCCTCCTCCTTTGCCTCAGCCTCTGCAATACATGGAATCACGACATTCGCAACACGCCAGTGGAATCTCCTCCCCGCCCACCCCTTCTTACCCCCCTTTGCCCTCCCCTCTCCCTGTCTCTCCCTCATCCCTTAGGCCTCCTGCACAGAATGGTAATTTTCCTCTCCTTTCCCAACCGTTTTCCTCTCTTCCCCACTCCCCTTCCCTGTCTCCCTCGCCCCCCTTCTCTTCACCCTCTTCCCACTTTCCCGTCTCCTCGACCCCCCTCTCTTCACCCTCTTCCCCTACCCCCTTTCCCGTCTCCCTCGCCCCCCCCCCCTCTCTTCACCCTTCCCCTAACCCCTTTCCGTCTCCCTCGACCCCCTCTCTTCACCCTCTTCCCCTACCCTTTCCCGTCTCCCCTCGCCCCCCCCTCTCTTCACCCTCTTCCCTACCCCTTTCCCGTCTCCCTCGCCCCCCTCTTCACCCTCTTCCCTTACCCCTTTCCCGTCTCCCCCGCCCCCCCCCCCCTCTCTTCACCCTCTTCCCCTACCCCCTTTCCCGTCTCCCTCGCCTCCCTCTCTTCACCCTCCCCTACCCCTTCCCGTCTCCCCGCCCCCCCCTTCACCCTCCCTGCCCCATTTCCCGTCTCCCTCGCCCCCCCCCCTCTCCTTCACCCTCTTCCCCTACCCCTTTCCCGTCTCCCCCTCGACCCCCCTCTTCACCTCTCCTCACCCCTTTCCCGTCTCCCTCGCCCCCCCCCCCTCTCTTCACCCTCTTCCCCTACCCCCTTTCCCGTCTCCCTCGCCCCCCCCCCCTCTCTTCACCCTCTTCCCCTACCCCCTTTCCCGTCTCCCTCGCCCCCCCCCCCTCTCTTCACCCTCTTCCCCTGCCCCATTTCCCGTCTCCCTCGCCCCCCTCCCCTCTCTTCACCCTCTTCCCCTACCCCCTTTCCCGTCTCCCCGACCCCTCCTCTCTTCACCCTCTCTTCCCCTACCCCCTTCCCGTCTCCCTCGACCCCCTCCCCTCTCTTCACCCCTCTTCCCCTACCCCTTTCCCGTCTCCTCGCTCCCCCTCTCTCTCTTCACCCTCTTCCCCTACCCCCTTTCCCGTCTCCCTTGACCCCCCCCTCTCTCTTCACCCTCTTCCCCCCATCCCCCTTACTCCATCCTTCTCCCCCTTCCCCATTCTCCTCTCCTCCGCTCCCCCCTTCCCCATTCTCCTCTCCTCCGCTCCCCCCTTCCCCATTCTCCTCTCCTCCGCTCCCCCCCATTCTTCATTCTCCTCTCCTCCTTCTCCCCCAACCCCACCCCCTACCCCCACCCCCTACCCCCACCCCCTACCCCCACCCCCTACCCCCACCCTATGGGTTAATTGCCTCGGCCGAACGAATGATGGTTATGTTCGGCGTGGGCGGTAATTGCTTGTCGAGGAGAGGTGGTTGGGCCATTAATGGGGCAGGTGAATGGGGAATATTGAATGATTGGTGGGAGAGGGAAGGCCGAGGGAAGGGGTAAGGATGGGGGAGAAGGGCGGGAGGGAGGAGATGGAGGAGGGGAGGAGGAACCGAGGAAAGGATGGGGTAGAGGGGGAGGGGAGGATTTGGGAGGTAGAGATGAGAGGAGATGGAGGAGGGGAGGAGGAACCGAGGAAAGGATGGGGTAGAGGGGGGGGGAGGATTTGGGAGGTAGAGATGAGAGGGGAGAGGAGGGGAGGAGGAAGGGATGTGGGGAGGGGGAGAGCGAGAATGGGGGAGGTAAATATGATAGTGGTGAGTGGGAGGAGAAGCGAAAGGGAGGATGAGAGAGGAGAGATGGAGGAGAGGGAGGGAGGTGGTGAGTAGACAGTTGGAGGGTTGGGGGGGGGGGAGGGGGAGGAAGAATGTTTGTAATCTCCGGAACACGGATTGTTAAGAGAAAAACAAATTGTTTTGGAATCCCCCGAACTCTCCTCCTCCTCCTCCTGCTCCCCTCCCTCTTCCTCTGTCTTTTCCCCCAATCACTAACCCCTTCTCTCCCCTCCCCCTCTTCTCTCTCTCTTCCCCCTCCCTCCTTGTCTAGTGTTTTGTTACGTAACTGGAATGGCGTTTTTCATTATTAATCTTTTGCCATCTTTTTTTTCTTCTCCTTTTTTATGCACATGTATGATTTTTAATGTTTATGGCGTCTCCGTTGCGTCTTGTGCGGATGCCGAAGATTTCTCGGGTCTTTATAGGAATTTACGTAATTTTCTCCGGCATTTTGATGATGCCTAATTTGTGAGCGGCAGTGTTACAAACGACGGCGGCTGGGGGATTTGTGAGCTGGTGTTGCAAACGGCATTGCGCTGTCTCCTCTACCTCATTATTTCTTTCCTTCTTTGTCTGTTTTCTTTTTTCTCTTTCCTCCCTTATTTATTTTCCTTCGCCTGCCACATATCTCATATCCCCTCTTCCCTCTCCCATCTCTTCTTCTTTTTCATCTCTCTCTCTTCTTACCTTTTCTCATGCTCCCTCTCTTCTTACCTGCTACATCCTCCCCCTCTCCCTCTCTCTTCTTTTCTCCTTTCCCTTCCCCATTATCCCTCACCCTTCTCCAGCTCTCACCAACGTCTTCCCTCTTACCCACTTCCCCTTCTTCCTTCTCACCCTCTTCCCTCTTCTTTCTCACCCTCTCTCCTCATCCCCTCTTATCCTTGTTCCTTATTTCCCTCTCCCCCTGACCCCCACCCCTTTTACAACATTCTCACCCTCTTCCCTCTTCTTTCTCACCCTCTTCCCTCTTCTTTCTCACCCTCTCTCCTCATCCCCTCTTATCCTTGTTCCTTATTTCCCTCTCCCCCTGACCCCCACCCCTTTTACAACATTCTCACCCTCTTCCCTCTTCCTTCTTCTTTCTCACCCTCTCTCCTTATCCCCTCTCATCCTTGTTCCTTATTTCCCTCTCCCCCTGACCCCCACCCCCTTTGCAACATTGCTCTCGTTGGGACGTGCCGTTTTGCAGGGCACGATCCGAACATGCTTTGGCTGATCACACAGGGATGCTCTCACGTTCATCGCCTCTTGGGGATGAAGGCGCCCGTCCCCGCAGTCGTGTTCTCCTGGTGCCTTGTTCTTGTTCTTTTTTTTGGTCATCTTCTGTGTCTGTCTCGTTTTCTCTCTCTCTGTTGTACTCTGTTGTACTTTGTGTCCGCGTTTGGTTTCTCTCTCTCTCCCCCTCTCTCTCTCTTTCTCTCTCTTTCTCTCTCTCTCTCTCTCTCTCTCTCTCTCTCTCTCTCTCTCTCTCTCTCTCTCTTTCTTTCTCTCTTTCCCTTTCTCCCTCCCTCCCTCTCTTTCTCCCTTCCTCCCTTTTCTCCTTCCTTCCCTCGTTCCTTCCCTCTCTCCACCACTCACTCTCTCTCCCACTCTCACTCTCTCTCCCACTCTCTCTCTCTCTCCCACTCTCTCTCTCTCTCTCTCTCTCTCTCTCTCTCTCTCTCTCTCTCTCTCTCTCTCTTTCTCCCTCCCTCTCTTTCTCCCTTCCTCCCTTTCTCCTTCCCTCCCTCGTTCAATCCCTCTCTCCACCACTCTCTCTCTCCCTCTCTCTCTCTCTCTCTCTCTCTCTCTCTCTCTCTCTCTCTCTCTCTCTCTCTCCATCTTTCCCTCTCCTCTCTCCTTCATTCCCCCCTCTTTTTCTTTCTATCCGTGTTCGCTAAATCTGGGAAGTTGTATCTGTTCCCTCCCATTGGATCATTGTCTGCATGTGCGTTTGCATGTGTGCATTGTACAGTATGCGTGCATGCATTGTCTTCGGTCAATTTGGTCATGTTCGCCGTTTGTTCGTAAATTGTGTTCATAATTTAAGTGTCATCAGAACTTGCCTGTTCGCAGTGTGAACACGCTTGTCACATTTGTTCTTCCAAGTTCACACCATTGTTCTGGCTTTCGATATCCGCTCGTTTACCCCCGGATCACGCTCGAATCACACTTGTTCATCATCGAATTGCATGTGTTCATGGCCTGATCACACTTGTTCACTGTCTGGTCTTACTTTTTCACCCGCTGTTCATGTGTGATCATGGTTCGGATTACAACTGTTCACCCGCTGATTACACGTATGCAATTAAGATGGATTTTGAGATAGAAGCGAGATATTTATGGCGGAAAGTTTGTGTAACGGAAATGGATAAGTGGAGGCACTCGTAGTCTTTCTCACTCGCACGCACTCGCGATCATACGCACGCACGCACTCACATTCAAACGCACTCACCCATTCACTCACTCACTCATCCACCCACCCACCCACCCACCCACCCACTCACCCGCCTACCTACTCACCCACTCACCCGCCTACCTACCCACCCACCTACTCACCCGCCTACTCACCCACTTACTCACTCACACACTCATACTGATTCTAAGAGCTAGAGCGAGCGGCCCAACGAGTGTCTTCACCCTCCTTCCCCCTTTACTTCTTCCTACCCCTCCTCCCTCTCCCCCATCTCCCCCCCCCCTCTCTCTCTCTCTCCTCCCTCCCTCTCCCCCTCCCCCTCTCTCTCTCTCTCTCTCCCCCTCCCTCCCCCGTCCCCAGATAAGCCATCGTTAGGAGCAACTTTTTGTTTACAATGCGCCCGCGACGCTATTACAAGGTGGCGGAGCAGTCTTGTGTGTGTCCTTGTGCGGCGGGCCGGCGGTGGCTCTCTGGCTCCTCCCATATGAGGGGGGGGGGGAGAGGGAGGATGTGAGAGGGTAACGGGGGTAGGGGAGGGGGGGCGGGAGTGGAGGAGGGGGTAACGAAGAGGGAGAAGGAGAAGGAGATGAGAAGAACGGAGGGAGGGAGGGATGGAGGGAGAGCAAGCGATGGAGGTAGGAACATAGATGGGGAAGGTTGATGAGAGAGAGACAGAGATAGAGAGAGAGAGAAAAAAAAGCCAGAGAAGAGCGAGCGAGAACGAGACGAGCCGTTGGAGCCGTCTTAGGAAATTCCATCTGGTGGTCGTGCAGGCGGTGCGGTCACCAGGTGGCTTGGTCGGGGCTGACACGCCCACTCCCTCGCCAGGTGGTGCTGAGGAGGAGGCGAGAGGGAGAGAGTAGGAGGAAGAAAAGGTAGATAGAGAGGGAGAGGAGAGGAGAGGGGGAGACTAAAGAGGTTGAGAGGAGCAAGAGAGGAGAAGGAGGCTAAAAGAGGAGGAGAGAAAGAGGCAGATGGAAAGGGGAGACTAAAGGTGGGGAGAAAGGAGAGAAAGAAAAAGAGATACAGAAAAAGGAAGAAGAAATGATGTCAAACACACCAGCTATAAAGGCGACATACATAAAAAGGAAAAGAAGGACGTGTAATGAAAAAAGAATAAAAACATGGAAGATTAAAAGACAGAGTAGAGAAACGAAAGATGGAAGCGAAAGAAATAGAAAACAGAGAATGAAGAAAATGAATCAAATTTTCGAAGATAATGGGAATAATGGGAAGAACAGTGCTCCTCCTCTTCCTCCTCCTCCGCCTCCTCCTCCTCCTCCTTCTCCTCCTCCTCCTCCTCCTCCTCCTCCTCCTCCTCCTCCTCCTCCTCCTCCTCCTCCTCCTCCTCCTCCTCCTCCTCCTGTCTTACAAAGATGAGGAAAGAGGATATAGGAAGAGGATAAAATACAATGAAAGGGGAGAATAATAGAGAGGGAATGACTGACGAGGAAGGAGTTTTACGAGATGTTTTGTTTTATTGACAGTGACGCGAGGAGGTGCTGCAGGAACCCCAATTGGAAAGCGGGGATCCCTTTTTAGGGGGGGGGGTGGAGGAAATGAGTGAGGGTGTGGGTGTCGGTGAGGGTGTCTGTGTCTGTGTGCGAGAGAGAGAGAGAGAGAGAGAGAGAGAGAGAGAGAGAGAGAGGAAGCGAGGAAAGAAAAGCAATATTGGAAAGCGAGACAAGGCGATAGACAGTAGATAAGGATGACATGCAACGAGACAGGCAATTGTTGCACGAGAGAATTGCAGTTGCAAGGAGGAGGATGAGCGCGCCCGTCGGTAGGAGAGAGAGATAGAGAGAGAAGGGGGAGATTCGAAGAGATGGGAAGAGTTGAAGAGAAAAGAGGGGGAAGGAGGAGGAGAGAGAAGGGGAGAGAAGGAGAAGGAGAGAGAAGGGGTAATGAGAAGGAGAGAGAAGGGGGAAGGATATGGAGAGAGAAGAGGAGGAGTAAGAGGGAGAAGGAATAGGAGGGAGTAGAATAGAGAGGGGATAAGCAGAAGGAAAGAGAGAGGGATAGTATGGGAGAGAAAGAGAGAGAGTGAGTGAGTGAGTAAAGGACACTATGCAATCGAATAGCAGCATAGAGGGAGACCAGAAAACGGCGAAAGGGAAAAGGAAAAACAATCGAGGAAATGGCGGACACAGGATAAAACGAGGATAAAGTGGCGCGAGGAGCGATTTGCGGAGGAGGGGGGAAGGGAAGAAGGAATACGGGAAGAAAGAAGGAGAAGAAAGATGAGGACAATTAAAATTGAAAGTTAGGATGAGTAAAAGAAAAGAAAATAAAGAGGGAAAAAAAGGAGGAGGAGGAGGCGGTGGAAAGCGAAAATGAAGGAGGAGGAGAAGGGAAACGAAGAGAAGAAAAAAGGGAAGAAAGTGTGTAGAAGGATGTGGGAAGTCGAGGGGAATGAGAGAAGGGGAGATAAGGACATTAGGAGTGTTTAAAAGGTCGTTAAGGAAAAGGAAGTGGGTGAATCAGAGTGTAAAGAAGGAGAGGGAGGAGAAAAATAAAACAGAAAGAAAGAACACAGAAAGACAGAGGGGTGGGGGAGAGGGAGAGCCGGAACGACTGACTGAAAATGAGAAAATGTAACAGTATAAATATTCTTGCCTTTACTTTCCCCTCGGGTTTTACACCGAAGAGCGGAGCAGTCCCTGTCTCCCCTTGCCCTTGCCCTTCGCCTTCCCTTCTCCCCTCTCCCTCCCCCTTGCCCTACCCTTCTCCCCTCTCCCTCCCCCCTTGCCTTCTCGCCCGGATCCCTCTAAGGAATACCCTTTATTATCCAAGTGAAAACCTAACGGGCAGCGAATGAGGCAAGCCGGGCGCCAATGAAGGTGACCTGGAACCCATAAAATACAAGGAATGTATGGCTGTTCTGCTTCTTTATCCTCTCTACCTGCGCTCCTCCACCCCCCACCCCCTGCCGGGCTCGCCGAGTGGAAGGGAGGTAGATATGGAAGGGGGGAGAGGACATGGAAGGAAAATGATGAAATAGGTGTGTTTGTGTATATATATATGTATATATATGTGTGTGTATATATATATATATATATATATATATATATATATATATATATATATATATATATATGAGAGAGAGACAGAGACAGAGACAGAGACAGAGACAGAGACAGAGACAGAGACAGAGACAGAGACAACACCAGTTACAGCAACAGCACCAACCAGCACCGGTAACACCACCATTACAAGTGGGATCATCATCATCAGTTATTGATCATCATCATCCAACGCATCACCATCCCCGGCAGCACCCTAGCCTCACCAGCAGCAGCATCTCCAGCACCAGAAGCATCATCATCATCCACAGCAACACAGCATCGGCAGCAGCGACGGCCTCGGCCCCCGCAACGAAGAGTCCCCTTTGGATCTTTCATTTCCCCGGGGCCATATCAAGCTGTCTTGTCCGCGAGCGGGAAAGCGATACCTGTTGTGTGTATATTGGAGGGGAAAGTCACCCTGGGGGAAGGGACGAGCCAGTCGCGACCGACGGCTGTTCCGGTATTGTGTCCTGGTATGGGGCTCCCGTGTGCTGTTTCGGTATTTTGCTTCCGTGTTGTGTACTCGTGTCGCGTTCCAGCATGGTCTTCTGGTATGGTGCTCCGGCGACAAAATGAGAGCTGGAGGAACCGTCCTGGCTCACGTTTGGCTCTTGTAACACGCGCAGTCAGTGTCAGTGGCTATCGGGTGGTATTTGTTGGGAGAATGGATGGTCGTGCCATGCGAACATGCACGGGTGCGCTCGAATTCGAAGGGACGGGAGGGATGGAGAGAAAATAAGGGATGGAGAGGGAGGGAGAGAAGACAGGGAGGGATGGAAAGGGAGGAAGGTAGAGAGAGGGGACAGGGAGGAAGCTAGGAAGGAAGGAAGGCAGGAAGGAAAGAGAAAAGAGAATGATTGGAAAGGATGGGGATGGATAGAGAAGCAAAGAGGAAAGGGGGAGGGTGAAGGGGGGATAGAAAAGGGTGTAAATTCAGACAGACAGGCAGAGATAGAGATATAGCAAGAGGGAAAGAGGGACTGGGTGATTGTCAGCCGCTCTCGACAGCCACTGACTGACAGCCACTCTCCTTCTCCTGACGTTTACCAGCACCATGCAGCATTTTCCAAGAAGAGCTGTTTCAGCAACAACTAGCATTATGCGTCACAGCGGCACAGCCTCGCAGCGGAAGAGAGCTGTTTCTTATCTCGACAGCATCTTAAAGACGGCCCTCAGACCTCCAACTCTTCTCGATTCCGGGATTTACACGTAACATAGATCCTCGAAGTTTAATGGGAAAACAGGCGCACATGCACGCACGCACTTGCAGTCACATACTGAACTCTTAATCAGATATTGATATGAATATCTTGAAAACTTGATAAGCTTGCATTCTGAGGATTAATGTTTTTTTTCCGCTTTCAGATCAAATGAGCGGATGTAAATTAATGTTAATGATAATATTAAGTTTGAGGATATTAATAAATATAATTATGATGATAATTGTAACACCATTGATAATGATGATGATAATTGTAACACCTTTGATAATGATGGTAATAATGGTAAAGATAATAAGAATAATGATAGTGATTATGATAATATTAAGAGTAATAAAAATAGTAATTATGGTAATGATAAGGATAATAATGGTAATAATAGTACGAGTGTAAAGGAGAAGAGAAAGAAATCTGCCATGACGGGAAAGGACTTTAACCTGCCGACGTCATGGCCGGGTCGAACACGTGTCGCTTTGGAGCAGGGTTGTTAAAATAAATCGCTCAGAAAAAGGTGAAGGCATTCAGGATATCCTCATACATACCCGACCGTGTAAAGAGGGAGAGAGAGAGAGAGAAAGAGAGAGAGAGAGATAAAGAGAGAGAAAGAGAAAGAGAGAGAGAGAATATAGAAAGAGAGAAGAGAAGAAATAAGAAGAGGGCAGAGACAGAGACAGAGACAGGAGACAGAGACAGGGGGCAAGAGACAGAGACAGAGACAGAGACAGAAAGAGACAGAGACAGAGACAGAGACAGAGACAGAGACAGAGAGAGAGACAGAGACAGAGACAGAGACAGAGACAGAGACAGAGACAGAGACAGAGACAGAGACAGAGACAGAGACAGAGACAGAGACAGAGACAGAGACAGAGACAGAGACAGAGACAGAGACAGAGACAGAGACAGAGAGACAGAGACAGAGACAGAGACAGAGACAGAGACAGAGACAGAGACAGAGACAGAGACAGAGACAGAGACAGAGACAGAGACAGGGCCCAAGGGATATCCCCGGTGTAGAATGACATATTTAACTTAAAAATAATAACACAGTGATGAAGCTGGTAATGAAATAATCGCAAGAGCCGTTTGATTACACCCCGCTCCTACTATCCCCGTCCTTCCTCCTTCCCCCTTCCCCTCTTCTTTCCTTCTCTTCTTCCCCCTCTCCCGCCCTTCCCATTCCCCTCTTTTCATTCTACCTCTCTTCCCCCTTCTCCTTCTCTCACCTCTCTCTCTCTCTCTCTCTTCCTTCCCTCCCTCCCTCCCTCCCTCCCTCCAATCATTCTCCCACCTCTCTTCTCCCCTTCTCCCTCCCTCCCCTTTTCCCTGACACTCCCCTTCCTTCTCTTCCTCTGTCCCTTCCCTTCTTTCCAACTCTTCCCCCCCTCATTCTACCACCGCTCTCCCTCCTCCCCCTCCCTTTTCCTCTTCCCTCCCTTCCCTCCTTCCCTCCCTCCCCCCCCCCCCCCCTCCCTCCCTCCCCCCCTCCCCTCCCTCCCCCCTCCCTCCCTCCCCCCTCCCTCCCTCCCCCTTCCTTCTCTTTCTCCCCTTTCTCCTCCCCCTTCCTTCTCTTTCTCCCCCTTTCCCCCTCCCCTTCCTTCTCTTTCTCCCCCTTTCCCCCTCCCCTTCCTTCTCTTTCTCCCCCTTTCCCCCCCTCCCTCCCTCCCTCCCTCCCTCCCTCCCTCCCTCCCTCCCTCCCTCCCTCCCTCCCTCCCTCCCCTTCCTTCTCTTTCTCCCCCTTTCCCCCTCCCCTTCCTTCTCTTTCTCCCCCTTTCCCCCTCCCCTTCCTTCTCTTTCTCCCCCTTTCCCCCTCCCCTTCCTTCTCTTTCTCCCCCTTTCCCCCTCTCCCTCCCCCTTCTTCTCCCTTTCTCCCTCCCTCCCCCTCCCATCCCTCCCCCCCCTTCCCTTCTCTTTCTCCCCCTTTTCCCCCTCCCGTTCATCTCTTCTCACCTACATCCTTCCTTCTCTTTCTCCCCTTTCCCCTCTCCCTCCCTCCCCCCTTCCTTCTCTTTCTCCCTCCCTCCCCCCCTCCCTCCCTCCCCCCCCTTCCTTCTCTTTCTCCCCCTTTCCCCCCTCCCGCTACGCCCCCCTCCCTCAATCTCTCACCTTTATGGCTGTGAGAGGAGGGTCACGTGACAGACGACGCCGGCCTTGCGTCTTAGGGGATGATTTGATTAAGTCTTGCAAGAAACTGCTTGGTTGCGTGACTGCGCTTCTCTTCTTCTTCTTCTTCTCTTCCCCCCCTCCCTCCCCTTCCTTGTCGAGCCCCTTCCCCCCTCTAACCGACCCCGTTGCAATTATGGTTAAAGGGAGGAAGGATAAGGGATATTATTTATTCTTCTTCCCTCTCCCTCTCTTCATTTCTCTCACTTGTACCTCTCCTTCTTTCTCCTCCTACCCCTTCATCTTATCCCTTTTTTTCCCTTCCCTTCTTCCCTCCCTCCTCATCCTTGTTCCCCTTCCTTCCTTCATTCCTTCCTTCCCCTCCTCCTTCCTTCCCTCTTATACTTCTCATCCTCCATCCCTTCCCCCTTCCCCTTTCCCTTTCCCTCCGTTCCCCCACCCCCCCTTCCCTTCCCCCCTCCCCCCTCTCCTCTCCCTACTCATGCCCCCCACCCCCCACCCCCCTCTTGCAGCCGGCGCCGTGGCACGGGTCCGAACGGTGGCGAGGATCATGTCATGTTTATATTTTAATGAGTCAGTTATATCTCATTATGCAAATGCAATTAGCTGATGTGACAATGAATAGGTTGGGAGTTTATTTACTAAACTTAATTACCGTATCTAAATGGGCGTTACATTATTGTTATACACCAATCGAGAGGCGTGTTATTGCCATTGTTGTAACCGATTGTTATGGCCATGAAATGTGAACGCCGACATGATTTTTGAACGCGCGCGCCCCATTAATTGCCTGGGACGCGGAATTGTGTGTTTGGGGGTGGGGGTAGGGTAGGGGGGATAAGGGGGAGGGGAATTTTTCGTTTTCAATGAGGTTTAGGGTTGGGGGAGGGGAAGGGGAAGGGGAAGGGGAAGGGGGGAGCTAAAGGAGGGATTGCCGGATAGACTAACGCCCGCGGATAGATAAATAAATAGATGGATTGGCAGATATGCAGACACGCGGACATCTAGACATGAATACGGAAAAAAAAAACAGACAGGCGGATAAACAGACAGATAAACAAACAGGCAGACAGGGAGACAGACAACCAGACAAACCGACACAGACAGCTAAATTGGATGGGAATAGAAATAGAGACGTCTTCTCGCCGGGATAATGACCGCAGTCGTACACTACAATTTAGAGATATCAAAAAAAAGGGGAAAAAAGAAAAATCACACGCACCAAAAACCTTAACAGCGTGTGTTATTCAAGCGTTTTATTCCAACACAATAATCTCGTGTTTTGATTCCAGCTTCCCGTGGCCCTGCACTCTGCAATCTACATGTTAACTTACACGCGGCCGGGAAAAGGCTACATGCCGTTCTCTCTCTCTCTCTCTCTTTCTCTTTCTCTTTCTCTCTCTCTCTCTCTCTCTCTCTCTCTCTCTCTCTCTCTCTCTCTCTCTCTCTCTCTCTCTCTCTCTCTCTCTCTCTCTCTCTCTCTCTCTCTCTCTCTCTTTCTTTCTCTCTTTCTTCTCTCTCTCTCTCTCTCTCTCTCTCTCTCTCTCTCTCTCTCTCTCTCTCTCTCTCTCTCTCTCTCTCTCTCTCTCTCTCTCTCTCTCTCTCTCTCTCTCTCTCTCTCTCTCTCTCTCTCTCTCTCTCTCTCTCTCTCTCTCTCTCTCTCTCTCTCTCTCTCTCTCTCTTCCTTTCTTTCTTTTTCTTTCTCTGTCTCTTTCTCTTTCTCTTTCTCTCTTCTTTCTTTCTCTTTCTCTTTCTCTTTCCTTCTCTTCACGTTCCGCGGGAATTACTGCACGTGTTGTTCTGATAGGATTATGTAAATGGAGGGGGGGAGGGGGGGAGGGGGGTGGACCTTGGCCGAAACGAAGCGATTGGAATCTAATT
>BOPN01000017.1:465000-470000 GCA_017312705.2 Penaeus japonicus | reverse complement strand
GAAGGCCACCGGAAGCCGCCATTTTGATTTGACTGTGTTTTTTTATTATTTTTTTTCTCTCTATCTTTGGTTATTTGAATTCAGGTCTATGTAGGAGAGAGAGAGAGAGAGAGAGAGAGAGAGAGAGAGAGAGAGAGAGAGAGAGAAGGGGGGATGAGAGATAGCTGGATGGAAAAAATAGAGAATTATGGAAATTACCAAGTTACCCTCCCCGCACACACAAACAAATCTAAGGTGTTCTTACGCCGTGTTTCAGTATCAGATGAAATATTTAGCCAGGATAGTAAATAACAGAACTATAAAGCAATTTTCTGAAGAATCAGGGTTGCAGAAAGATTAGTAAATGAAAAAGCACTATTGAAACAGAATTAGCAGGAGTACTTATAGCTACAGAATTTCTATAAAATCAAGGTTTTGGAGTAATTTTCTACTAAGTGCTATTCCAGGCTCTGAACATTCCCGTTAGAGTTGTTGAAAATATTGCAAATATTGTATAGAATAAGCCTATTCCGCGAAAAAACAAACAAACAAACAAACAAAAAAAAAACGGTGCCATATTATGTAGTTGGTGGGAATACTAACACATGCAAGAATCTTTAAACATAGTCATGCCGAAGACAACATGAGCAAAAGTGTGGATTTAGCCCTCGGAGTGGCTCTTCCTTGGACCTCTTGCATTATCAGAACTTTCTGTTGGGACTTGACTGAAGTGATAAACGTTTAAGGAGAGGACAGAAAGTTAGCGTGCGTTGTCCTCTCCTCCCCCCTTCCACCTCTCCTCTCCCCCCTTCTTCCCCCTTTCCATCCGCCCTCCTCCCCTCCCTTCTTCCACCTTTCCTCTCGCCCCTTTTTCCCCTTTCCATCCCTCCTCCCCCCCTTCTTCCACCTTCCATCCCCCCTTCTCTCCCCCCACCCATTCATCCTACAACCTTATCTACTCCTCCGTCAGCTTCCACCCCTTCCCCCTCCCTCCCCTCTACTCCCTCTTCCTCCTGGCACCCCCTGCCCCTCTTCCCTCTCTCATCTCCCACTCCCCCTCTTTCTTAACTCCTTCCACCCTCTCCCCCTTCCTCCTTCCTCCCCCTCACTCCTTCCCCTCTTCCTTCCTTAGTGCTGGGACGAGACACAGCTGACTAAGGGCAGGTAATCAAGGGAAGTAATTAAGGGGTAGTTCACTTGTCTCTAAGGGGGAGGGAGGGAGGGAGAGAGGGAGGGATGGGGCCTGTGATGCGGGTTTGTGAGGCGGGAGGGTTTTGGGGGAGGTGTGTAGTGTTGTTGTTTCTGTTTCTGTTTCACATTTTTATTTGTGAGCAAGAAATGATGTATCTCGAGAGAGGTGGGGGGGGGGTGCGCGTTATGCGTCATTACTTGTCGCTTAGACTCGCGTGCAATCTACTTCAATCTCCATCTTCCCCTCCCTCCCTCCCCCTCCTTCCTCTTTTATATTCTCTCCCCTCACCCTTCCTCCTTCTTCTCCCTCCCCCCTTCGTCTCTCGCCCCCCGTCCTGCCTATCACCCGTCACTTAAGTGTAGCTGTAGCGTGTGGCCTTCTCAAGATCCTCCCCCCCCCTTCCGTCACACCTATAGAGCCCGCCCGCGGCTTCTTCATCAAACGCCTGCACGCCCACCCACGTTGGCTATGGCCTTTTCTATCCCTTGTATGGACGTCATCTCTCCTCTCCTCTCCTCCCCTCTCCTCTCCTCCTCTCTCCTCTCCTCTGCTCTCTCCTCTCCACTCTCTTCATTCACTTTTTCTTTCTCTTTCTCTCCCTTCCTCTCTCTCCCTCTCTCTTTCCCTCTCTCTTTCTCTCTCCCTCTCCCTTTCCCTCTCCCTCTTTCGCAGAGTCGTCTTCCAACCCTGTCTTGTTTCTTTGGCTCTCGCCTCTCCGCTCCATGACCGCCGCCCCTCTGGCTCGCTCGCTCGCTCGCTCGTTGCTTCTGCATCGGCGAGCACCCTTCCTCTCTCCTCGCCTCCTGTCACACCCCGAGATATCCTTGGCAGTGTCGGATCACCTTTACTCCTGCTCTCCTTTTCATCAGACTCTTGTTTTTTTTCCTCTTGTTCTTAATCTTATTCTTGCTTTTGTTCCTCCGCTTACTCTCCATATTTGCCTTTTCTTTTATCTCTTCCTCCATTCACTCATTCATCCAGCTAAACATCCATCTTTCTCGCTCTTCCTCTTCCTCTCTCTTACCCTTCCTCTCTCTCCATCTCCTTCTCCTCCTCCCTATCCCTCTCCCTATCCCTATCCCTATCCCTGTCCCTATCCCTATCCCTATCCCTATCCCTATCCCTATCCCTATCCCTATCCCTGTCCCTGTCCCTCTCTCTCTCCCTGTCCCTGTCCCTATCCCTCTCTCTCTCTCTCCGCCCTCTCCCTCTCCGTTTCATAAATCCACATTCACATACACGCGCTTAATCGCTTAGTCGCTACCGTCCTTGACATCGACACCCGAATTGCTTTAGGCCTATGTGAGTTATGATCAAGAAGTTGAAGAGAATTTTCCATTCCCTCATTCTCCTCTCTCTGGTCTCCTTCCCTCTCCTCTTCCCTCTCTCCACCCCTTTTCGTATATTTTTTTCCCTATTTCCATCTTTGTTTTCCCCCTTTTTATATTTTCATGACTTTTATCTTCCCTCCCCCCCACCCTTCCTACTCATTTCTCCCTCCTTCTCTCTTTCTCTTTCTCTTCTACCTCCTGCCCCTTTTGCCACCTCCCCTTCTCTTCTCTTGACCCTCTCCTTTTCTCCGTCTTCGTTTTCCTTCTATTCTCTCTTCCCTCCTAACTCTCACATTCTCCCTTTCTCCCTCCCTCTCTCCCTCCCTCTCTACCTACCATTTTCCAGCCTCTTTACCCTCACCTTCTCCCTCTCCTTCTCATTTTCTTCCTTTACCTTCTCTCCCTCCCCTCCCTACCTCCTTCCTTCCTTACCTCTCCTTCTCCAACGCCTCCTCCACCTCCTTCCCGATTCTCTTTCTCCTCCTGATTCTCCCCCTCTTTCTCCCTCTTCTCCTTTTCCTTCTCATTTTTCTCCTTCTCCGCCTTCTCTTCCCTTCCTCCCTTCCCGATTCCACCATTTTTTTTTCTTCTGAGGAATCAGAGCGTCGTCGGATCCCGTCTGTTGTACGGGCGATTAAATCCCCTTTCAGTCTTGATTATTCTCTTTGATGGAGGGGCGTGCACTATTTTCCCGGAGAGTTAATTGGGGGAGAAAACGCTTGGATTGAGGCGGAGGGAAGAATATGAGGAGGTGGGGTTGGGAGGAGTGCGGGGAGTGGGTTGGGTGGGGGTAGGGGAGTAAGGTGTGGGTTGGAAGGGGGTTGGGTAGGAAGGAGGTAGGGTAGGGAGGTGGTAGGAGTGGTGTGGGAGGTAGGGCCAAGGGAAGAATGGGGATGAGGGATATAGGGGCGAGGGAGGGACGGGAGGGGTGGGGATGAGGGGAGAGTAAGTGGTGGTGGGTGGATGGGTAAGGGGGCGGGGTAGAAGAGAAATAAATCCAGGTTGGTATATGGCGTCGAGTCGAGCTATTAAAAGGGAAACCATTTTACAAAGTCCTCCCGGAGTTTAATGAGTAATGGTGATTATGATAATAGTAATGATAATGATACTAAAAGAAAAAAAGAAATAAACAGGAGTTGGATCCACCACAAAAAAATATCAATATATCAAATAATTATGATGATGATAGCGATTATAGAAATAGATATAATAATGATGATAATGGTAGTGATAGTAGTAAAAATAAAACTGAGCAAAAGAAAATTAATGATGAGGCAAACAACAAGCAATAAAAGAAGGACAAACGCGGCGAAGCAGAGCAAAGACTGGCGAGATTTCGTGACGGCAAAGGGCAGGGAAAAGGGCCTCCTGCCGAGCTCCACTGGAACACCTGAATAGCCCTGCCTAATGGGAGACCTCTCTCGCTCTTCTCTCTCTCTCTCTTCTCTCTCTCGCTCTCTCTTTCTCTCTCTCGCTCTCTCTCTCTCTCTCTCTCTCTCTCTCTCTCTCTCTCTCTCTCTCTCTCTCTCTCTCTCTCTCTCCCCCTCCCTCCCTCTCTCTATCTCTCTCTCTCTCTCTCTCTCTCTCTCTCTCTCTCTCTCTCTCTCTCTCTCTCTCTCTCTTCTCTCTTTCTCTTTCTTTTTCTTTTGTCCCAGCGCCACTTTTAACCAATTATTAACCTCTCCTATTCCGGTAATTAAGGAATATTCCCGAAGGAGTGGCTCTGTTATTAGATTTATAACCCTCTGTGTGTCTCCCTTTCCTTCTCCCTTCCCCTTCCCTACCCTGCCTTCCCCTCCCTCCTTCCCTTCCCTCCCTCCCTGCCTTCCCTCCCTCCCTCACAAATCTTGCCTTGTCACAACCATACATACACTCGTATGCATACTCACACGTGTCCATACTATTCACAATTCTCTTTCTCTCTCTCTCTCTTTCTTTCCCTCTCCCTCCTCCTTCTCTCTTTCCTTTCCATTCTCCCTCTTCCTCCCATTCTCTCTCCCCTTCTCCCTCTCCCTCTCCTTCTCCCTCTCTGTCCTCCGCCCTCCCCCTTTCTCCTTCTCCCCCAACCCCCTTCCCCTACCATATGTATTCTTTGCCCAAAATGGCGGAATGGTTCTTTGATGTCGTTAGTTGCGTGTGTGGCTTGGTCGTTTAGTCTCTGGTCGTTAATGTTTGCCTCGGTCTTGCCGTATTTGTCAGTCTTTTAGTTCGTTATTCGATCGCAAACAAGGTACTTCTCCTCTGGTTAGCATTGTTTGCAAACAGCATTATTATCATTATTATTATTATTATTACTATTATTACTTTCATTGTCAGTATCTTTATTCTTGATACTATGAATATTATTATTATCATTATAATAATAATAATAATAATAATGATAATAATAATAATAATGATAATAATAATTATAATTATAATTATATATAATGTATATGTATATATATATATATATATATATATATATATATATATATATATATATATACATATACTTT
>BOPN01000017.1:452500-457500 GCA_017312705.2 Penaeus japonicus | reverse complement strand
ACCATTATTATTATTATTATTATTATTATTATTATTATTATTATTATTATTAATGTTATTATTAACATAGTTTGAAGAAAGGGATGTTGGCGATGGAGTGGTCTTTCGTTCTTTCTATTTTTTCTAACTTATTTTTCACCTCTTTCTCTCAAAGGAAATGGTGAGTGTGGAGGTTAGAGGTTGTTTTGGGTTTTGACGCCGCGGTATGTAGGGGAGGAAGTGTGCCATTCAAGGGGTCACCAAGGAGGTCACACGAAAGGGGTTAAGAGGGGAGGGAAGGTGGGAAGGGTAAGGGAGAGAAAGAGGGGAAGGGAAGGAACAAGAAGGAGAGGGAGAAAAGGCAAGGGAATAGGGCGAAAAGGTAAGGTTAGAATGAAGGAAAGAGAAGGGGCGAGAGAGAATTTGGAAAGGGAGACAGAGGGAGAGAGAGAGAGAGAGAAGCAGAAAGATGTTGTCGTGTCATGTTTTGACACCTCCTCCCCCCTCGCCCTCCCCCCGCTCCCCCTCTTTCTTTCCAGTAATAATGACCTGTACGGCTATTAACACTACCCCCCCCCCCCCCCGCAAATAAATATTTCCTGGCGCCGTATTCTCGCCGACTCACCGCTCGTCGCCTGGAACAAAGAAAAGGCATTTTCATTCACTCGACGGGGCTGCTGGGGAACCGAAAGGCTACGGCTTGAGGCTAGCTTGATGGTGGGTCGAGGCTGACTTGATGTTGATTTGATAGTGATATTGAGCTGATGGTGATAGTGATAGGGATTCTAGGGTGACTCGGTGGTGGCTCGAGGCTGACCGGGAGTGGTGAGTCGAGGTTGTTTTGACAGTGAACCTGATGGTGATTGGATGGTGACTCGATTGTGATTCGTGTGATTTGATAGTGAACCTGACTCGTTGCTGACTTGCTTCCGTCTCTTGCCGTGACATGGGTTCGCTCGCTCGCTCGCTCGCTCACGGGCAGGTCACACACGCAATGACGCCGGCGAATTGAGACAGGTGTTGGAGCGGAATTCGAGGAGGTCACGTGACTTGACCCCGTCGAGACAAATGTTACATTAACCTCCTCTTACCCCCCCCCCCCCCTCCCTCCCTCCCTCCGAAAGAAATGGACAGATAGTTTCATCCGTAAAAATGGCTACATTATCTCGTCAGATTATAACTACACGCGAGCTCCTAAATGCAGTCCAAGAGGGAAAAGCACTTCACTTGGGAAAGGCAGAGTAACATAAGATATTCTAGAATCATTAGTAAGCATGGAGAATAGCCTTTTTTTCTAGATTTATTCAATATGAGCTCCTCGGAGGGTAGGTTACCGAAGGCCTGGATGAAAGATGTTATAATACCTATTCCAAAGTCATCGGGGGATTACAGACCTGTATCTCTGACTTCCTGTATATGTAAAATGATGGGGAGAATATTACTGAATAGACTAATGGACATGATTGGCGATAAACTATACTGTAATTTCTACGGTTTTATGATCTCTCTCTCCCTCCCCCTCTCTTCTCTCTTCTCTCTTCTCTCTTCTCTCTTCTCTCTTCTCTCTTCACACGCTCCGCCTCGCTCCCATTTCTCTTATTATCATAACGGAGACAGGAGTTGGGTTACATTGAAAGGGTACGGGGGAGGGGGGATAGGGGGATAGGGTAGGGGTAATGAGCGGTTATTTAGTTCCTAATCTGTTTTCTTATGTGCCTCTCTCCCCCTCTCCCCCTCTCCCCTTCTCTCTCTCTCTCTCTCTCTCTCTCTCTCTCTCTCTCTCTTTGATGAGAGCGTGTGACGAGAAGGCGGATGATAGATATTATCCATTCAGTGATTGTAATGACGGTAGTGACTGCATGATTCTGAGTCGACTCGAAACTCTGTCTAAATCCCTGTGCTTGTCGCCACCGTAAAGTCATGAACATGTCTACCAACAATATATATATATTTTTTTTTACTATTTTATGGCTTTGAAATCACAATGAAAATGAGGGGGGGGGGGGCACGGAAGGTCTTTTTTTTCCTCTTGATTTCTTTTAGTTTGATCCACTGTGGATAAAAAAAAGGGGAGAAGTGGGATCATTCTATTTTTTTGTTTGTTTTGTTTACTTTCTTGCTTTGAATCCATACCTTTTTTCATTTTGATTTCTTCCTTCGAAACCTCAAGAAAAAGTAGGCAAAGACGCACCGAATGAAATAAACAACTTAAGAAAAGCATGACACACCGATAACGAATATGCGAGCAGCGAACGGAAGAGCGGTAGCAGCAACAGTAGCGGCGGTAGTCCAATGTTGATTAAGGTAGCCAATTAAACTCTAGTTAGCACCGAGTTGAGATCACTTGCGAGAGAGAGGTAGAAGCAGGGAGGGGGGGGGGGAGGAGAGGGAGAGGCAGGGGAAAGAGAGAGGGAGAGGGAGAGGGAGAGGGAGTCTCGCCATTGCTGAATGAGGAGGCACCGCAATTAGTCCCTTTCCAAGTTTCCCTCGATTTCGCTTCTCTCGGCGTCTTTGTGGGAACTGAGCCCACGGGCGAGGATGCTAGCGTTAGGATATGTGCCTCCCCCCCCCTCTCTCTCTCTCACACACATATCCCTCGGTTCTTCCTCTCTCAATCTCTCCCTACTTCTCTCTCTCTCTTGTTCTATCACTCTCACCGTCTTCTGCTGCTCTTCTCTCTCTCCCCGCCACCTTCTCCCCCTCTGTCTCTCTCAACATCTCCGTCTCCCTCTCTGCCTCTCACCCCATTCTCTCCTCTCTCCTTTTCTCCCTCTCTCCGTTTCACCATCTTCTCCGCTCTCCCTTTCACACCCTGCGCATTTCCGCACACAAGTAAACCATAATTTGCACAACTCTCGCATCTAATAACACGTACAAAGCGTGTAATCAGTCACACCCTCTCCCGTCATGCATGCAGGTCGCGTCATTCATTTGCGATGTATATATACACACACCGATAGGGAGGGGAGTGGAAGATGGAGAGGGAGGGGGAGAATGAGAATGAGAGTGAGTTGAGGGAGAATGAGTATGAATGAGTGAGAGAGAGAGGGAGGGGGGAGGGGGGGAAGGAGGGAGTGAGTAGGGCAGAATGGAGAAAGAGAGATAAGTAAAGAGCTAGATAGATAAACAAATTTGCTAACAGACAGAGAGACAGATAGACGTAGAAACAGAGAGGAACAGATACCAAGCGAGAGACGCAGCTCGACCGCGCGTCATCTTACGTGTGGGTTATTAACATTCAAATCACGCCTTGTGCATGCGATTGATGTTTCTAACTAATCGCGGCCCCATTGTTGCGTATGCTTACCCATCCTCCTCTTTGGTACCCCCCTCCACCCCCTCCTGTGCTCTCTGTGAATGGGGGTATTGACATGGGCGAGGCTGAGATTGGGCTGAGGTGCATCGGAAGGGAAGCGGAGACGTCTTGGCTGAGAGCCTCTTGTCGGTGTTCAGTCTTGTTCTTCCTCTTCTTTACCTTATTTATCTTCCTTTCTTTCTTTCCCCTCCTCCTTTCCATCTTCCTCCTCCTTTTTTCCCTTTTCCACCTCATCCACCTCTTCCTCTTTCTCCTTTCTGCTTCCTCTTTTCCCTCCTCCTCCTCCTCCTCCTCCTCCTCCTCCTCCTCCTCTTCCTCCTCCTCCTTCTCCTTCTCCTTCTTCTTTCCCCTCTTCCTCCTTCCCCCTCTTCCTCTCGTTGTTCTTTGTTCTCTTTTTTATTCATTAAGTGGCATTTCTAGCGTCGTCTCCTTGCGGGAATAACAAGAGGTTTCTTGCATATCCGGAGCGTTGTAGGGTGGGGTAGGAAGGAGGAGAAGGAAAGGGAGGAGGAGAAGGAGAAGGAGAAGAAAGAAAGGGAAAGGGGAAGGGGAGGAGGGATAGAAAGGGAAGAATGGGGGAATAAGGGAAGGAAGAAGATGAAGAGTAGGAGAAATAGGAAGAGTTAGAGAAGAAGAAGAAGAAAAAGAAGCAATGAAGGAAGGGATGGCGACGTCCAATGGCGATAGTGTCGGCTTACGAGACAGGAAATGATGAAATATAAAAGGAGGTGGGGGGAGGAGGGGGAGGGGGGAATGACTGTGAGGTGGAGTTGGTAGTTCGGAATGAGGAATTAAGGAGTGGTCTTGCCTTGTCCGTCTGTTCCGGTTTCGTTCGGCTTTTTGTCCGCTCTTTCGGTTGCTCGTCTGTGGGTTCAGCTATCCGTCCATCATCTATATCCATCCGTCTATCGATCTGTGTATTTCCATCATTCCTTCTCTCCTTCCTTCTTTCTCTCTTTCGTTCTCTCCTTCCTTCTTTCTCTCTTTCGTTCTCTCCTTCCATCTTTCTTTCCTTCCTTCCTAACTTCTTCTAACCTTTCTTACTTATCCATCCATCCATCCATCCATCCATCCATCCACCCGTCCATCCATCCATCCATCCATCCATAGAGCATAGAGTCCCTAGGACCGGCAAGACTATAATAAAACATTATGCGAATCAACCGTAACGACCAACATAAAAGGCTTTCTCATGTCTGTGTGTCTGATGATGACTTAAAGAGGGGAAGAGGGAGGGGGAGTGGGGTGTGGGGAAGGGGTGTGGGGGTAGGGGGGAGGACTTAGAAGGAGGGAAAGGGGAAGGGGAGAGTGGGGGGTGGGGTCGGAGGAGTGGGAAGAGTGGGGGGGGGGGGGAGTGGGGGAGAACTTAGAGGGAGGGGAAGTGGGAGATTGGGGGTGCTGGGGAGGGGGTTATGGGAAATGTGGGTGGGGGGGACTTTGAAAGTCTTACGGGGAGGGGGGACTGTGGAAGTGATGGTGGGGGTGAAACTTGGGTACAGAGGAAGTTAGGGGAAAGGAGGAGGTTGGGGGAGGAGGGGTAAGAGGAGTTGTAACTAAGATGGGGGAAGAGTTAGGGGTGGAGTTGGCCTCCCTCCCTCCCTCCCATCACACCCTCCCCACACCCCTCCCACGCGAAAGAGCCCCACTTCGGTTCCAGATCTCTTGCACAGCCTCCGCAATCCCCTTCCTTGATTCCGGCCTTCCT
>BOPN01000017.1:432500-450000 GCA_017312705.2 Penaeus japonicus | reverse complement strand
TCTCTCTCTCTCTCAAAATAGATGAATATATAGATAACAAATTAATTAGATAAAAAAAACACCGCCAAAAGAAGGAAAATGTACCAGAGGAAGGTGTGGGCGTAGGAGTACATAAAGCGCGGATGTTTAAACGTGTGAGTGTGTGTGTGTTGTGCGTAATGTGTATTCATCGTTATAGCGTGTTTATACTACGCTGTATAATGTGTGTGGTGTGTATAGTGTGTAGTGTTGCGTTTAAGAAGGCTTGGTGAATAGATGGGGGGAAGGGGAGGGGAAGGTGGGAGGAGAGAGAGAGAGAGAGGCATGGAGGGGAAGGAGGAGGGGTACAATGTGGCTTGGTCGCTGGGCTGAAGGTGGTCTGTGATTAATTAGATCTTCAGGTGGGGTGATTTTCCTTATCAGGACAGAGGTGGGGGTGGGGGGGTTCGGGGGCGGTCGAAGTTGAAGGAGGAGGAAGTGGTGGTCTTGGTGGTGGTGTGTGAAACGAAGAGGAGGGAGAAGTGAAAGAAGAAGGAGGAGAAGTGGAAAAGGAGGGAAGTAAGGAAAGAAGAAAGAAGATGGAAGGAGGAAAAGGATTCGAGGAAAAAAATAGATAGCAATAAACTAGATGGAAGAATCATAACGTATAGATAAAGAACAAAACAACAAAAAAAGGAAGGCATGACTAGAGGGGAAGGAGGGAAGGGGAGAGGGGAAGGGGAAACCGAGTTATTCTTTCGGAAAATTAAAGCGAAATAGGACGAAAAGGGCAGCTGGGATAGGGGAGGTGCAGGAAGGAGGGACGAGAAAAGAAAGGAAAGGGAATGGAGGAATGGGGCGGTAAAAGAGAGAGAAGGGGGGAGGGGAGAAGAGGAAGAAAGAGAAGAAGAGGAGGAGGAGAGAGATAGGAAGAGAGATATTGATAAAGAGAGAGAAGAAAAGAAAAGAAAAGAGAAGAGAAGAGAAGATAGCAAAAGAGCGCTTTACAGTTCCACTGATTCGTGTAACTCATCAAAGGAACGGCGAGAGGAGAGGGGAAGGGGGAGGGGATGGGGGCGTCTACGCCCATCTCCCCCCTCCCCCGTCCTCCATTTCTTCCCTTATCGGGAAAGACACGTCACTCAGCCAGGTTAGGGGGTAAGGGCATGGAGGGAGGGAGGGAGGGAGGGGGTTTAGAACGGAAAGCTATGTTGACCCTAAACCTATGTATAAAACAGGGCTGAGAGAGGAGGGGGAAGTGGTGGGAGCGGAGAAGGGAAGGGGGAAAAAGGTGAGAACGGTGGGGAAGAGGACACTGGATGAAGGGAAATAGGGGAGAACGGTGGGAAGGGGGGCACTGGATAGGGGAATAAGGGGGAGAGAATGTACGGGGGTTGTCACTGGCAGAAGGAGTAGGTAGGGGGATTTGTCTTGATAAGCGGGGTCATTTGGGTTTATTTATGGTGAGGATAACATTTTCTGGGGAGGGGGGGGGGGGTAGAGGGAGAGTAGGGGAAAGTAAAGGTATTATTTTTTTTTTATTAAACAATGTATGGTGTACGCTGGATTTTCCCCCCGTTCGTATGGCGATGCTGTGCCTATGTGGGGAGGTCTTTTATGCTGGAAATGGCTCTTTTTAGACTTATGTCACGTCATTTTGAGATTATTCTTTTTTCTTCGTTTTGTGATAAGACACTACAAGTTTGTTTGTGTGTTTTTTTTTTTTTTCTAAGCTGTTTTTGAGATGGAAATCTGTTTTGTTTTGACGAATGTCTGCGAAGGACATAATCTTCTACGAGTGAAGCCGTAACCTTAGTTATCAACATTCTATTTATTTAATTAATTATTCATCAATTTATCTATCTGTCTGATTATTTATTTATTTATTTATAATCAGAACATCAAAGGCGAACGAAATCCAAACCGAGGAGTTTTTGGAAACCTCCGAAAGCGAAGCTTCGAGGGGCGTTCGCAACATGTGTTGAATGTTGCAGGAAGGAGCTTGGGGTGGAGACACGACTCTCTCGTTCGCCTTATTCTTTAAAAGGGGGGGGCGCTGGACAGACTCTGGCAAACACAGACACGTGTAGAAGCAGACGCAGACACATCTGGCTGACAGGTAAAGACACGACAGACACACCCACGGTAGACTGATTGGCATCGACCAACAGACACGCTGATCTGACAGATAAGGACACCGGCAGGCACAAAGGCATCCGGATTGTACATATACGCAAACATAGACATATTTATGGGGACTTGTACAAACACTCGGGTAAACAACAACATTCTACGCTATATACGCAAAGGCAAACAAAGACATTTTGCAAATAGAGACACACAGGTCGTCGTATACATGTGCACTTTCAATTAATTCGGCAAAAAAGCACAATTAAATTTACATAATTATATCAGCGTGTTTGTTCAAGACTGCAAAGATGGGACATCCAATCCAATGCGCAACATTCATTTGAAAAGCTCTCTCAATGTTTGGAAGTGGGAGATAAAGATAATTAGAATTAATAGAGGGAAAGAGAGAGAACGATAGGGAGAAAGAGAAAGAGAGACAGGAAGTGACAGAAAGTGGCATGGAAGGGAATGGAAAGGAAAAGAAAAGAAAGTGCGAGAGGTAGAAGCTGAATGACTGAATAACTGTCTGTCTGTCTGTCTGTCTGTTTGACTGCCTGAACCGGCCAAACAAGTGACTGGCTGACTGGCACACATGGACATACCTCCTCGGCCATCCCGCGAAACCTTCACCAAACAGGTACATTACACTCAGACGCAAACACACGCACCCACGCCCACGCGCCCACACATAGGCTATACATGTACATACCGCCTTCGTGTACACATCCTGGCAAACACGACTGCCATCCTGGGCCACACACCGACACAAGCGCGCGCGCGCTCTCTCTCACCACAGCGGGTTCGGATGTTAAAAGACTAAACATTTGGTCGCGGTCAGATTGGCACGCCGACGCTGCACGGGGGTGAAGTGGGGGAGGGGGAGGGGAGAAGGGGAAGGGGTGGGGAAGAGTAGGAAGGGGTGGGGAAGAGTAGGAAGGGGAAGAGGAGGAGGAATGGGAAGAAGAGGAGAATGGAGGATGGAAGATAGAGGAGGCCGGTGAAGGAACCGTTAATGTTAGCAGTGATAATACTCGTACGCGACCCCTGTTACTTCTCCGTGCCCCCCCCCCCTCGTCCACACCCTGCCCCTGCACCACCTATCCTCCTCTCCCCATTTCCTCCTTAATTCACCCCCCTCCTTTACCCACCTTACTCCACCTCCTCCTCCCCCTCCCATCCCCTCCCCCCCTCCCCCTCCCCCCGACCTCTGAAGGACCCCGAGATCTCCTTCACTCGAGATGGAGATATATTTCTTAGGTCTTGCCCGACATCTCCGTAATGGGGTGTGGATTAAGAACCCATTTTCCTATGTGTCCCTTGATGAAGTGAGGGGGTGGGTGGGGAGGCAGGATTTGTAGTAGGGGGGAGGGGGTAGAGGGTGGAGGGGTAGAGGGGGAGAAGATGAGTTTCTTCTGCCCTCCACCTCATTTGGATTTCCTCCTTTTCTTATTTTTGTATTGTTTTTTTCTTCTTTACATCTTCCTTTCTTCTTCCTTCTCCCCCCCTCACCCTCCTCCTCCTCCTCCTCCTCCTCCGCCTCCTCCCTTTTCTCCTCCTCCTATTCTTTTTCATCCCTCCTCCTCTTCCTCCTCCTCCTCCTTCTCCTGTCCTCTCCCTCTTCCCAAAACACTCGAGAGAGAGAGAGAGAAAAAAAAAATCTCTTATGACAGATTAAGAACATTTCAGAACGAGTTTGATCAAAGACGTAAATTTCCCATCTTGATCTTTTTTCTTAGACGTTTTTTTTTCTCTTTAGTAGCTAGTAATTAGGAGTAATTAGAGAGACTAGTAGACTAATTAGACTAGTAATTAGGGAGAGAGAGAGAGAGAGAGAGAGAGAGAGAGAGAGAGAGAGAGAGAGAGAGAGAGAGAGAGAGAGAGAGAGAGAGAGAGAGAGAGAGAAAGAGAAAGAGAAAGAGAACGTGAAAGACAGAAAGCGGTACGGAAAAAATCCACTTGTAGTTTACGAGACTGAGGTTACTTGATTAACGAAGTACACAGGTAGAGTTAAAAAAAAGTGGGGAGTATAGGGGGAGGGGAAGAGGAAAAAGAAAGAAAGAAGGGGGATGAGAAGAGAAAAGAGGAGAAGGAGAAGAGGAAAAAAGAAAGAAAGAAGGGGGAGGAGAAGAGAAAAGAGGAGAAGGAGAAGAGGGGAGGGAGGAGTAATCCCCGATAATGTTTATTAGTTATTTATTTTAATGTTAGGGGGGGCGGGGGTAGATAGTTATTCTATCCTCCTGTCGATCCAGGATTTTGAGGCGAAGAGGATTGGTTGGGCGAGGGAGCTTTTGGGACTGACTATACGATAGGATGGGAATATAGATTGATAGGAGAGGATGGAAGTGAAAGGAGTCGGGGGGCGAAGGGGGGGGGGGGGGTTGAAGTAGATGTGGGATTATTGCTTAGCAATGTGTTCTCTTGCTCTCACTGTTTTTTTTTAAACGTTTCTTTCATAGATAGAGAGGAACATATCGAGAGCGAGCGAAGACTACTGTCATTGGCAGCTAAAGGCCCGGGTGGGTCCTTAGGAGGCGGTTTTAAGCTGACACCGACATCCCTGGTGTTCGGTTACGTAAATAGGGGGTGAGGGGGCTGGGGGAGGGTTGGAGGAGGGGAGTAGGAGAGGCTACCTGACACTGAAAACCTTCTTTCCACCCCTTCCCTCTGCCAGTCTCCCTTTCCTTCGCTCCCCTCCTCTCCTCTTCTCGTCTCGTCTCCCTACGTCTTTATCTTCCCACTCCCCTTTCCCCTCCCTTTTCCCCTTCCCTCATCTCTTTTCTTTTCATCTTCTCCCCCCTCCCCTTCCTCTTCCTTCTCCTTCCTTCCTTTTTCACCCTTCTCACTTTCTCCTTCCCCTCCGCTTCTCTTCCCCTTCTTCCCTCCTCTTTCCTCTCCTTCCCTATTCCCTCCTTCCCCTTCCTTCCCTATTCCCTCCTTCCCCTTCCTTCCCCATCCACCAACCCAACCCCCTCTACCCTCGTTCTTATTAGCGTCTTATCCGTCCACTGTTTTGGTCTCATTTTCTTTCGGGTTTCGGGTTTTAAGGGGTCACTCTAATGTTGATTTAATGTTGCGGTTGGATTTTGCGAAAGGGTGTTTTATGTGAGCTTGTTGTAGGGGGGAGGGGGAAGGGGGGGAGGCTGCTGCGACTGAGTGAGAGAGAGAGAGAGAGTGTGTGTGTGTGTGTGTGTGTGTGTGTGTGTGTGTGTGTGTGTGTGTGTGTGTGTGTGTAGGTGTGTGTGTGTGTAGGTGGGCGGATTGGTTGATGGTATGCGATGAAGTGTGTGTATTTGTACACTGGAGTGTATGTATGTTTGTGTGTATCTGTCTGTCTGTCTGTCTGTCTGTGCACGTGTTTTTTTGTGCCTGTAAATGTCTTGTAGGTATTCCTCCAGATCGCCCATAGTGATTAGCTTGTGTGTGTGTGTGTGTGTGTATCTTTTTTTTGAGTGTGTTGGAGTTTATGTCCGTGTTGCCGCGTCTCCTTTTTATGTCTGTCTTTGTTTTTTATTTCTACCTCATTTGCAAAGGATTTCACGCCTTCCACCTGTTGCCTCTGTGTAGCCCTTCTGTTGTCAGCGGTTGTCACCTGTGTTGTCAGCCTTTTTTTCAGATCGTCAAATGCTATACTATTAATCATGCTATTTTTTCCTTCCTGCCAATTATGTCGTACTTTTTCACCTTTTTTTCTAACTCCTTTTCAGTTTCTCTATGCGTATTGTTACCTGTTTTTTCTTGTCTATTTTTCGCCAATTATCTACGTCGTCATCTGTGTTTTTTAAGGACCAGTCAGCGTCAGTACTCCTCACCTGTCCTTTCTCCTGTTTACCTCCTCCCCTACCCTTCCCCTACCCTTCCCCTCCCATCCCCTCCCCTCCTTCTCCTCCCATCCCCTCCCATTCCCTCCCACCTCCTCCCATCGCTTTCCCACCATAAATACCCACATAAACACACCATTTCTTCACCTTCTATTCCTTCCTCTCCCTCTCTCTTCTCTCCCCCGTCTCCCTTCCCTCCTTCCTCCCCACAACTTGTCCTTGGATCCAAGGGCTATTGTTTGTGGTGGCAATGGGGGAGGGAGGGAGAAAGGAAGGGAGGGAAGGAGGGAGAGGGGAAGTAAGGGAGGGGGAGAGGAAGGGAGGGAGGAAGAGAGGGAGAGAGGAAGGAAGGGAGGGAGGGGGGAGGAAGGAAGGGAAGGAAGGAAGGAAGGAAGAAAACGGGAGGAAGGGAGTAGAGAGGAGGGAGAGGGGGATGGAAGGAGTGGAGGGAGGGAGAGGAAGAGGGGGAGGAAGGGAGAGATAGGGGAGGAGGTAGAGGGGAGGAAAGGAACTGCAGGGGGTGGAAGGGAGGGAGGGTAGGGAGGGTAGGGTAGAAAGGTGAAGGGAGATTACGTGGGTTATTCTTTGTGACATCTTAATCGGATGTGAGTGTCGCGGCGACGTTTGTTCGTCTTGGCTCGTTTGTAAGTGATCTCCTCCATCCCCTCCCCCTCCCCCTCCCCCCTCTTTACCATTCTTCCCTTTCGTTCTATTTCTTTCTTCCTCCTCCTTCTTCTCTCATTCCTCTCTCGGCGCTACTGTCGTTCCGCCTTCTCTCCTCTTTCTTTTCCCTTTTCTTATTTCCCCTCCGTTCCTCCTCCTCTTCTATCTTCCTCCCTTCCCACTTTCCCATCCCTCTTCGTCCTCCTCCTCCTCCTCCTCCACCTCCTCCACTACCTTTCTTCCAGCACCTCCTCCTTCCCTCCTCTGCCTCTCCTACCTTCCACCCCCCTCCCCCTCCCCCTCAACCCCCCCTACTTCCTCCCTAGGCGTCGTTGCCGGCTCACACACGTGCTCGCGCCGCCCTTAATTGGATTAAAGGGCGAAAGGAAGGGGGATAAGCAAATGAGAAGGTTTGTCTGAGGAGATTAGCGTCGGAGAGGGAGACGGAGAAGGAGGTGAAGGCGGTGAGGGAGGGAGGGAGGGTAGGAGTGGGGGGGGGCGGACGTAAGGAAGGAGGGAGGGAAAGAAAGAAAGAAAGAAAGAAAGAAAGGGGTGAAGGCGGTGAGGGAGGGAGGGAGGGTAGGAGGGGGGGCGGACGTAAGGAAGGAGGAAGGGAAAGAAAGAAAGAAAGAAAGAAAGGAAGGGGGAGAGTGGGTGAGTGAGTTTGATAGGAATTGTCATTCCAAAGAAATGGGAGGGAGACTAGGAGAGAAGTGAGGGAGGAGAGGGTGATTAAGGTAGAGCAAAGAGGTTTTTGGTTGCAGAGAGGTTGCAGCGCTAAAAAGGGAGATCATAGTGCCAAGGAAGAACATGAAAGGGGGGGGGGGGAGATAATACACACGTGAGATTTTAACCGGTGCTCTTCCTCGCCTTTTCCCCTCTAGGAAACAAGCAAAAAATGAGAAACAAGACAATGCAAGAAAGCAAAACTAACAAGGTAACCTAAGCAAGCAAGCAAAGTAACACGACAGAAACGCAAACAAAGAAAGTATCTCCCATCTTTTGCATTGTGCAAGTGTAAAAAGAAAAAGATTAAAAATGCCTCGACGCCGCCATATTCCTAGCGGTCTTTAATCAAAGATTGGTCGGAAGAAAGTTTTTGATCCCCCCGCACCACCCTCCCCTGCCCTCCCCCCTCCCTCCCCCGGATCAAAAAAGCTACGTGAATTTCGGGCCGCAGAGGAGAGTGTCTGTGGCGGAAGGGAGGTAGGGAAGGAGAAGGAGAAGGAGAAGGAGGAGACGGAAACGTGGAAAGGGAGAGAGGGGGAGGGAAGGAGAGAGGAGTAGGGGGAGAGGGAGGGAGGGGGAGGGAGGGAGGAAAGGGGAGAGAGACAGAGAGAGGGACAGAGGGAGAGGGTGTCGGTGAGCAGGAGAGAGGGACAAAAATAGAAATGGAAAGATTGATAGAGAAAGATTGAGAAAAATCGGAGCGGCCAAGCAGGCATACTTCCGCAAAATCTCGTTCACTAAGCTCGGATAAGTATCAAAAGTTTTGCCCTGTTGGTCACGTGGATGAGGAGGAGGAGGAGAAAGAAGAAGAAGAAGAAGAAGAAGAAGAAGAAGAAGAAGAAGAAGAAGAAGAAGAAGAAGAAGAAGAAGAAGAAGAAGAAGAAGAAGAAGAAGAAGAAGAAGACGATGAAGAAGGGGAGAGGCTAAAGGAGATAGGAGGAAAAGTGTAATGACGGGGAGAAGGGGGAGAAGAGAAAAATGAGGAGTAGGAAAAATAGGGATAAGGAAAGACGTAACGGACGAGAAAAGAGAACGAGTTTGGTGTTAGTCTTTCCTCGCAGCTGAAGAAACTTGATGGGTTTCTCTAGCTTTTCGTGGGTTGTGCCCCTCCTCCACCTCCTCCTCCTCCTCCTCCTCCTCCTCCTCCTCCTCCTCCTCCTCCTCCTCTCCTCTCCTCCTCTCCTCCTCTCCTCCTCTCATCCTCTCCTCCTCCCCCACCTCCACCTCCTCTTCCACCTTCCTCCCTTCCTCCTCTCCTCCTCCTCCTCCTCTTCTTCTTCTCCTCCTCCTCCTCCTCCTCCTCCTCCTCCTCCTCCTCCTCCTCCTCCTCCTCCTCCTCCTCCTCCTCCTCCTCCTCCTCCTCCTTTACTTCTACTTTTCCTCCTCACTTTTCAGCCTCCTCCTTTACTTAAACCTCTCTATTTCTATTTCAACTTTAACTACCCCTTCCACTCCCATCCCCACCTCCATACTTACATCCCCCCCTCCCTGCCCGTCTGCTCCACCTTCCCCTCCCTCTCCACCTCCACCTTTCTATCCCCCTCCCCACTTCCCTCCCCCTACCCCTCCACCTCCCCCTCCCCCTCCACTTCCACTGCAACCGTTACCACCACCTCCATTTCCACCTCCACCTCCGCCTCCACCTCCCCCTCCACTTCCACTGCAACCGTTACCACCACCTCCACTTCCACCTCCGCCTCCACCCTCCACCCTCCACCTCCACTACCCTGCTTTTAAAGACTGAAGTCAGTTTTTTTCCAGATAGCGCCGGCCACCTCACCTGAGCGGAACGTGGTCGAGGTGGCACTCGTGGCCCTAAAATAGGCACTCGGGTGGGGGAGGTTTGCAGACTTATTTTTTGCGTGTTCCTGCCGCTTTTCCCTTCCTTCGGGGAGGAGGGAAAATATAAGACAGATCCTCAGGGACCCCAAGTGTTGTATCATATTATCTTGTAGGGAGTGTTCGATTGTGTGTTTTTTTTATGTAGGTATATATGTCTGTATTTGTTCGCTTCTGTCTGTCTGTCTGAAGTCTGTCTGTCTGTCTGTCTGTCAGACTGTCTGTCTGCCTCACCGTCCGTCTGTTTGTCTGTGAAGGAGAGATATAAATTTAGAGAGAGAGAGAGAGAGAGAGAGAGAGAGAGAGAGAGAGAGACCCTCTCCTCCTCCTCCGCCCCAACCTGATTTCGAAGTCAGAATGTAAATTCATTTGCTTCGAGATTAACTACTCCTTGAACAGCGATGCTTCTTCAGAGAGAGAGAGAGAGAGAGAGAGAGAGAGAGAGAGAGAGAGAGAGAGAGAGAGAGAGAGAGAGAGAGAGAGAGAGAATTTATATTTATCCGCCGAACTCATTCTTCTTTTTCAATCCCTTGTTTGTTTGTTTGTGTTTGTGTGTGTCTTTGTTTATGCGTTCGTGTGTGTCTTTTTCTCTTCCTGGATTTGTCTCACTCTTTATTTATCTGTCTGTGTGTACGTCTTTCTTATCTGTCTCTCAGGCTACACGGGGTATTCCCTTTCATGTGCGCACGAGAGCGCATTAGGGCAGACAAATGCCCTTTTCAGCCGGCGTTAAATTTTGAAGAACTGAAGCCGCTTCATTATACATAGGCTGCATGTTGCTCGCTTGCGCTTTTGCTTGTTTGTTTTTTTCTCTGACGGGGGGAGGGCTATGTTCCGTTGTTCGAGTGGTTGTGGTCGTTGATGTTATACTGGTATGAATGTCCTATTTCTGCTCCTCTCTTTTCCCCCTCTTATTTTCCTCCCCCCCCACCCCTCTCCTCTTCCCTCTCCCTTCTGTCTCCCTTCTGTCTCCTTTTCCTCTCTTCTCTACTCTCCTCTCTCCTCTTCCCCACCCCCTCTCCTCTTCCCCACCCCCTCTCCTTCCCCTCCCTCCTCTCTTCTCCCCTCCCTCCTCTCTTCTCCCCTCCCTCCTCTCTTCTCCCCTCCCCTTCTCCTCTCCTCTCTCCTCCCCTCTTCCTCTATTTATGGAACGCAATTTTCAATACGTTTCTTGTTTCCGCTTCCCTCCTTTTTCCGTAAAGTTTTCGTTACGTGAAGCGGTTCTCCTCCCCCGCCCCCTCCATCCTCCTCGCCTTCTCAACCTTTTCCCCTCCCTCCCTCCCTCCCTCCCTTCCTCCCTTCCGCCCTCCTCCCTCCCTCCTCACCTCAGCCGCTTCCCCTCCCCCTCCCTCCTCACCTCAGCCGCTCCCCCCCCCTCCCTCCCTCTCTTCCTCCCTTTCGCCCTCCTCCCTCCCTCCCCACCTCAGCCTTCCCCTCCCCCTCTCCCTCCTCACCTCAGCCGCTTCCCCTCCCTCCCTACCTCTCTCTTGCTCCCCCCTCCCCATGCCGTCCTCCGCGTAAGTTGGGTTTTTATACCGAATGATGACGGGAATTCGGGCCACATTAACGACTTCAATTCGTATTGGTCGTGGCAAATCCATAGTCGTGATGGGGAGGGGGGAGGGAGGGGGAGATAGACTGGCCGATTACAGGTGGTTTCTCACGTTAGTGGTTTTGGGTCGATTTTCCGTTTTCTTTTCTTTTCATTTCTTTTCTTTTCTTTTCTTTTTAAGTTGGTGTTTTTTTGTCTTTCCTGTGTGTTTGTGTTTGTTTCGTATCCTTTCTGTTTTTTTTTTATTTCGTTTATTTTTTTCTTGATTATTATTATTATTATTATTTTTTTTTTTTTATGCTTCAAATACTTTATTTTTGTTTTTGGTTGGTGGATATAGCTCTACCCACTCACTCTGTGTGTCTTATTCAATTTGTATCCTTCCACGTATCTATTCCACCCCCCCCCCTCTCCCGTTTCTCTGCTTCCCCTCCATTTTCCCCTCCCCCCCTCCCCGTCTCTCTACTTCCCCTCCTCCCTTCTCCAACCCTGTCCTTCCCCTCTATCCTCCTCATCCATAGTCCTTCTCTTTCTTACCCCCCTTCTCCCTCTCCTCCTCTTCCTCCTCTTCTCCTCCTCCTCCTCCTCCTCCTCCATGATCCTTAGTTTTTCTCCTCTTCCTCCTCCTCCTCCTTAGTTTTTCTCCTCTTCGTCCTCCTCAGTTTTTCTCCTCTTCCTCCTCCTTCTCCTCCTCCTCCTCCTCCTCCTCCTCCTCCTCCTCCTCCTCCTCCTCCTCCTCCTCCCCCTCCTCCCCCTCCTCCCCCTCCTCTTTCTTCATCGCATTGCAATCCGGGCACCAAGCAGGTAGAGGGGAAGGGGGTTCCTCGAACGAGTTGAGTGAACGAGTGAGTGAGTGAGTGAGCGAGCAACAGGCCCCCTTTGCAATAACCGCTCTCTGCAATAACACGTGCCTTCGGGCGTTAATTTCAATGACTCTTGGGCGCAGCAGAAGAGATGCCTGGCAGGTGTCATCTAACTAGATTTATGGGCGCGTTTGGGTAAGGAAATGGGTGCGGGCGGGGTGGGCTGAAGGGGGGAGGGGGTGGGTAGGTTGGTTCGGCATTTGCATTTTTTTCTGGTTATTGTTTGGTTTTCTGGTTTTGCGATTTATTTCTAGCTTTATTGGGGTTTGGGGCGGGTGGGGGGTTGGGGCAGGGTAGGGTTTGAGGCGGTGGGGGGGGGGGTATCCGCTTCGTTTTTTATTGGTTCGTTTATTTTTGTTTTTCTTTGTTGTTTCTGTTTCTTTTCTTCCTTTTTCTTTTACCATTTTTGCCTTTTTTTTACTTTTATTTCTTGATTATTATTTTTTTTCCTTTTGGCTGGAAGTTTAGTTTTTAGTGTGGGAGCGTGTGTACCTTTTTAATACTCTCTCTCGTATATATCTTTCTTGTTTACCGAGTACTTAAAAGCGGTTGTAGGTTTTAAAAAGGTATAGATTCTCTCTCTCTCTCTCTCTCTTCTTTTCTCTCGCATTCTCGCTTGCTCACATGGTCACAAACACACGCACACACATTCACTCACTCACTCACTCACTCACTTTCTCACTCACTCACTCACTCAACCATTCACTCACTCACACATACTCATCACACACTCACTCACTTTCTCACTCACTCACTCAATCACTCATTCACTCACTCACTCACTCACTCACTCACTCACTCACTCACTCACTCACTCACTCACTCACTACCTCATATACACACACACTAACTCACATACACATACCCACTCACTCACCCACTCACTCACTCACTCACCCGCCCACTCACCCACTCACTCACTCACTCACCCACCCACTCACCCACTCATCACCCACTCACTCACTCACTCACCCATTCATCACCCACTCACTCACTCCCCCATCCAAACGAACACATGCAAACGATTGTAATCCCGCTTCCCCCTCCAACTCGACCGCAAATATGGCTCTGAACAAGCAGGCCGCCAGAGAAAGGTATAGGCATTTACCCCATCCCCACCCCCACCCCCACCCCCCACCCCCCTCACCACTTACCCCGTTCCAATCTCTTCCTGTACCTCCCCTCCCCCTCTTCTTTTCCGTTTCATCTCCTCTTTCTTCTTTATTCTCCATCCCTGTCTACCTTACGCTTTCCCTCATTCACTCCCTCACTCCTATTATCACTCCTATTATCACTCCTTCCCACACTCGCTGTCTACCTCCCTCCGCCATTGAGCTATCTAGCCTTAAGTTGACCATCATGATTATCATCACCACCATCATCATCATTTCATCTCATCTCATCTCATCTCATCTCCTTTCACCTCATCTCCTCACGGCCTTTTCAAATCGTGCCCTCCCCCCTCCCCCACCCCTACCTCCAATCCCCCTCCTCCTTCTTCCTCCCCCCCTCCTCCTCCCCGACTCCATGCTTTTAGAGGCAGGGGTCGCGTGGCTGGCTTCATTGTTGACTCTGTTAATTAACTTGTATTTACAAAAAGAGCCCTGGCGAATGTGCGATTGGTTGTTTGATTTTGAGTTGCTGTTTCTCTAGCTGTCTGTCTGTTTGTCTGTCTGTCTCTATCTCTCTCTCTCGTTCTCTCTCGTTCTCTATATATTTCACTTTATCTCTCTCGTTCTCTATATATTTCACTTTATCTCTCTCGTTCTCTCGCTCTTTCGCTCTTTCTTTCTCTTCCTTTCTCTCTCTCCCTTTCTCTCTCTCTCTCTCTCTCTCTCTCTCTCTCTCTCTCTCTCTCTCTCTCTCTCTCTCTCTCTCTCCCTCTCCCTCCCTCTCTCTCTATCAAACACTCACACTTTTTTCCTTTCCTTCCCTCCCTACATAATAAAACCGCAGATTGTAGTTTGTGATTCATTGAGTTAAAGGGGGTCAGGGGGCGTGGCGGGGTGGGGGTGGGAGGTAAGAGGGAATAAGAAGAGGAAGAAGAGGAGGGGATAGATTGAGGGGAGGAATGGAGATGAAGGAGGGGAGATGGAGGCTAAAATGGAATAGGAAAGTGAAGAGGGAGACGGAAGGAGATGCAGATACACACAAACACACACACACACACATACACACATACACACACACACAGAAGAGAGAGAGAGAGAGAGAGAGAGAGAGAGAGAGAGAGAGAGAGAGAGAGAGAGAGAGAGAGAGAGAGAGAGAGAAAGGGGGAGGCGGAGGAAGAGGAGGAGGAGGAGAAGAAAAGATGGAAGAAAAGAGAGAGAGAGAGAGAGAGAGAGAGAGAGAGAGAGAGAGAGAGAGAGAGAGAGAGAGACTTTGAGGAGACACGGGCGAAAGAGGTAGAAAGAGAAGCGAGAATATGATGGAGTGTTTACTCTTCTCTCCAGAAGGGGAGTAAGACTTTCAAATCGGGAATTGAGGAAAGAGGGAGGGAGGCTGAGAGAGACTTCAGTCAGACACTCGAGACGGACAGAAACCGAGACTGAGAAATGAGACAGATAGAGACGGAGGCTGACAGGGAATGAAAGAAAAAAAGAGACAGGCAGATAGGGAATTATAGAAATGGATACAGGCTTAGAATATGACTCAAGAAGACTAAGAATGAAACCTAAGATTTAAGAGGCTGAGAAGGAGACATCGAGAGGAGACAGAAATAGAAGATTGAGAGACATAGATGGAAAAGACTGACACAGAGACTGAGTACACACAGAGGCGCAGAGAGAATTTTGACGACTGAGGACGGAGGATCGAGGTGGAGAAACAGATAGAACGAAGGAGGAAGGGGGGAGAACAGGAGAGATGAGTAGAGAAGAGAAGAGAAAACGGGAGAGGAGAAGACAGAAGAATGGGAGAGGATAGAAAAGGAAAGTAAAGAAAAGGAGGGAGGAGAAGAGGGGAAAGGAGTGAGCGAGTAAAGGAGATACAAGGGGAATACACGTCGATGCGTCACTCGTTTTTATACCCTCTTCAACCGCTTTTTATTCCCTCTCTTATGATTGGTGATTCGGAAAGATGTTTTCTTACCTTCAGAGCGAGGAGAGAGGGAGGGAGGGAGGGAGGGAGCGAGGGAGGGAGCGAGGGAGAGAGGGAGCGAGGGAAGGAGTGATGGGAAAACGGAGGGGAGATACATGTAAGCGAACTAGTTTTAGCTTAAGGATGCAGGAAACGGGAAGGAATAGGATGGATTGAGTAAACATGATAAGGGGAGGGGGAGAGAGATGGGGGGGGGGGGGTAAAGGAAAGAGGATGTGGAGGGGTAGGTTGGGGACGGAAGGAGAGTTGAGGATAGAGAGGGGGAATAAGAGAAGACGAGCCACGAAGGAGAGAAAACGCAGACACAGAAACACAAACAAACACAAACACACACACACACACACACACTGAAACAGACATACAGACATACAGACATAGACAGCTCGAGAAACTGGATACTATTTCACTCTTTTTTTTTCTCGATTCGTAGCAAATGAACAGCTACACATCCTAACAATGCCGCCCAACATGTGCAGCGGCCGTCCGGTAGAGTTACGGCGTTTGTATACTCACGTCACTCGATATTCACCTGGAGAGAGAGACATACAGGGGGAGAGAGAGAGAGAGAGGGCGAAAGGGGGAGGCGGAAGGTGGAGAGGAAGAGGGCGAAACGGGGAGAAAGAGATGGAAAGAGGGAGAGGGCGAAAAGGGGAGGCGGAAGGTGGAGAGGAAGAGGGCGAAACTGGGAGAAGGAGATGGAAAGAGGGAGAGGGTGAAAAGGGGGAGAAGAAGAGATAGAGAGGAAGAGGAAGGTAGAAGAATAGGAAGACGGGGGGAGAGAGGAAGGTATAAGAATAGGAGGAAGGGAGAGAGACAGACCAAGACAGAGATAGAAGAGGGACGTAGAGGAAGAGAGGCAGGGAGTGATAATGAGAGATAGAAGAAGGGAGTGAGTGATAGAGAGAGAGAGAGAGAGAGAGAGAGAGAGAGAGAGAGAGAGAGAGAGAGAGAGAGAGAGAGAGAGAGAGAGAAAGAGGGGTAGAGGAGAGAGAGAGAAAGAGGGGTAAGAGAGAGAGAGAGAGAAAGAGGGGTAGAGGAGAGAGAGAGAAAGAGGGGTAAGAGAGAGAGAGAGAGGGGTAGGAGAGAGAGAGAAAGAGGGGTAGGAGAGAGAGAGAAAGAGGGGTAAGAGAGAGAAAGAAAGAGGGATAGGAGAGAGAGAGAAAGAGGGGTAAGGGAGCGAGAGAGAGAGATATAGACGTTAGAAATACGAAAGGGAGGAGAGAGAGAGAGGAGGATATAGACAGACGGAGAAAAACACACAGATAGTCAAAGAGAGAGACAGATTGTGTGTGTGAAACGTGAGAAATACAAAAAAGAGGAAAAATAGAGAGAGATAACGCAAAAACGACAAGAAAAAAACAACAACAAGCTCTATATCAAACTTTTTTTATAATCATGCAACGATACATCCGCTCTTGCATTTTGGTGTCGAATTAAAAAAAAAATAATTTTCATTTACATAAGCTTCAGGAAATTAGTCCCAAATCAATCCAATGATCACACCTGCGACGGGGAAACCAATTAACATATCATCTAAATATATGTGACCGGATTGATTAAATTAAATAAAAAAAAATAGATATGGCTTATCAGGAACATCTCACTTTCTCACTTTCTCATTCTCTCCCCTCTTCCTTCCCTCTCGCTCCCTCTGCTGGCCTCTTTTTCTCCTCTTCTCCCTCCCACTGTGTTTGTTTAGTCTTTTGTCTTTCTCTTTCCAACTATTCATCTGTATTTTTATATCTCCCTCTCTCTCTCCCTCTTCTCTCTCTTTCCCCTTTTTCACCTCATCTCTTCTCCTCCTCTATAAATCTCACTCTCTCTCATTTGCTTCTGCTGCGTCTCCAAGTCTTCTGCTAGAGAGAGAGAGAGAGAGAGAGAGAGAGAGAGAGAGAGAAAGAGAAAGAGAGAGAAAGGGAGCGAAGAGGGGATGTAGAGAGGGACGGCCTGGAGGCCAGGGGTAGGGGCGGGACGGATGGCAGACGTCGAAAAGTGTCCCTCGGAGGTGCTTTAATCAAACTTATCAGGCCTTTCCGGCTCTCAGGGTGGATTCGGATCTAATTAGATAATTAGGTTTCTTAGGCTGATATAAATTGGCTTATCGGGAACATCTCACTTTCTCACTTTCTCATTCTCTCCCCTCTTCCTTCCCTCTCGCTCCCTCTGCTGGCCTCTTTTTCTCCTCTTCTCCCTCCCACTGTGTTTGTTTAGTCTTTTGTCTTTCTCTTTCCAACTATTCATCTGTATTTTTATGTCTCCCGCTCTCTCTCCCTCTTCTCTCTCTTTCCCCTTTTTCACCTCATCTCTTCTCCTCCTCTATAAATCTCACTCTCTCTCATTTGCTTCTGCTGCGTCTCCAAGTCTTCTGCTCAAATATTGGACCAGCGGCACTTTTTTCCCCTCCATTTTCCCTTCCCTCCCTCCCTCCCTCCCTCCCTCCCTCCCTCCGTTCCTCCTCGTTCGGCCACGTTAACACATTTGATGACTTATATGAATTAATGTTTGTCTTAGACTTTATCCCCCCCTTTCCCTGCCTTCTCCCCACCCTCCCGTCTCACTCCATATGTATATCCGTCCCTCTCCCTCTCTCTCGCCCTTTCCTTCCTTCCCTTTTCCTTCCCGTCACTTCTGATTCTCTCCTTCTTTCCATCCTTCTTCTATCCCTATTTCCCTTGCCTTCTTCACTACCTCCCTCCCTCTTTCCCTTCCCTCCTTCCCATTTCTCTCTCTCTCTCTCTCTCTCTCTCTCTCTCTCTCTCTCTCTCTCTCTCTCTCTCTCTCTCTCTCTCTCTCTCTCTCTCTCTCTCTCTCTCTCTCTCTCTCTCTCTCTCTCTCTCTTCCTCTCTCCA